>LPNX010141694.1:46242-108458 GCA_001517045.1 Pseudotsuga menziesii
CAATAGGGTATGTGAAGGTTGCTGGAGACCCAGAAATAAACCTGGAGATTGAACTGAATTTCCAGGACAAGTTGCTTTGGGAAGTTACCTGTAAAAAAAGTCACATTTCCCTGGTTACCTGCCATGACACAACTGCTGCTCTTACCCTCCTGATTGAGCAGCTTCAACATCTTTTTCAACCTGATTATGAAGAGTTTGTAGTTCACTTACAAAGAAGGNTCAATTCCTCAAAGCTGCACACTAAGCTGCAGATCTCTACGCACACAGCTACAGATCTTCTTAATCACCCAAAACCCTCTGCGCACACAGCTACAGAGGTCATCCATGCACACAGCTGGGACTTAACCTTTCTTACAAAATAAGCCTTAGCTTCGCATCAATTCATCTTACATCAAAAGCCTAAACTGAATTCTTTACAAGAGTGCTTATTTATAGTGCACTTATTACAAAACCATGGGCTTANAAATTTCACTCAAGAGCTTCAGGGTCACATGGAAGATTTGTGCAGGTTCCGACTGGCCTGCCTGGAAAAATTATAATTCCATCCCATTGCAAGGTAAACCGAGAAGAAATGCTGCAAGTTCACAGTTTGAAGTTAACTTGTATGGAGTGAATGCTCAGTATGATACTTTCCCTGATAGTGGTGGGCTCTATGCATCAAAACGTGCATTGTCAGTAGAAAACCTAAGAATGTTTGATATCAGTGGACAGCACCGTGGGAAAACGGTTTTATGGAATTCGTCTGCAATTGCATTGATGTTAAAATNGGCTTTAACTCAACCTCGACACCCCTAATACTATTTTGAGTTGCAACTCTGCTTACAAGCTTCCACAAAAACCGCGGAGTTACCAAAATTAAGGACCGTTAAGGTGCGTGCCCCAACAGGCCCCTAAGACTCACCAGTGTCCCGTCCCGGGACACTCTGCTGATTTTCTGGTGGTAGAATCTTGTTGGCGAAGATAGTAAACGGCTTGTTATGGCTTCATCGTCATCCCTTCTGCTACTGCTACCACAGTCGCGGCTTGCTTGATCCTTCATCCTTTCATCTTAGTAGAATACGACCATCTCTCATGCTACTGTCTACCTCCGTCATATTTATGGTGGTCATGGGGGTCATTGGGCCTTCTATCAGCAACCCCATCCTTTGAACTGCCTCCCATTCATGTCCTATCGAACATTTGACCATCCACAACTTTGGGTCCTTAACAGGCGGTGCCCCTGTGATTGCATGCCACTATAATTTTGCATAAGACAAACAACATGCCTCCATTCTGCTGGGCCAAGAGGATACATCTCGGGATCCTCCTGAGTCTTTCCTGATGGGTTGTTCCTTTCTTCGTTCCACTTAGAGCGAACTTCTGCCTTAAATTTCTTTTTGGTTGATCGTATCTGCATTGGATGCTTTGGCACTAGAGATGCCTCCTCGCAAGGAGGATTTCTCATAAGGTTCTGTAGACCTCTCTCCCTAAACTCTCGTAACAATTCCTGGACTTCATGATCATTCGACATGGTGCTAACTGTAAACTCAAAGAAGTGCACAATTTAGGAGTCGGAGGCCGGTGTAGCTTCTTATAGAATCTCGCAACAAAATCTGTCATCATGGTGCATTAATGACGCCAAATCTGATGGAACGGTAGTAAATCCGGTCCACACGGTGTTAGATTTTCCCAAGATCTCATCATGACAGGCAGTTCACGTGCCGACGCCACCAAGTCGAGTTTGTCCCGTCAGTCACATTTTAGGCTACGACACACCTTTCTTCTCCGACATAAATACTAACTTCAGCTTCACCCCAATGAGTACCCTCGACATAATATTCTCCTTCAACCCATCCTGACCCACATGGCAACCAAAATTCAACCTTCAAACTTTGACAGTCTTCAACACTTCGTAGCTTTGAGAACAGCTTCATCATAGTCTAGTACCCAATGCCAACTATTCTTGGTACTTAGACTGTCCTTCTTGCTGTTACTTCTGATTAAGGGGTCTCAGCTTGTCCCTGTACTTCTTTAACCTACTTCCATTCACCATGGAAGGTAAAATTTCTCCATTCAGTTTAGCTAACTGGACTGCGCCACCATCAGTAACTCTCTGTACTATGTATGGTCCTTTCCAATGTGTCTTGGACTTCCCTAGGAATTTCATGAATTTATTGTCATATAAAAGCACAAGATCACCATTCTGGAACTGCTTCCTCTTAATGTGTCTATCATGCCATGCTTTTTCTCTAGCTTTCTGCACTTGCTGCTGGAACCCTGCAGTGAATCTGTCCTCTTCAAGTTCTAGTATCTTTGCCAACCTTTCTTTCATCACATCTGGGTCATCCATCTCTGTGAAAGCAGATATTCTGAGGCTAGGAACAATGTACTCCATGGGCATGACTGCTTCTTGTCCATAAACCAACCTAAAAGGTGTATGGCCTGTCAACTTCTTGCAGGTGGTTCTATAATCCCATAGTACTACTGGAATTCGAAGATCCCAGTCATTTCTGTTAGCATTGCAAACCTTCGTCAGAGCATGTTCAAGGATCTTGTTAAAGGCTTCGACAATTCCATTTGCTTGAGGATGATAGGCAGTACTCTTCTGATGATATACTTGAAATTCTTCAGTCAATACTTCAATAGTCTTATTTAAGAAATGTGATCCTTGATCACTCATAAGAATTCTAGGACACCCAAATCTTGACAAGATGTTATCGAAGATGAACTTCACGGTTGTAGCAACACTACAGGTCTTGATTGGTTGAGCTTTGGCCCAACGAGTAAGGTAGTCAGTTGCTGTAATAATGTATCATGCTCCGGATTTCTTCGCAGGGGGATTGATAGGTCCAACAAAATAAATAGCCCATTTGTCAAAGGGTTGTAAAGTTACCTGTGGAACTAGAGGCATCTCATCCCTCCTGGATGGTTTGCCTATCCTCTGACAGATGTCGCAGCTGTGGCAGTACTCTCTTGCATCCTTATGAATTGTGGGCCACCACAATCCGGCTGTCAGAATCTTCTCTGCTATAGCTTTCCTTGCGTGCTATAACTGTAACTAGGCAGGACATCTAGCTAGAGACTGTCAGAACCCAACTACGACATGTCGATATTGCAGAGCTGTCGACCATGTGATTGAGCAATGCCCATAGTTGATAGCCAAGATTCAAGAAAGAAATAGTGCCCCTACTCAGAATATTCAGCTGATTGCTGTGGAGCAACGACCTGTCCTAGCCATTAACAACAGTGCAGAAGCAGTAAAATTATACGTCATCCTTGGTCCATTTGGCAGCACATCAGGTAGGCCTTTGTTCCTTTTGAAAATATATAAAATGGCCCAAGTGGAAAGTGTAGAACCTTAGAGTCTAGAATATCATAAGGTAGAAGAATTGTTTGAATATAGAGATGCTGATGCTTTTGCTACTATTCTATTAAATGGGCCTATTGATGTTGTTAAGAAGAAATTGAAAATGCTTAAAGACCAAGGAAATGACATTCATAATATTTACTAGTCCTACTTTCAATTTTTCACTACTAACCAAACCCTGACTCTGTATAGAGTTCATTGGGTGGTGTGTCTATAATTATTCTCTTTCTGAGAGGGTAATAATGGACATTATCAGTTCCACAATCTAGTGTCTTGTTAATTCCTTGGTCGTTAGGAAAACCCTGTTAGTCCTTGATGAATTTACCCTCAAAGCCAAAAATTACAATGTTGAAGCTATAGTCCAATGCTTTAGAGAGTCCAAAATAAAGAAAAAGCATGATTTTTTTTTTAAATGTTTCAAAACATATGTCAAGTCATCAAACCAACTATTTCTAGTTGATGTCGCCCTTTTCACTGAAGAAACCCAGTGCGTGGTAACCCTGTTATGTCAGTATTTAGGTCTAGAAACGGATAAGTACATTACTGAGCCCCTCATGAGTTTACTATTTTTCCTGAGTACTTGTCCAATTGATTCATATGAATCAAGTTAGTCAGTGTAAGTTTCATGTCTTAAGTTTGATGAGCTCTTAGCTGAGAATATTCATTCTCAGTTAATGAATTTCCACAAAACCAAAACCTTCACATTTCAATCTTATCTATTGAAGATGTTTCTTTCTTTCAATGAGGAGAATTTGCAGATATCAGAAATGGTGTTGATTGAATAAATGAACAGATATTATACCAAATTTATGAACTTTATCATGTTAGAGGTTTATACTGCTATTTTTTCAAAGAAACTGCCCAGGTTGTTGCCAGAGATGAGAACTATTTTACATCTTTCTACAGAGAAGAGGATAGGTGATCGGCTTTTGTTCGAGAATGGAACAGTGATCATATTGTATGTTTTTTTGCATTCACCTTATATTTTTTCAGCTTTCCTAACTCCTAGAGTGTACTCCATGGAATTCATCAAACATAAGTTAATAGTAGAGACATAACACTTTTTAAACTTCAAGAAGTCTACTGAAATCAAGTATCCATGGTCTGTAGGGACATTTACCATTAAGAATAAATATGCTTTACCAATGATTGAGAGCTTACTTAGTGAGATGGGATTCCTGACATAGCCTACACTCAATTATGATCCTCATCATCTTATATCAAACAGAAGAAAAGTGGTGAAAAGAAATCCTTTTAAACATGAAGATATTGTTGGATTGGAAGACACTACCAATTAGTCTAATTATCCAAAAGAAGCCTCAAAAGATGTTGAAATGCAGGACGATTCAAATTATCCTATAACGTAGGTTGTCTCATTGATGCCTGATATTTCCAAATTGATTTCAGTAGCTAAAAAAATTACACCATTGACCAGCCATTCAGAAAGAACTAACAAGTGATATTTTTCAGATGCAATGGACACTGAAGAGGAAGATACCGTTAAAACTCCAAAAAAATAGAAGACTGAAGCAGAAGGAAAACTTGTCTAGATTAAAAATGAAGACAAAAGAAAAAAGAAGTTGGAAGTATCAGTCCTTGCTTTTGAGGTAAAGGAGTATGCATTTGCAGATACACCAACCGACTCCACTTCTCAATCCAAAAGAAATATATAATTATTGGAAATATACAAAGAAACCAAATACATAGCTTCGGAGGAAACTTTGAAGTTGTATTCTGAAGTGAGAAATATTTCCAATCAATATGTATCTCTGGTTTCAGTAAGAGACTATGCTTAGAATACTCTAAACTTGACCTTGGAAACCAAGAACAGAGTTGTAGAAATGAAGATGAACTTGGAGGATATCCCAATAACTGATATGATAAATTTACATAAGTAGGCAAGGGATATTTTGTTTACTAATTTATTAAAGGCCACTCTAGGATTATCAAAGTTGCAGAACCTCAAAAGCAAAAATTGAAAATCAGTTGAGACAAGAAAAGGTGGAGAATAAATCCCACCAAACACAAATAAAAAAGTTTCAAACAGATCTACTAGATGTTGAAATCCAAAATGACAAGGGAGATGGGATCTAGAAGTTGCTAAATGAGAAAGAAAAAGACATCTAGTTGTTGAAAAAGAATCTTAAAATACCTGCTACACAATTGATACAAGGACCTGAATTAGCTGATATAGAAAAAGAGAAAGAAAGATTGAATAATGAGCTGACTGATTGCAAGGCTAAACTATTGAAACTTGCTGAGAAAGAAAAACAGTGGCAGAAAGGCATGGCCTTGGTAATAGAAACTGAGAAGAATATGAAAGAAAAATTTGAGGAGATGGAAAATAAAGTATAGGATAAGGAGAAAGAACTTGAGAGTACGATTCTTCCTACTACAGATCAATCTAGTGAGCAATCTATAGTTCAATCCATGTCATAGATAAGCATAAACAATTTAGAGATAAATTGACTAAGGAATCAAAAATAAAACTTGGAGAACCTGGCAATGCAAAGAGAACATGAGAGGAAAACTTGGGAGGATAAATCTCAAGCATGGGAGGCTTAATGCCAGGAGTTGCTAACTAAAAATGATAAATTAATAAAGTAGGTAACATGACAATCAGCCTTACAGGGAGCTAAGCATATCATCTGGGATGTGCTTCTAACAGAAGCAACCAAGATCAGGCCTTATTTAGATTACATTTTAGACAAGGATATTATGATGCAAGCAGCTAGACAAAGTGTCTTGGTAGTCACAGCAATTTTTGAATAAAAAATCTAGAGACACAACTTAGAATGCAATCAATATTTTAAATAGTCTCACAGAGGAAAACATTAGGAAGGAAAATATTATAGATAGGATCTCAACCATTACATGGGAAATAAAGGTGGTGATAAAATATCAACATTTGGATACAGTTCAAGAAAAAGTTGATGTTATGAACCACCAAATTAATGAATTCATCAAACTGTTTAGTCCATTGTTCAAAGGAGGACTTCCTTTCTTTTGGGAAGAGAAAGGAGAGATGTGGTCTCAAAAGGATTATAATGACATGTTGATTAGTTGCAGATCATATCACAGGCAGTTTGATGACATGCATCAATCTTTGTCTAGAAAAATAGTGGTTGACAAATTAGCTAGGGATTTTGAGATGCTTTTTTATTTCAAAGCTACATGTGCTAAATTGGAAGATTATTCTTTTGTTGAGAATGTAGAACTCAACGTATGGGCGAAAGAAATGGTCCATCTAGATTTTCTAACTGTCGACCAATGGAAGACTGTTGAACATTTCAGAAAAGACAAATATAGGTTGTGCCGGTGAAGATACGGAGATCATGGAGAATTTAAAGTTGAAAATCAGTTATTAGTTATTTAGTTTGTCTTCAGAAGAAGTTATTAGTTAAGAAGTGTCAAGTGACACATGTAAAAGAATTTAGAGCTATTTTTAGCAATTAGTTATATTTTCAGCTCATGGAGCAATGTATAAGTACTTCTACATTTTATGAAATGAAGGTTGGAACCCGAGAGATTTTGTGTTATGTATTGTGTGACCTATCTTTAATAAAATTACAGAGCCAAATGTTGGCCTTTTTTTGCAAAGATTCATGTCTATTTCATAGTTACAGTCTTTTATTTCCCTTCTTGTGTGCATGTATTTCCTGTTAAACTTGCCATTATGTGTTCTTTCATATCTGGAATAAGTGTGTAATAGTTTTAGAATTCATACATATTTATGCTCTGACTATTGTTTCAAATATCCACAAATATTTTCAACTAAATTTAATACAAAATTCATCTTTTTGGTGCTCTGTGTTAATGGACTATCATTCTTTCTTCTTTATCACCAGACCAATAACATTTTGACTGTGACAGAAGTATTATCTTTCCTTTGCAGAATATTTCCATGCAAACAGTTCTGTGATTCGAAAAACATTTGTGACTCCATAGCCCAATGTATGCTTACTTTGTTTCAACCACAAACACAATCTTAAATTTTATTTTATTTTACATTTATGGCATTGATTAAACAAAATTAGTGAGAGATTCCTCTCTGGGAAGAAAGAAGCCCAACTTTCTTTCTTAAAGTGGTTCGGTTGTTACCTTGGGATTTACCTCCTACAACCTAGGTACATTCTGAGTGATAACAACATGAAACAAAAATCCGACATTAGATTCTTACCCACTTGTTATCTCATTAAGAAAGACATTAAGAAAGGAAAAATCATCACATTTCAACATTACTGAGAAATTGACTATAATCATAAGCTATCCTACAGAAATGGGTGATCTTATTCATGATTGTTTCTCCATAACACTTCGAATAGGGGGTTGGTTACTATAATTAATACCTCTATTGTAGCACTATTATACCCCCCAGACTTGAAGATGTTACACAACCTTGTGTACGTTATCCCCTTTGTACAGTAAATTCTCTTGTTGCTCCATAGCTTCTTTGATGTCACAAGTAACAATCTTGGGTTCTTCTATGGGATGGTAATATCCAATGCTTTGTTCTTATTTGGACCAACTTATTCTTTCTTCTTCTTCATTTAGGTTTTCCTTGATGGATAGAGGAAGGAAAATGGGGGGTTTATCTTTATCCCAATCAATTTCAACTTGTTCTTTTGCAAATATTCCTTGTACATATTTTCCCTGAACAAATCAATATCTAATCTCTTGGGAGAGTGTGGTGTCTCTTCTTTAAGTCCACATAAATTATTTTCCACCTATCCCTTATAGCTTCCTCTGCATCCTCAATCCAAATTTCAACAGTGCTGTCAAAATGTTCAATAACCTCTTGATGTTTTTCCACAAGGATGAGAATCATGTCCTCATCAGTTGTTAAAGCATCATGGTTCCGGATTACTATTTCTGGGCATGAAGATTCTTCTCTAATCCATAATGTATTTACCCATTCTTATGACTAATATAAGAGGACATCCTTGTATTTTTCTATCTCATGGTTCATCTATGAACAAATTTCCCTCAACTGGAAATCACCAACATAAGGATTAGGGGACTAGTCAAAGGAATGAGGAAGAACCAAATTGTGGAGATAAAATTCACACAGCTAATCTTTCTCAAGGTTTTTGCTTTCTAATGAAGCATCCACAAAATATTTTGGATAGGGCAATTCCAATGGCAAGTCATTCTTCAATCTTTGGAGTTGAAATTGATACCATTTCTCCTTGAGATATATAGTATAAATCCTTGAGGGAGGTCTATGACCCACAATTTTTTCATCTAACTCGATGGTTTTCTCCATAGTGGTTTCCAATTTCAGTATATTCTAATCCTTTTCTGCTAACTTTCCTTGAACCTCCTCGAGTTCTCTCTACAACTCTTGCTTTTGTTCCTCCAAATTATTATGTTGGTATGTGTGCTTCATTTACATAATATGATTTTTTTTTCTTGAGTGTCTGGATTTTCTATGACCTTCCCACTCATCTTTCTTGACACAAGGGAATGTACGACAAGATTTAGGGTTGTAAATTCTTCCCTGACCTTGGAAATCTCTCATAACACATCTTCCATATGAGGATCTTCTTTCTCTACCATCAACTCTATGTTTGATGTATTATCCTTAACTGGATTATTTTATTTTACACACCTGGAAGGTCCATATTCTTCCATTTCATAATATTTTGGTCCTCCCATGTCTAGGGGTGATTTCCTAGAATATTCTCTATCTTCCTCCTCCTCATATTCCTTTTCCTTTTCTTCCCTGATTTTTGACTCCTTCAACAGTCTACTTTGTCATCTAAACTCATATGCATTAGAGGATGATACTTTTTGTTTTTGAATATAGGATTCCTTGGTGTTATTTATCTTGACCAAATTGTTAGTGACAATCTCTTTGTCGTCTATTTCTAATTCAATTTTCCTTTTGGACCCCGATTGGGTGGCCACCTTCTTCTCCATACCAAAACTCTTCCTTTCTATATGTTATGTAACGGTGTTTGAGGTCAAAACTGGGGTTCCCTTCATCCTATGCATGTCATCAATAGAAATGTGGATAAATTCTTCCCAACAGAGCTCAGGAGTATGTGTTGTCAGCTCCTTGCAGATGGGAATCCCCCTTCCCTTACGCCACCTTGCACTTCATTTCCCACATTGATTGTGGTAAGCAGAAATGAATTCTAATGTTATTTTTTGGTTTGATGTGAATTCGATTTCTAAGGAGGTTCGACATTCTGAAATGGAATGTGGGAACATAGATGAGCCTCCCATAACATGTGATCTACTTTAAAATTACGACTACAACCTCATCCCAAGGTCTTGGCATTGTTTCCCTTTTGACTCCATTTTTTGCTTCTTCATACTTTTCTCCCTCTACAAAGAAGTTATGTTTGGCCTTAATGCCACTTTCCCTATCATCCTTCCCATAATATAATCCTTGCAGGATACCTGTGTAAGATGATAAATTCTCTTCATTTACATGAATCTCTAACCATTTTACCTTTGTCACATACTCCTCTTCTTTAATGTGTTTGAGATTCTTATCAAGCTCCACGGAAACGTTCATGTCATATCCATTCAAATTAGTGATAAAGGTCTCTCACCTTGCTATGTACAGGACAGTTAAAACCTCCTAGTTATCATATATGGGGGAAGGATTCATTGGTTCTCTCTTTTTAAAACGAGTAGTCAATTTATACACATTGTATTTTAACCAACTAAACAAATAAATGGACTAAGGGTAAATTACTTGTGTCATTGACTGTATCTAGAACTTATTCTGTTTCATTCACTGCTTAGATGTCTATGTATGGCTCTAGTCTCTTTGTACCTTCCTTGTTCTCTGCTACAGACTCTAGTTTGAATTAATGTAAGCTAACAAACCTCATACTAAACACTCCCGTATTTGTCTGCCTTATTACTTCAATATTTCCCACTTCTCTGACTCATCTGCAGTCAATATCGTGGGTAGAATTGGCACATAAGTTTTAATTATACCACTCATCTATCTCATCCACCACCTGAGATTTATGTTTCTATTCTCAATGTGCAATGATTACAAGTCATGAAAAATGACTCTCTTTTGAATTGTGTGCCACCTCCCCCCTTATGAAGTGTGATTTGTCCTCAACTTTTTAATAGGTAATTATGATTCTATAGGTAGGCTAGATTCTAGTGAATTTAAAAATAATGAGGTTTGTAATTATTTTAAATGCTTAATGTACCTTGAGTGTTGAGGTGTTGTTGATGTGATGATAGGTGGCTGATTTATCTATAGTTGAGTATTATTTGGTTAGTAGTAAGTTTATTCACTTCTGTAGTTGCTAGCATCCACTTGAATTGGAATTGATGTTGTGGTGTTAATCTTGTATTCAGACTCGCTTGATTTTGTGCTAGATTTGTGATACATTGTGGGCTGATTTGATCTTAAGTATGTAGTCTGCTAGCTCTCTTGATAACTTGGTGATGGCTCGCTTGATATTATGTCTGCAGTCTGTTGGATCGCTTGATCTTATGTCTATAGTCTGTTGGATCACTTAATAAATTGTTGTCTCGCTTGATCTTATGTCTGCTGCCTCAAGCTGTTTTCTAATTTAATTAAATTGTTGCAAGTAGTTTGAGTGGGTACTGACTGGATAAATATTTTTTATTTGTTTTTTCTTCTTCTTTTTTCTCCTTTTTTTCCAAAAATAAAAAAACTTAGCTATATTGGAGGACACCATTTTCCTCAATAAGAAAGAGATGTTTCTTGTAGATATTTTATGTAAACTTCTCTTTGGAGAGTGTATTTGTATATATCTTTAGTTGATGTCCATTTACCATCATTGGAAATTGGTTGTCATCTATTGTTCTGATTTTGACTGCTCCATTGTCATAGATAGTGTCTATTTGACATGGACCAAGTCGTCTGGTTGTTAAATTTCCCTTGAACTTTTGAAACATAGAATCATATACTAGTTCCCAGTCCCCTTTTGTGAATTTCTTTGTTCTTATGTTCTTATCATTCTGTATATTCCTTTGTTGTTGTACTATTTCATTGTGTGATAAAGATTGTTGCATGTACTCATCTAGTTCATTTAATTGGAGGATTCATTCTTTCTGGTTTTCAGATAGTTCCATGTTTAGTTGAGCTTCTATTTTGAGTGTTTTGATTTCAAACACAATGGGTAACATTGTTTACTTTCCATATACCAATTCGTAGGGATTAAACCTAGTAGTAGTGTTCCATGTTGTGTTATGGGCCCAATATGATTCATTCAATCTTTTCACCCAATATCTCTTATGTAGTTGAACTATTTTTGTTAAGATTTTCTCTAATTCCCTATTTGTAACCTCCAATTTCTGATTAGCTTGTGGGTAATAGGAGGAAGATAGTTTGTATTTTATTTTGTTCCTTCTTAATAGATCTCAATCGGGTTGGATTCAAATTATGTTCCTTGATTAGAGACAATTTATAAGGGAACTCCAAATTTGGTAAATATTTGCTCTATGAAAAACTTTGCTACACTGGTTTCATCATCTTTAAAGAGTGCTTTGAATTTTGCCGATTTTGTGAGATAGTTAGTGCATAAAATGATATCTCTTTCTATTGGAAGGGGGTTTAATTCATCCTATAAATTCAAATCCCCACTTATCAAATGGTTCCAATGATAGTTGAGGATTAAGAGGCATTTCATCCTTTTGCATTGGTTTACCCATTCTTTGGAAGTCATCACAACATGATACATACTCCTGAGCATATTTATGAATTGTAAGCTGCTAGTATCCTGCTTGGATTATTTTGTAGGTTGTCCATTTGGATGCGTAATGGCCTCCACAGGATTCACTGTGAGTGGCATGGAGTATATCGTGAATCTGATCTTTTCTTACACATCTTCTCAATATCTGGTCTATCCCTCTCTTGAAAATAAGACCTTGAATGCAAGTGTAATTTGTACTCTACCTGATTATTTTGCGTCTCTACTTACATTCATAGTGCTATGGAAAATTTCCAGAGACTAAATCATTTGCAATGTCAACGTACCATGGAATTTCCACTAATATTGAAAATAGGTGCTCGTATGGAAAAAGCATCTTCTACTAATTATTTATCTTGGACTTGGGTTAATATTGATTGAAAATATGCTACTACATTGTGTTTTTCTGGTTTATCTAGAATTGTCAAATCAAATTCCTATAAAATAAGTAACTATATTATAAGTCTAGCACTAGTGTGAGGTTTGTTCCTGAGGTACCTTATTGTTGATTGGTCAGTGTGAACAAATACTAGATACCCTACTATGTAGTGCCGAAATTTGTTGATGGTGTGGAAAACAACTAGGAATTCATTTTTAGTGACTGTATAGTTGAGCTCTCCTACTGCTAAGTTTGTGCTGATATAGTATATGGCACAGGTATTTTTCTCCTCCTCTTGTCCTAACACTGTCCCAAGGGTCACATTAGAATCATCAGAGTGGATGTGGAATGGTAAATTCCAATTTCGTCCCAGGAGAACAGGAGCAGTAATAGTTTTTTTCTTTAGTTGTTCAAATGCTGACATGCACTGATAATTCCATTTGAAATATGCATCTTTTGTTAATAATGAAAACATATGAACTGCTATCTTGTTGAATCCTTCTATGAACCTTCTATAGGAGCTTGTTTTTCCTAAGAAGCTATGGACATCCCTCTTCTTGACTGGTGGGGGCAGAATTTGGATGACAACTATCTTTGATTGGTCAACTTCCATTCCTATTTGTGATATATGGTGTCCCAAAACAATGCCTTCCTCCATTAACATCCTGCATTTTTCATTTCTTAAACAGAGGCTCATTTCTATGCATATCTTTAGAACAAATTCTAGGTTGTTTAATGTTTGCTGAAATTCTGGTTCATAGGATGTGTAGTCATCCATATATACTTACATTCTATCATTAATGAAGTCTAAAAAAATACTTAAGATAGCTCTCTGAAAGGTTGCAGGGGTGTTGCAAATCCCAAATGGTAGTACTATGTATGCAAATGTTCCCCATGGACATGTATATGTGGTTTTATTTTGATCCCCTAGGTGGATTTTAATATGGTTTATCCACTGAAACCATTCAGGAATGAAAATAACTTGTTTGTAGCAAGAGTATCCAATACTTGGTCTATGAATGGTAAGGGAAAGTTATCCATTTTTGTTTCCTTGTTGAGTTCTCTGTAGTCCACACAAATTATCCATTTTCCCCCTTTTTTGGGAACTACCACCAGTGGTGACACCCACTCACTATGAGCGATAGGATAGATGAATCTTGCACCAAGTAACTTATGGAGCTCCTATTTAACTATGTCTTTTAATGTTGGGTTCATTCTTCTTTGTGGTTTCCTGATTGGAACAACATCCTCCTTGATGTAGATATAATTCTTGCAAATATTAGGATGTATACCTGTCTAAGTATGTCCATGCAAAAGTTGTGCTATGATATGCATGCACTTTAATTAAGAGTTGTTCTTGATCTGGCTTCATGTTTGTATTTGTGTTCACTATTTTCCCCGGAAGGATTTCCACTACCTCGACAGCTGTGGGTTCTTGTTCCATAGAAAATACTCATTTCCACATTATGTCGGGATATTTAAATGAAGCTCAAATCATTTGTTATTTTTCACCTACTACAAATATTTCTTCAATTAAATTAATGTTAGGATAAATGTTTTGAACAAAGTTAACTACATAAGTATCATCATCTTGATCTTGGAGTGTTAAGGTATATTTTATGCCGAGAACTGGTTGTACTACTTGATAAAAAAATCACCAAGTCGTCTATCCATATTGGATCCTTAGTATCCATGTATTGTTTGGAAAGGGAGTAAATATTGATTTTCTTCTTAGAGTGGCCATTGGTTATGGTCATGTTTCCATATCGACAACCTATGTAGTCATCTTCAATGGCCATCCAAGGTATTCCAAAGATGAGGTGATATCCACCAAGTTTACTTTTGACTTCTATAACTATAAAGTCTGCAGAATATTCCCAGGATTCAATGTTGATGATGACGTCTTCAAGTATATCCTCTAGTCAAATAGTGGATGTATCTGCTAGTTGTAACATGGTGGTTGTGGGCCTTATGAAGGATTGTAGGTTTAGGGATAGCATAATATCATTTTTCATTATATTGATTGTGGCTCCTAAGTTAGTGAGGATTCTTGGGATAGGGTTTCTATTGATACTTACATTGACTACAAGGCTTCCTGGATCGAGATACTTATGATTGATATCCTTTCCTAGCATAAGGTCTGTGAGTTGGCCTATAATGCTAATGGTGGGAGGATCCTTTTTCTTCCTTCCTGGTCTCTTTATACAAGTTTCTCTTATTAACTAGTTGCATATAGGGAAATCCTTGATAGCTTGAAGCAAGGGAATTTCAATATTCGGGTGTTTCAATTCACTTAGAATATCATTTTTTGTTTCTCCTTAACTCTTTTCTTTTAGTTTTCCTGGAAATGGAGGATTCAGTGTAGTTGGGTTTAGTAATGTTTGTTCATTTTGTTCCTCCTCATGAAGGTATACAATTACAATTTGCTGAGGTTGTTTTCTTTGTATCGGTAGTACTGGTTCTAGTACTATCTTTCCTGACCTCAATTTTACTTCATTTAAATCGACTGTTTCCACAACATAAGTTCGGAATTGCATTACTTCACTATTGTAAACTTGTTGGGTTGGTCGAGTGTTATTTGGGTTAGGAGTGGGATCGACCAAAATTGGAGGTGGCCTAGGTAGCTGCGATTTTGTGGTGGTGGAATTATAACATATTATCTAGTTGAGGTCTCCAATTTGACGAATGTGGATATTGATTTCAAAAATTTATTTGTGGTTGAATAAAAGGTGGGGGTTATTGTTGGTAAGGCTGAGTAAAGTGCGATTGATAGTATGGGTTTTGTTGCCATTGATTTGGATTTTCTTGTAGAGGCCACAAGGGTTCTGTTGTTGGATTCCAATTGGGTGTTTGGTATGGATTTGTTTGATTACAATAGGCCTGATTATTAGTTTGAAATGACCTAGTGACATTATTTCGACATTGTTTAACAAAAGAGAGGTGTTCTACTGGATTCTCTGATCCCGAATCCTGCATAGTTTCTTTACATGAAGAAATTAAAGGACACTTATATGTAGCATGAATTTTAGTGCACAATTGACAGAATTCAATCATGTTGAATGGGCATTGACCTTTTTCATGTTTTTTCTATATTTTGGGAAAAAAATAGCTAGTGCTTGATTGATCTCATCTTGCTTCCTTTTGAGTTGTAGTGCATCAAGTTGCATTGCCAATGATTGAAGAATGCCATTTTTCATGTCATCTAAAAGGTTTCCTAGATAATATTTGGTTAGGGTTGGCACTAGGAAGGAGGATCCTTCTTCTGGTGAAGCTATGCCCCTAATTTCATCTTTCCCTTTTCTAGATCTGGAATAATTTTTAAATATATGCAAGATATGTTCAAAGGATTTTTTGAATATGTAAAATAGGTTTAGGATCTCCATGTATTCATCCCTGATTCCTATGAGTAGTACTAATTTGAGTGATTATTCATTTAATGTGCAATTGATGGTTGTTTTGTAGCTGATCTGACATCACTATGCATAATCCTCCAAGGATTCTTTTTTCCCTGTTGCATTATAAAAATATCATCTCTTGTGTCTTTGGCCTTGCAATACTCCCTATATTTATCCAAGAAGGTATTTTTCATTTGATCACATGTGAAAATGTTATTTCCTTCTAAGGTCATGAACCATCTAAGTGCTAAGTATTTTAGAGTTGAAGGAAAGAGTATGAGTTTTTTAGCACCGATGGTGTAACCAAAGGATCTACATATTACTTCAAATTTGAGCAGGAAGGTATCATGATATTTTGAGGTCAAGCCATGAAAGTTCGAAATATTAGCAGGGTTGATTTTTTTCATTCGAGCATCCCCGTGGGGAAGGATAATGGGAAAGGTAAATATCTCCTTGGGTTCTTCTAATTCTTCAGCCATAGAAGAATCTAACATAGAATTGGCAAAGAAATTATCTCAGGCAGGTTTGTAACTATAATCAGCTTCATCAGATCTAAGAAAGAGTTCCAAGTTGAACCTTATTGAACTAGTTTTTCTCATAGGGTGGTTAGGTAGAAAAAACCCGGATGATTCCCTCCTTCATTGAGGCATTCATGGTAGACAATATTTTTTATTGTAAATCTATGTTTTGTTGTATGTTTGTTTTTTTTAAGGATTTTATTTTCTTCTCTTTAGATTTTTAGCACCTCCCCAACAATGGCATCAAAAAATGGTGGTCTACTAATATGTTGAACTTTTACAGGTTTATAATTTAGGAGTCCTACTTTAACTATCAACCAAAGTATGTACAAAGTTAAGAGGTCCTGGTACTATGTCTGCAACTACTGAGAGGATTTAATTCCAATAAGAGTTTAACCTATGAAATTCAGGAACAAGTTTTAAGTGAAAATGAGCTATCCAAAAAAAAAATTGAATTTCTGATCTATGAAAGCAAATGAATCTACTTTATAGATGCATCTATCTAATGAAAGAATGGTTCTGTTTCATACGATTAAATTAAACTAAGAAAGCTGGAAATGACTAATAAAGTGTAGGAGATTATTCTAAGAAATGATCTAGAAATCTCTAAGTTGCATTAATGGAAGTTACTTCTATGAAAGATGGAACATTCTAATCTAGGAACTCACAAAAACTACTCCAAAACAGAAGATGAAATGCATAATAACTAACTGAACTATTTCAATGCATGAAAATATAGACCTGTTAAATCGTCATTATGGAATCAAACTAATGATGAATTTCAAATTGACTATAATAATCTATTTAATGAAAAACAATAATTTATTAATTTAATTTAACTAGAAATGAACACAATACTCATGTTTAACGCAATGAAGGGGCACACCTCAAAGCGTGCGAAAAGAGTTGAAATGAAACTATGAATTCAGAGGTTGCATGAATGTAGCACCCTAATTTTATCCTAACTCTTGATAATAGAATAACTATTGTTTGAGGGTATTCTATGAAGAATGACCTACTTATTTAATTATTTGAGATCTAAAATTGTTGTAAGGACGTATTTATAAGGGTATCGGTTTTCGGATGACCTGGACATGTCTGAAGCAATGAATTATTATTGAGATATTACCTATGAAGGATTAGCTGACATATTGATGAGTAAATTATGACTATGAGAATGATTTCTACATTTGTTCAATTGTGAATGTAATAATATTATGATTGTGAAATGTAGTATCAACAAGGATTAAAAGTTGTATAATGTTTTATTGACAAAAGTTATGTAGCATGTACTATGATGGTCTATCGTGTGAGACAGGAAAGGCAGGTACATGAACTGGTGCAAGAAATCATTAGCATGCAAAGAATCTAGTTGAGTCAACGACTATGGTAGGTGATATCAATCTTGTTTATAATATGATTTAATTATGATATGTTTGATGAACATGAGGTATGATGTGCATGGACTCTGGATGAGTTGAGAACCTTTGACATTTAATGTCAATTTGATATTTATATTATGTTTGAAATATTTTTTATAAGTTTTTATGCACATGATGTTTTATGTGCAGATGATGGGATTGTGATTGCCAATCGATCCACATCAGGTGATGGGGATGAAAACTTATACGTGTAAGTCTAGCAAATTGGATGGTGCGATGAAATTTGAATAGAGTGAGGAAAACTCCATTTCATTAGATGCGTGTGTTATGAAGGTAGGCCACAAGTCGGTCACTCATGAAGATTATATTGGGGGCACACAATAAGGATTCGGCCTTATTCCCCAGGAACTACTTGGATCTTCATAAGGCAGGTGAACTGAGGTAACATTGGCTTAGTCATCATAGCCACCTCCCTACTATGGGAATTATTGGAAGGGCATGTTGGGAGCATAACACCTTGATAATTCTAGTCGCGAGGAGAATGCGATGGTAATCAACATATGTTTTAATTCAGGGAAATAATACATTGATCATAAAGAACTTTAAGTTAATAATAAATAAATAAATGATAAATTAAATTATAAACGATAAATAAATAAATAAATAAGGAGAAATAAATAAAGTTAAATAAAGTTAAATTAAGAAATTGGTTAACATAGTAAATTAAGGAACTTGAACTAAAGTGAAATCCTAACTAATCGAAAAAGAATCGGATAAATAAAGATAGCTAAAAAGTGGGTGGGTAAATAAAATAAATAAATAAATAATTTAAAGTAAACTAAAGAGTTAACTGAAAGTGGTGCATGGGATGCATGCGAATTAATGAAAAGGATAATGAAAGCTAAAGAAAAGGAGGACCACGGAATCTTCATCTTCTGCTTCTTAGGATCTGCCATAGTTGAGAGCCTGAACCATTTTGGTGGCTCTAAGATGACTGTGTAAGATTGTGGTTCAGTATGGCATGAGGGAGGTTGGGAGCCTCCCAGCTGTAGCATGGCGTCGTACTTCCATTGCTAGCAAGGTATTGTCATTCCCGTTAAGCTTGGGGGTCTCTGGGGAAGGAGAGTACCCGTCAGGATATGATAGGGAGGAAACCGGTGGATCTGGCATGATTGGAAATCTGACTACAAAATCTACAGTGGAGTGATGACAAAACAAGCTTCGGCCTCGTCCTTAAATGACAATGACTAGAAATGTCAACATGTATTCTAGTAATGCTAAAATTATTTTTATTTGATAAATTAGAATTATTAAAACCAGTTGTACCATCAAGGCAGATCTTAAGGTTTTTATGCATGTGAAATGATGAAATTTAAATTAGTAGTTTGTGGGATATTAGAAGATCAAATTAAAAGAACCGTTAATATATGTTTAACTTTGCTTAGTTTTGATCCGTTTACTGGAAAATATGCATGACCTTAGTTGTATTTGTCGGACCCCTTGGAGGGTCGTTACACATGGTATCAAAGCGAGTCGATCCCTATAGGACCGGGAGCTCATCAGTTTTCAAATGCAATATCTTTGTTGGAAAATTGGATTTTAGCAAATTTCATTGTGAATAATAATGTTATGTTTATGTTTCTATCAATTTAAGAATGAGTCATGCACATCCAGTTAAAAGAAAAAGTTATTTGGGTTTGTATATAAACCGAAAACAATTTCTTCCTGGATTTTATTGTCCACATTCTTCACGATTAAATGACGATACACCTAAGTTTTAGATGTCCAAATGCATGAGTTTTAAGAGTCCAAATGACTTCAATCTTCCTAAACTAAATCTTGAAACTAAATCTTTAAAAGAAGTTATTAGTTAAGAAGTGTCGAGTGACACATGTAAAAAGCAGTTAGAGCTATTTTTAACAATTAGTTATATTTTCAGCTCATGGAGCAATGTATAAGTACTTCTACATTTTATGAAATGAAGGTTGGAACCTAAGAGATTTTGTGTTATGTATTGTGTGACCTATCTTTTGTGGCATATTCACTTTGTTATTTTCAACATTGTTATTTTATGTTGAAAATTATTTAGAAGAATTTTATGTTTTCTTCGGAAGTAGTTTAATATAAGAAGTAGTTTAATATAAAAACTCTGATTGAATGATTGAATGATAATTAGATGATTATCATTTTATTATTATTATTATGATATTAGAATGTGATATATATGAATTGGCACTTCCATAAAAATTCAATATAAATTGTAATCAATATTTCTCATATCTATGTAAAAATTAGTTGGTACTTTGTTATTACGAATAGTTTATGTTTTAAGGGAAAATGTTTAATATGGTTTATGACTACTTTTATAATTATTAGTAATCTAATAATATATTAAGTATAGTAATATTTAATATGTCTTGTTATATGTTTTTTTTCTTATATACATTTAAAAAGGCTAATTGGATTATATGGTAGGTTTATAAAGGAGTAATTGTGGTTAAGTGGTGAATTCGTAGGAGTGTCATGCTGGAAGTCACAAAAGGTTTGGTAAATTAATGTGAAGGAGGTTAAATGTTGATCCAATAATTAAGGGTTGAATTGTGATTTTCTTGTATTTAGTGTTTCATGAAGGAGAATTGTATACATATGTTATGTTTGTTATATAAATGGAAATTTTATGTATATCAAATAGTTTTGATTTTTATAAGAGAAAATGTTATACATTTGTTTCAAATGATTTTTGGTCAGAATCATAAGTTATCATAATTGATCTATTAAGGTTTATATTTATAATGGTCATCATAATTGGTATATTATAATGAATTTAAACATAGGATTGTTCCCATGTTGAATGGCGTTATATGTTTATAGAACATAATTGAAGGCTTACAAAGGAAACTCCTATATATACACAGTATTGTGGTATAAAAAGATATATTCTTAAAGTGAAAGGGATGATTCAAGGACATTGAATCTTTTACAATGGATGTCTACCAAAAATTTCATACACATTCGTGAAGTGAAGACTAGCAGACAAATGCAGTGCATGAATTGATGGAGGATGCAAAATTTATGACTTTTTAACCAACTTAACACAAAATGCATATACTTGTTGAGACTTGGACAGACTGTCAATGGGGTGAAACAAATTCAGAATTTAGAAAACAAGTTATTGATGTGATCAACTTGATGAGCTTAACATAATGATGTAGACTACCTGACATTATGTTTTCCAAAAAAAAAATCTCTCAAGATAGAACTCAATGAGATCTTAAGACAAACACACTTAACATGACTAGGTGAGTATGCAAAATTTTCCATATGACAATGGGAATTGGGAAAATAGGTAAGGATGTGATGATATCCTTGACCTGGACATGATGTTATGAGAGAAAAGACTAGGAGTTAAAAATTTAATATGCCCAACTAAGTCGCTAAGTCTCGACGCTTGGACATCGTACCAAGTTGAGGACCAACTTTATTAAAATATAAGGGTTTGAAAGTAGAATGACTTATGGATTGAATTTGGATGATGCGGTAGACACTCTTGATTAGGTCATTCATGATTATATAACATACCAATCTGTATCTTTTTTAATATTGTATGTTGTTCATCTTCTCACCTTATAAAAGAGGATAGTCGAATACATTTAAATCTCACCTAGATTTGCTTTTCGGTGCTAAAATTTTATTAGTTACCTACTTTTTTTCGCTACAGATGTGATATATATTGTAGTGAATTTAGATCTCACAAATAGTCATGGGATACTAGAAGGTGTTGAAAATCTTGGTTAGATTGGAAATTATTTAAAGTATTACTGGATTTATATTATGTGGAATTACTATTGATTTTAAGGATGTGTGTTGGAACCTTATTATTTGGAACATAAAGTCAATAATGTAGCATATCTAGTGCTTAGGGATTGATCATTTGATGAAAAATATAGTAGAATGGGATAAAGACTTGAATCTGAAAATAAAGTGAAACTAGCAGTGAGTATACAATAAATAAATAAATAAAATTAAATAACTTCGAGATGAAGTTTCCCAAAGAGGGGGAGTATGTGATGCCCAATTAGAGATAGGAAAAGTGATTGAATAAAATCATTATGTAATATAAATAGATGTGATTATTTGATACTAAAGTATAATGGTTAGTGTCTTTGTGTAAACTAGCATGGCATAATTCATGTGTGAGGATCTAATATCAATGATAGATATAGTCCCAATACTATGACCTGGGAGGATGCATTGGAAATACGCAGACAATAACCATACTTATTATGGAACTTCAGGTCAAAGTTTCCTGAAGTGGGGTGTATGTAGCACCCTATTTTACCCTGAATCTTGATATTAGAATAACTATTATTTGAGGGAATTCTATGACAAATGACCCTCCTATTTAATAATTTGAGATATAAAAATGTTGAAAGGATGTATTTACGAGGGTATTCATTTTCAGATGACATGGACATGTCTAAAGCAATGAATTATTAATGAGATATGACCTATGAAGGATTATTTGACAAATTGATGAGTAGATTATGACTATGAGATGTTGACACAACTCAGTTGACAGGGGGTTCACTCACTATCGACACCCTTCAACTCAATTTTTCTAAACATCGGCCTGTAAAGGTTTTACCCTATCTAGCAACACCTGTGAAGTAGGTGCAGTCTCACCCGAGATGTTTGAGGGAGGGCTACATTAACCAAATTTTCACAGTAAGGTAGAGGACTTGTGCACTTAGTCTCTCTCCTTTGTAATGAAACTCACAGATGCAAGAAGGCTCAACCTATCATCTATCTAAACTATCTACCATTTTTCCCACCAATATCTTGTATCACAACATTTCATTATTCAGATCACCTTAACAAATAGGTCGACATGTAAGAACCCATTATGATCTGAAATTTACTTAAGGGTCTTTATAACCATTATTTGCATGTGAATTTTTAAATGTCAATTACTCACAAACAAATTTTAAAATACATAATTAAAGAGCATCCATCAAGCACATAAGAACATAAGAATGTAAGCAAACCATAAATGAACAAGAATTGATCACGGAGTTCACCAAACTCTCTGGCTACGTCTCTAGCCACTTCCAAATGGGAAGGTCAATTGATAAAATCTTCAAATGCTTACAAAATGCATATTCTGGAAATACTTTTGAGTTCTGTCACTCAAACACATAAACAGACTACACCATTGCGTTCCTTTGAAAAAATGAGAAAAATGAGTATAAACTCAACTCTGTTTTCCTGAGGCCTCCTCTAGCTCACAAATCGAAAAAAGCTTCTGCAAATAAGACAAAATAGCACTTACTATGTATATATATTTTTCCTCGGGATCTGTACCCATTAATGGACTTCCACGCCTCAGGATCCGTGCCTATACTTGTCTGCAAAAACATGTTTCCGAACTCTCTCTCCAGCTGAAAAATCCTATGGTTTTTATAAGCCAAAATAGTTGTTTTTGGGGCGCAGGCCATGCAGCCATGCGCCCAAATTTTAGTGTGAATTCGGCGCTGAGATAAAATGTTTCCATGCCAATCCCTACCATGACCCACCTATTTGGCGCATTGGTATAGATGTGGTAGGGGGGAAGAGGTTCCGGGGTCAAACCCGCGGGCCTCTTCCTGCCCACGCATTTTTACAATCTGGTGATGGTAAAGAACTACACCACATATAATAATGTTTATGGTGGTGATTTTGATTATTACAATTAATATGTGCTGTGACACATGTTAAATGGTTGTCAGTGGAAGGTTTCGATGTCATATGGTTAACATGTTATATGGTTTGTGGTGGAAGGTTGACATGATTATTGGTATTGTTTGACATAGGTTGGTCCATAAATTAAACACCAAGGGGGCCTCGGTGTTGGCACTATAAATTAAACACCAAGGGGGGGCCTCGATGTTGGCACTAGGTTGAGGGCTAAGCTCTTGACCACCCCCTTTTTCCAATCACATATTTTTTCAAAAAGGAGTATAGTAACCTTAATAAGGTTTTTGGGTTCAATTCCCATAACTCCTAACCACACTTTCATTTAACCATTTTTATCATCATAGTCGAAACTTCAACCGCTAACAACTTCTTCATCTAGAGGTTGTTCTTTCTGAAACAAATGTCACTGAAAATATGTTGACGAGCTCTTTCATTTTGTAAGAATTTATTTCCCTTTTAAATACTTTAACTTCTATCAACTTTGAGATGATCCACCTAGATCACATTAACTATACAAATGCTTCACATCATCAGATATGATGAACAACATAGATAGATTGCATAAAAAATATCATCATATATAGATCGCATCAGTCAGAACATCACATCATTTAGACAAAAAAAACATCGCATCATTTAGAAAAAAAGAAAATCACATCATTACATGGCTTCCATCAATGCTCCTTTCTTATTAACTTTGAAGGTCAAAATACATCCCAACATACTTTCCTTGGTCGAAAGCCTCAGACCAAAACAACATATTACAAAACAGTTTTTGCAAAAGACAAAGATACTACGACTCATGCTCTTCGTGTCTATCTAAAGATCAAGATCAAGATCCAAATTTAGATCTCTATTACTACATTCCTAACTCTATTTATGGGTTTGCGGCTTTTACAAAAAGGTCCACATAAATTGATTTCCTAACTAACTTGGACCAAAATCTAACTACTTCAGACCAGGACGACCACACTTGTTGTCAGCTTCATCTTGAACATTCCACTCTGACACTTGTCTCTTACTCCTTTGTCACACCATGAGCACTCAATCCCCTGCCAACATGCCTCCAACATAAACTTGCGGCTCATCCTCGAGCCATGTCAACTGGAAATTGATGGTTGATTCAACTTAGCCTTGAAGTCGTCATGCTCTCTGTGCATCTGCTCAACTCTGCTTTATCCTTTGCACTCAGGATAACGCATTCCTTGACCTCATGTGCATCTATATTTTCTTCTAAAACTTGCGTCACTTTGGTTCAGGCCTCCTGCATGGTCGCAAGTCTTTCCATCGCCTTTAACACCAGTTTCTCTGCGTCTTCCTAAAATTGATTGAGATGCACTATCCGGTGCTAATGGCATTCTCTCGCCTTGGTGACTCTCTATTGTATTTCCTTTAATTATTTTTCCTTTGTTACCTGCACTATTGGGGCCATCATTTGCAGTGAACCCTGCATTTCTTGTAGTTGTGCCTCTGCTTCATTGATATGCGCACCCAATTGCTACAGCTTCTCATCCTAAGTGATGCGCATCCAAAATTGCGTCATTGCTTCCGCAATGGAATTGGATTCCTTCTCCATCTCCTCTATATGTGTTGCTACCTCTTTTAATTTTCTTTGGCACTCTGCTAGTTGATCTAGTGGTGTTCTTGGTATCTAGAATGCCTACAAGTACTCATTCTCTTTCTTTAACTCTATGACTATTTGTCCTAGTCGCACTACCTTGCCTTCCACGAACATCTCCGTAGTGATGTTGGGAATTTCCTCGCAAGCGGCTAAGATGGCCTTCTCCATCCTTTCCCTGTCATCAAAGGCCTTTATTCTTGTCATTACCTCTACTTCCTGCACTTTTTTCATCCTTTCGATCTCCTCCTTTGTTAATGTTATTTCCTCATGCATCTGAACACTAACTTATCATGCACGATTTCCTCTTGGTCTATGATCTCTTGGCTTGATGCCTTTTACAGACGTATGAGTGTCTGCATCAAGAGCTGGTTTATGTTAAGTTTAATTGTGTTGAACTGCTGCATGGCTGCATCGGCATCCTTGCTTCCTGTTTCTAGGGCGCGCAATGGGATCAACACTAGCCACACCCTTTTTCCATTACTTATTTCTTCTACCCTTTGTAATGTTAATATTTCATATGCTAGACTAGATATCATTAGTGTACAATTCAAAATCACAATAGTAGCATATGCAGAATCACTGAAAGAAACACAATCACAAGATAGACACAGTATTTATCCTAGGAAACCCTCATGGGGAAGAAAACCCATCCAAAACTTCCTCTGTATAATATGTATAAGATATGACCCCAAAAATAGATATTCTTCTCCTTCTGCTCTCTCTCTCTCTCTCTCTCTCTCTCTCTCTCTCCTATGTGCTACTCAAGTGAGTGAGTTTGTGTCTAAATAGAATCACAGCTATCTTATTTATACACATTGAGCCAACTAACTTTTACCCTAAACAAGTCGGCCACACTAAATTGTCTGGTTCGACTTCACCTAAGAAGACTCAAAACAATATATTATATTATTCATTAGGGCACTAATGACCCGACTTACAATGGAGGAATTACCTCATGACTCTATGATCACCAAATACAATAGTAACACCTTGTCGAAGGAATAATAACATATCCCTTGGGTTACATCAATAAAATACAT
Source organism: Pseudotsuga menziesii (assembly GCA_001517045.1). NCBI lineage: Eukaryota > Viridiplantae > Streptophyta > Pinopsida > Pinales > Pinaceae > Pseudotsuga > Pseudotsuga menziesii. The sequence continues at coordinate 72,353 of LPNX010141694.1, forward strand.
TTAGAATATCCTTTGAAGTTACAATATTCAACACTCCACCTTAACGAGAAGGTTATTCTATGGAAAACATCATCATAGACTATAAGAGAATAGAGAGACAATATCTTTGGCAATATCGAGTTAATACATCTATATGTCATAGGAATTTTTCACAATCAGTAACTGAAGCGGTTACTCTTCAATGTCTTCATCTTCTACATCACACAATCACTTGATCCTTTGGCAGCAATAATTCAATCTTTCGATCCTTCGTAGAATCACTTTGATCTTCTGATCCTTTGCAACAGTACTTCGATCTTTGATCCTTTGCGGCACTTTCAATCTTCTCAATCCTTCATAGCAACACTTCAATCATTTCAATCCTTTTTAGCAGCACTTCTATCTTTTGATCCTTTGCAAGCGTACTTCGATCTACTTGATCCTTTTCCACCATGCTACCTACAATACACATGATCTCTTTGCAGGATTATCAATCCCTACCACTTTAGGACATAATCCAAGGATGATGCAATCCTCCATCAGCCTAGTCCATGATATCGACCAAATGAATCATCGACAACTAAATGTAGATCTCAATTGCACCCAGTCCAGGCCCTATCGTCTACGAGGACTCACCATAGACCATCCATACCACTGAGTTTAGGACCACTCCCAAGTGAGTGTTATAATACGGTATCTACACTCATGTGTAGGTATACTCTTCCATGCAAGAGTATTGTCTGCAGAGTAGATCTCGGCCACATACAAAATGTAGGCCCTCTTCATAGAACATCCATACCACTGAGGTTAGTACCACTCCCAAGTGAGTGCTATACTATGACGTCCATGAAGACTCATCATAGAGCATCCATACCACTAAGGTAAGGACCACTCCCAAGCAAGTGTTATTCTATGGTATCTACATATGAATCGTTAGAGGAAATTTCAACTAAAACTGGGCCTCCTAAGGAAAATTAATAAAATAATCGTTAAAATAATAAAATAATATTTATTAATTTTGGAGGAAGAAAAGAAAAAACTACTTTTTTGTTCGTATTTTTGACATATCTCCATGTGTTTTTACTCAAATTTCGATCGAGAGATCTTGTTGGATGCGTAATTAAATTCTGCATCCAACGAGTACACACTTGGCATACTTTTGATGGGCCCCTCTACCACAAAATCAAGAAATACCTAAAAAAATGTGTTGATGACATCATCATCACGTTTTTTAGGTATTTCTTGTTTTTGGCGTAGAGGGGTCTATTGAATGTATGTCAAGTGGCTACTTGTTGGATGCAGAATTTAATTCCACATCCAATGAGCTCTCCTGATTGAAATTTGAGGAAAAACATGGGGAGATATGTCCAAAATACGAACAAAAAAGAAGTTTTTTTATGATACCTATCCCCAGATTTATATTAAAAAATTGTTTATGAGGTGCTCCCTTTTTTAATTTTAAAGCATTTTTATTGGCTACTGCATGATGACATGGAATTTTTATTACTTTTGGAAGGCCCATTTTAAATTGAAATTTCCTCTAATGGTAGGCATACTCTCCATACAAGAGTATTGTCTATAGAGCACATCTTGACTGCATACAAAATGTCAGTCATGTCATTTGTGAGGACTCATCATAGAGCATCCTTACCAATGAGGTTAGGACCACTCTTGAGAGAGTGTTTATTCTATGGTATCCACAACTGAATGTGGGTGCTCTCCATGCAAGAGTAACATCTGTAGGGCCATCCTTAGTAAGGACCACTTCTCATGAACAAAGTGTTATACCTACCATCCTCAAGAGAGGATACTATCACCCACAAGTGAATGTCAGAACTTCATCATCATTGTCATCCATAATTGATGTCAATCTCCTCATTACTCCCCCTTTCCTAGGAAGTTTCATATTATCATCCTACTCCCCCTTTATCCAAGGAGGATTCATGTCTTCAACCTGATATTCCTTTTCTAAGAAAGCCCATATATTCATCAAATGTAGTCCCATCACTATTCCTCCTTGAGAGGAATGTCTTTTCAAACTACACCAACATTATCATGGAAATATTCAAACTTTACTCGAGATAGAGGCTTGGTCAGTACATCAGCAAATTGCTCATCAATACTCACATACTGGAGTTTATAGATCCCTTTTGTACCATATCTCTTGTATAAAAGTATCGTATTTCTATGTGCTTCAATTTTTCATGGAACACCGGGTTCTCTGTAATCTTTATACAACTCTGGTTGTCACAGAGAATCATTGTGGTGTCCAACTCCATGTCAAATAATCCTCACATCAAATTTCGAAGCCATATTGCTTCACAACAAGCGAAGCAAGTTGCAATGTACTCTTCTTCAACTATACTAAGAGAAACATTGGACTGTTTCCTACTAAACCATGAGATCATGGCAGATCCCAGACAATAACATCCACCAGAGGTGATCTTCTAGTCTACGGCACTTCCTGCCCAATCTGAATCTGTATATCCATATAGTTTGTAGTCATGATCTCTCCCATAGTAAAGTCCCATATCTATCGTACCTTTTAGGTACCTCATCACATGCTTTACGGCTATCATGTGAACCCATCTAGGTTTAACTAGATATTGACTCAAGGTGTTCACAACAAAGCATATATCTAGCCTTTTGTTCGTCAAATACATTAATGATCCAATAATATGTCTGTAGTGAGTCATGTCCACTAACTTTGATGTTTCATCAAACAACAACTTCAGGTTGGTGTCCATGAGTGTGGACATGCTCTTAGAATCCAACATATCAAATATTTTCAATATTTCTACTACATAATTTCCTTGATTCAGAAAGATTCCTTCTTGGATCTTCCACACTTCTTGCCCTAGGAAATAATACATCAATCCAAGATCTTTCATCTCGAATTATTTAGCTAGCTTCTTCTTGCAATCTATGATCTGTTTCTTATTTCCCATCAGAATTAGATCATCCACATTCAGTAATAGTATGGCAGGTTCATCATACATAATATTCATGTAAAGGTTAGGATGAACTTTACTCTTGGTAAATCCCAATCTTGTCAAGAATCTATATATTCTACCATACCAAGCTCTAGGAGCTTGTTTCAGTCCATACATAGCCTTTTTCAACTTGCATACATGAGTCACTATGTATTCGACTTCAAATCCTTGTGGTTGTTCCATGTAAACCTCTTCCTTAATCACACCATTAAGGAAGGTTGTATTTACATCCATCTGGTGTAAGTACCTATTCATCATGGAAGCAAGTTTCATGATGGTTCTGAATGAAGTGTACCTTGCTACTGGAGCAAATGTCTCTTCATAATAAATTCCCTATTTATGAGAGAATCCTATAGCCAAAAATCTTGCTCTATACTTTTCAATACTTCCATCAGCAACATGTTTTATCTTATAGATCCATTTCGAAGATACCACACACTTGTTTTCTGGTTTGGGAACTATATCCCAAGCATCATTATTCATTATTGACTGGTATTCTTCCATCATTGCTTCAAACCATTCTTTCTTCTATGAATATTCCTCATAGTTGGTGGGTTCTTGATCTACAAGGCAACACATCAAATCTACATGGCTTTGATCTTTTGTTGGTTCTTGTGGATCCTTCTAGAGCTCCATATCTTTCTACTCCTTGTATGATTTCTCTTACCCAAGCAGGTTTTCTCTTTCTAGAGATATCCATACTAGACGATTGTTGAGGTTCTACCATGTCCTGATCTTCTGATCCTACTATTTCAGGAGAGGTTTTAGCTTCTACCAGTCTGGGAGGTACATCCTCTTCATGTAATTATTCAAGCTGGCACCTTCTAGATTTATTAAGAGCTATCTCTTCATCAAATTTTACATCCCTACTAATATCGATATGATGGAATCCTGAGATATATATCCTGAAGGATTTGGAGACTTCACAGTATCCAACAAATATTCCTTTCTTTCCATAAGGATCCAATTTGGTTATCTTCTCTTTCCTAATATGTACATATATCTTGAGATGGCTCACTTTAGGTTTCTTTTTTGTATACATCTCTTCAGGAGTCTTGAATCCAAGAGCACTATGAGATAATCTATTTTGCACATATACAATTTTTCTTATTGCTTCAGCCCATAGGTGCATAGGGAGGTCTTGGTCATGAATCATGGTATTCACTGCTTCCATGATAGTTCTATTCTTTCTTTCCACAACACCATGTTGTTGGGGATTGTAGGGAGTGGTTAGTTCCCTCTTGATTCCTGCCTCCTTACAAAATGCTTCAAATTCATTTGAAGTGCATTCTCCACCATTATATGATCTCAATGTCTTGATTCGATTTTCTAAGTGGTTCTCTACCAAGGATTTGAAATCCTTGAATTTCCTGAACACTTCACTCTTATTCCTCAAGAAGTATATCCAAGTCTTTCTTGAATAATCATCAATAAATGTGACATAATACTCATATCCACCTAATGATATGGAGGGAATAGGACCACATATAAGAATGAATCAGTTCTAACGTACCTTTAGTCATTTTTTTACTTTTTGGAAAGGGATTCTTGATGTTATTTCCTCTTTCACATCCTTTTCAAGTTCCCTCATGTTCGATCTTCATATCTAGCAACCCTATTACCACCTTGCTCACATAGGGAAATGCTTTGTAGTTGATGTGAGCAAGTATCATATGCCACAGTTCACTTGAGATGGTAGTCTCATGGAAAAGGGTTGTCTCTAGATGTCCTTTGATCTTGTACAATCCTCCTTATTCTTCTCCAATGACCACAACATCTTCAAGTGTCTTTCCTTTGGACCACATAAGTAATTTTCCATCTATAAAAGAAACTCTATATCCTTTCTTATCTAGAGCATAGATGGAAAGTAAGTTCTTTTTCAAATCTGGTACATACAGTACTTCCTTCATCTTCATGGAAGTCCCAGAGTCAAGCTTGTAGCTTGATTCACCAATACCTTTGATGGTATATTGATAGTCATCTCCCAATGATACCTTATGGGGAGAGTTCTTTTCTTCAAGTCTTTATAGATTTTGCTTCTTACCTGTCATGTGCTTTGAGGCACCACTATCAATAAGCCATGTGTCTTATCTAGGTCTTACAGACCCAGAGAGTGCAGATAAAAACACATATTCACCTCTAGTTAGTCTCTTTCGAGGCCTTTCTTCTTCTTCATTCTCATCTTCAGCTAGATGAGCATGATGTATCTTGTTGTTGTTGTTCTTATTTGGTGATGGACACTCTCTAGCAATGTGTCCTATCTTATGACAATGGTAGCATTAATCCTTTGAGTAATCCTTATTCTTCTTTTGAAACTTCTTCTTTGAAGGATTATGATTACTCTTCTTGAAGTTTGATTGTTTTCTTCCTTTAGTATGGATGGCCAGAGCCTGATCATCTTCTCTGAGTAAAGATTCTCTATTGGCTACTCTAGCTTCTTCTTGTATGCAATCTTCCCATACTATGTCAAACTCCATACTTTCTTTTCTAGCACACAGATTCTGAATGAATGAGTCCCAAGGTCTAGTGAGACCATTGAGAGTATTCATAACTAGTTCATCCTCATCAAGGGTGTCTCCAATAGCACTTAGTCTTTCTCTGAACTTGGAGACCCTTGTGAAGTAATCTTGAATTGATTCTCCTTTGCTAATCTTGGTTCCCTTCAGTTGAGCTCTCAGATTCATCTTTCTGTTGATGTTCCTTCCCTCATACATTTTGGAAAGTGCATCATACATATTCTTAGGTCTCTTCTTAGATGAAACTTGATGGATCAAGTGATCCTTGGTAGAATCAGCAATGATCCTCAATGCTTTGATTAGGTCTTGTTCATGATTTTCCTTAGCTTCATCTTCTTTAGGTTCTGCAATCTCATTATTGATGTACTTCTTAAGGACATTGTCTTTCAGAATGAGACCAATCCTATACTTCCAAGATAGGAAGTTTTCTATTCCTTCCATTTTATCCTCAAGCTTAGTGCTGAGGGCCATCTTTTCCAGTAGGTCACCAAAAAATGAAATTTCTCAAAATAGAAATATGAACTTTCCAGTAGATGCGCTTGACTGAGGCGATTTGGTTGGTCCAACTAATTTATGGAGATCCCAAATATTCACCCTTCAAATCCTACTTATGAGATTGCAGCTCTGCAGAATTTCCGGTTTTGGTTTTCTGTAGTTTTCTGGTTTAGGACCGAACTAGGGTTTGAATTTCCTGGAGATTCAACCACCCAAAAACTTTGATCCTAGGCTAAATAGATGCACTCCAAGGAGGCGTTGTCATGTCCCCACCCCTCTACCAGAGAGAGGACACGACTTTACCGCTTATCGTATCCGAGAAAATATCCCCATGAACATAAAATGAAATGCATTGAACTAACAACATGCATGCATAAATCATTAACATATAGCGAAACAAAAACTCATTCCATTCATTCACATGTTCACTATAATTCATTTAATCAAATACAAGTGCAGATATTTAAACACAATAATAATTATCTTGGAAGCAAAGCTCATCCCACAACCAGTTATGTCACTGCAACATTCCACCCAACCATAGGCTAGTGTGCTCATCAATATCTCAGCAGTACTGCCACCCCCGAGATGGGAATGATTCCCACAAGGAATAATGGAACACTAGCAAAATCACACATAGCCAAGGATACAACAAAAACTCAACCAAGCCAACATAGTTGGGTTTATCAAGCTATAAAGGAGTTGGAAAGGCTAACTGCTAAGCTAGTGAGCTCAATCATAAAGCTATGGAAACCTGCACCATATCTGGCCTGGATTCTAAAACATCTACACACCCAACACAAGGAAGCATCCCCTTCTCTTCTACACATCCCTTCGGGATATGCCTTCCCTTCCAGTGTTATTTAGGGTGTACAAAGAAGAAACCCAGCCCCCTAGATAGGTATGTGAGGTTCCTTCTCACACTAGATTAGTCAAGCTAGTTCAGACCCCGTTTCCACTCCCGAACTAGTTCAAACCAAAACATCAGAGGCATACACAACAATTTCAAGGTTATAGTCTTGAAGGAAACATCATGGGATCCAAAATCAGAAGTGTCAACAGAGGAAAAACAACCCCTGGGCCAAAATCAATTTCACGAAATGATCAATCATTTCATGTGGGTGAAAACGGCTCAAAAACCACCCAAAAATTGTGGTTTCTTCCTCACTCTGTTGAGAACTTCCAAAATCAAATTCTAGTCGTGGGAGAATGGAAGTAATCTACAAAATCATGCTAGAGAAAATGAAGGATGGAGGGCTGAGGAGAAAACAATCACTTGCTTGAGAGTAATGAAGACTGCGACTACTTGCGCGTGAGTGTGGAATGTGGTTTTCTTCCTTTGTGTGAGGAAAAAATGAATGAGATCTCCTCCTTTGGGCATGTGTGTGTTCAAATATTAATGACCCTACCAGAATAGACAGCTGCCCACACCTCCCAAGCCCCAAGGCAATAAATTCCCAACTAACTCTTGGAGAAAATTAAATGGTTGGTGAATAAGAAAAGAAAAGTGGTTGACAGATGATGGGTTCTCCTCTTTACACTTGGATTTTCCCCAATGGATCAGAGGTTAAATATCCCCCCCCCTATCCTTAGGAAATCATGCCCCCATCTCATTATTGTTGCATTGACATAGTTCGTTGTGGGTATTTGATTAAATAGCATATGTACATGATGTCCAAATTATAATGTGCTTGGCTTACACGAAATACCATCGACATCAATTTTAATTTTTGAACATAAAATGCTAAATCAATGGTGGGGCCTTTTCCTTTAGCTCCTCACCATGATTAATTACAATATATACATCTTATATGTTTTTAATCCAAATGTGGTCAAAACTGGGGTGTTACAGGCATAAATTTCTATGCAAGAAGATCTTCCAAACTCCAAATTTTGTAGAAACCCTAATTTCTTCCAGAGAGGAAGGAGAGGGAGTTTCACCTTGTGAAATTTGTCCTATTTAGGATAGCTTTGATACCATGTTAAGATTTCATATTCTAGACTATATATCATTAGTGTTCAATTCAAAATCATAGTAGTAGCATATGTAGAATCAATGAAAGAAACACAATCACAAGAAAGACACAGTATTTATCCTAGGAAACCCTCAAGGTGAAGAAAACTCAGCCAAAATTTCCTTTGTATAACATGTATAAGATATAACCCCAAAAACATGTATTCTCCTCCTTATTTTGTGTCTCTCTCTCTCTCTCCTATGTGCTACTCAAGTGAGTGAGTATGTGTCCAAATAAGAATCACATCTCTCCTATCTATACACATTGAGCCAACTAAATTTTACCCTAAATAAGTCATCCCCATTAAACTGTTTGGGCCGACTTAATCTAGGAAGACTCAAAAACAGTATATTATATTATTCATTAGGGTACCAATGACCCTACTTACAATTAAGTCTTTACCTAATGACTCTATGATGACCAAATACAATAGTAACAACCCGTTGAAGGAATAATAACATCTCCCTTGGGTTACATCAGTAAAATACATTTATAATATCCTTTGAAGTTACAATATTCAACATGTAACACATCCATATGTGGCACCTTCTCCAGAATATCATTCATCAAGGATTGCAACAATCCCTTGACTTGGTGAAAGTATCTGGTCAAATGTTTCTTCACCTCAACTTGGCTTTCATTAGTCACAGTGGTAATCATGACCAATATCCAAATGACTTGATCCTCCATCATCCTTGGCATGCTTCTTGCTTCCCCTTGCTCTAATCTTCGCTTCGTCCTTCCTTCTTCCATTTTCCTTTCCATCTCTGAATCCATCGAAGTAGCTAATGATTCCTCTTGTGATTCATCCTCCTCATAGTTCTTTAGTTGCTCCTAATCATGATCGGCGGGAATAATTGGTGGTACTCCCACTTCGGTATCTGATAAGTCATCTACAACAACTAGAACCTTCCATTCTATCGGCCAATCATCAATGACGACGTCCAATTCCTCTCCTATCAGCTTGTATGACATTGTCATCCATTGGTGATGAATGTCACATCTTGTTTGGATGTGGATCGAAGGCGGTCCTAGTGTGAATTGCGCCACCTATCTATAATTTTCCTCAACCTCCTATGTGAGGTGTGGAAATTTCTTAACTGCATCTCAAAGTCCATCCAAATATAAATAAAATTGTATGGCACATTCTATCTGTCGCTCCTGAATGTCAAGCCACCATAAGTTCTGATAGCATTCTTCCCTACCTGTTTTGATAGCCTTCACATCCATCCCCTGATAATAGTTGGGTTCCATCCAACCCACAAGCACAATTAATATCAACAAACATGAATAAGTGAATGGTCGCTTACCCTCCTACATTAGCATTGCACCCTCTATCAATTGATTCAACAGGAACAATGACCAGCTCATCTAAACTCCCTCGATGCACTGCTTTACGCATGCAATTACTCCTGAGGTGCATTTGTTTGGTCGGTTTTTCCTCATGATCTTCACCACCAACAAATTTGTGGCGACTCGAACTGCTTTGTCATTGATGGTTTTTATGACATATGCGCACTTGTCCCTAATAAATCTGTATTTCTTCTTAAGCTTCACAACCAACCTCTTATCATTTTCTTTTCCTCGAAAATACTGCGACGGGTCGACACCCACCATTGGAAACCCAGTGATCTGGGATATTAGTTCAATCATGATAGGTACCTTTGTGACGAGCCAAATATATCCTCCATGAAAAGATGCCAATAACTTATTTACACATGCATTCACTTATGCCCCATGTCCAAAATGTGGCATGTGGGTGATGCCCAACAATCCTAATCGTTGCAACCCCATAGCCCATTGTTGTAGGACTCTAACAACTGGTCATCCTTCACCACTTGCTTGCTTCTCATATGGATCTGTAGTACATTCTAGGTATGCGATAATTTCATGATCGTTATACTAAATCTTTTGTAAGTGCAGTATAATATTTGCGGTGACATGCACCCCTTTTGATGTTGACGACAACTGGATAGGAAATCTCTGGTTCTTACTAAGTCAAATCACTGGTGCATTTGGATTTTGTGGCAGTATATAGTCGGGAATATCATCCATTGTTACTCCTTTCCGCGTTATGGATTCCTCACCTCCCATTGTTGAGGGTCCAGCTTCGGTTTTCTCTATTGCCACCCTAGTTGCACTTCCAATCGATTTTATCCTTCTTTGGGGAGACTTTAGGTGATTTGCGACCCTCTTCTTCCTTAATATGCATGGCAGTTCCTCTTGAAGCTCTGGCCTCTCTTCTACGATTGAAACAATCATTTTTGGTGAGCCCTACGTACTACCACTCGCAATTATTTGGGCCATTTCTACAACTCTATTGATCTCTTGCTCTTCACTTTACTCTGCTAATGGTATTTACTCTCACTCATCTACTCAATTTCCATAACGGTTTATCTGATGCCTCCCTTGTTGATTATTATAGTCGGGATCGCGCTTGTGTGAATGATATTAACCATTGTAACCAAATCCATCATCGATTGACCAAATCCGTCGTCGATTCTATCAATCCAATGGTCAAATTCTTCATAAATTCATGTCTCGTCCACTCGCGTCATCGCTCGTTGGGTTAAAATACTACATTTATTTCTTGATTTGACTATATCTCCCTTATTTGGATGTCACCAAGCTTCCTTCCTGATGTGACTAATTCTTCGTCTCCCTTTTGTAGAATATTTCTCTGATTATTTCCTTACTCCCTAACCTGTCTTGTGCATTATCATCATTTTTTTTTACTACTTGACTTTTGGACATGGTGTCGCACATGGCTATCTCGATAGGGATTTTGTCGACTTCCATTCATGAGATTCAGTAGTAATGCACCATCTAGTTGTTGTAACTGCACTGCCCCTTCATCGGTGATAAAATGAATCATGTAAGGTCCTAACCAATGTATTTGGAGCTTACTTGGGTGCTTTGTGAACTTACGGTCATAGAGGAGAATCATGTTCCCACGTTGGAAATACGTTTCTTTGATATGTCGATCATGCCATGTCTCCTCGTGATCTTTTTCAACTTGCTAGTGAAATATAGTGATGAATCAATCTTTGTCAAGCTGTACCAACTGTGTCAAGAATTCTTCAAGCACTCCTTCATCGCTCATGTATGTCATTGCTTCAGAGCGTAGGCTGGGAACAATGTACTCCATCGACAGTACCGCTTCTTGGCCATAGACCAGCTTGAATGGCATTTTCCCCGTCAACCGTTTGCATGTAGTTCTATAGGCCTGTAATATCACAGGAATTTTCAAATCCTAGTCATCATGGTTTGCATTACATACCTTGGTTAGTACATGTTATAGTACCTTGTTAAATGCTTCGACCGTTCCATTCACTTGCGGGTGATATGGGGTGCTCTTCTTATGCTATATCTGAAATTCCACTGTCATCGCACTAATCATCTGATTGAAAAAGTGACTCCCTTGATCACTCATTAGTATCTTTGGACAACCGAACCAAGTAACTAAATTTAGGAACCTTGTTGTTGTGGCAGTGGTAAAATCTATCATTGGTGCTCCTTCTGCCTGTCTGGTCAAGTAGTCTATCGCAGTGATAATGTATCATGCACCCATCCTTTTTCCTAGCGAATTAATGGGTCCTACAAAATCTACGGACCACTTATCAAATGGCTGCAATGTCACCTAGGAGACTAATGGCATCTCATCCCATTGTAATGGCTTTCCTGTCCTTTGACAGACATCGCAAATTTTTGCATAGTCCACAACATCATTGTGCATGGTTGGCCACCACATGCCATCTCAGTGTATCTTCCTGGAAGTTGCGCAACCTCCATAATGTCCTCCAAAAATTCCATCATGTGCTTCGTCCAATAATCTTTCATGTTCATGTGGTAGAACATACTAACGTAGAATTTCATCCAGTCCCATTTTGTAGAGTTGTCCAATGATTAACTGAAAATCTGTAGCCTGAATGACCAGCTTCTTCTTCTGGCTAGTGGTGAAGTCCTCTGGATCTTTCCTTATAGATAGGAACTGAATAATGTGTTCATAAGGTCATCTATCATGCCAACCTTAAATAATTGTGCATCAGGTAATCCATCCTTGATGCTTCTTGGTTCTTCTCCTGTCTCATTCATTGATAAATGATAAGGTTCAACATTCCATCATTCTAGCTTCATAATGATCTCGAAATCAAATCATTGGAAGAGTAGTAACCATTGGCATATCTTCCCCCCCCAACACAAAATTGTTGACCAAGTATTTCAATGCAGAATGGTCGATAAACATCTTGAAGTGTCCTCCCAATCGATAGTGATAGAATTTATGTAGCGCATACACCATCGCCAATCCCTCTCGCTCTGTTGTTGTGTAGTTCCTTTCCGTAGACGACAACTTCCGGCTTGTGAAGGTGATTGGGTGGTCAATTTCTCCTTTGCCTGGCTACACCAAAATTACTCCTAATGCAACAAACTATGCATCTACATGGACGTGAAATTCCTTCGTCCAATATAGAAAGACTAATATTGGCACTGTAACCATTTTATTTTTTAGAGTGTTGAGACTTCCTTGACACTCATGGCTCCATTCGAAATTTTCATCTGTAATGTCCCCGACCCTCCGACCGGTGAAGAGGATGCTACCATGGCATTAACCATCTAGGAAAACCACCCCATGAACATGTATGTACATAAAATGCTGAAACAAAATGAATTGAAGTAGAGCATGCACAGATACCTAATTATCTATCATACACAGCGGAAGCAAACATGAATTCATTCATTCATTCAACATGTTCATCATATTCATTAAACAATAAATATAAATACAGAGATGAAATGGTCAAGATTACTTATCTTATAAAGAATTTGTTTGGCAACCAGCTATGTCACTGCAACGTTCCACCCAACCATAGGCCAGCATGCTCCTTAATCTCTCAGAAACGCTGCCACCCCCGAGCTAGGCATGAATCCCCAAGGAATAAGGAACAAGCAAGCTTACACATAGCCAAGGATACACAAAACACAGCCAAGCCAACGCAGTTGGGTTTATCAGGCCATCAACAAGACAACCAATCCAACATGGTTAGGTTTATCAGGCCGTCAAGGAGCTGGAAAAGGATAAATGCTAAGCTGGTGAGCCCATTATAGGACTAGGAACACCTACACCAGAACTAGCCTGACTTCTAAGACACCCACACACACCCAACACAAGGAATCAGTCCCTTCTCTGCTACATAGTCCCTCAGACCTTGACTTCCCTTCCAGTCCTATTCAGGGTTGTGGAGAAGAAAGCCAACCCTCTAGCTCTATCTGTGTGGTTTCCAAACACACCAGGTTTATCAAGCAAACCAAGCCCCCATCCCTGCTCCCAACACAGTCCAAACACCAACCACTGCATACACGCAGTCACACAAGCGATTCACAGCTTGGGCGGGGAAAACAACTCCTGAGTTGTTCTTGGCCCTATCGTGGCCAAAATGACTCCAAAATAGCTTACAGCAGTCCCAAAACATAAGGAAGACCATATCAAACAAAACGTAAGGGAGACCATAGTAAACCTGCAAAACTTGAGAAGAACGACAGCAGCAACAAATCAAGGGAAGAACATCAGCCCCGATCTCAACATTGAAGTGCCGGGAAAATTACACGGCCATACCAGTCTGTAAGGGGAACATACACCCACACAATCCACAAAATATGTATGGAAAACATTCACACACAGAACGTGAATGGCTTATTCACAAGGGAAAATCGTGGGTGAAGATGGACCGCCCCTGGCTTACTGTGTGAGTAACAACCACATAGAACCCAGTGCATGAGAGAATATCTACACCAGATCCCAAATACGAATGGAAAACACACCAAATTACTCTCTGTGGAAAATGTGAATGACGGGGGAAAATGGCTCCCTCCCCTGGCTACGTGAGACCAAACAGGAAAGAAGCCTGTGCGTGAGAATGAACAGAACTACCATCCCTACATGAGGATGAACCGACAATGGAGATAATGGCGTAGTGGAGACAGTGGAGAGTTCGCATGGAGTGATGGCGATGGTGGTTTTCCAAAATGTGAGGGTCAACCTGCTAGTGGAGTGTGCGTGTGGGAAAGGACTGACAGTCCTGCCACACTCCACTCCCCAGCCATAACTACCTCAACTACTCTGCAGAGCATTAAAATGGTTGTAGGATAAGACAAGGAAAGATGGGCAAATCAAACAGGGTTTAACAGCTGAGACATGGCTTTTTCCCATAGGTTCAAGGTTTAATCATCCCCCCCCCCCTTATCCTTAGGAAAATCATGCCCTTTTCATTATGGTTGCAGTGAGCATAGCTAGTTGGGTTCATTTAATTAAAGATACATATTTACATGATGCCGAAACTAATATGTGACGTATATCACGATATACCATCAGCAACGATTCCAATCGCCGAACATAACACAACCAAATCGATGGTGGGGCTTTTGCCTTTAGCTCTGCACCATGATTCATTACAATATATACATCATGTACATTTAATGCAATGGGGTCAAAACCGGGGTGTTACAGCATCCTTCTTCAACTGTTTCTCCATTGGTGTCGTGATTGCTACGTATCACATTATCAACTTCTGGTAATACCCCGTATGGCCCAAAGTCACTCTGAGTTGTTTCACCATCATTGGTGGGGGTATATTAACAATTATCACAATTTTAGCAGGATCAACCAACATACTTTCCTTACAGACGATTTGTCCCAACAAAATTCCAAATGGCGCACAAAATATACACTTCCACAAATTTAGCGAGATTTGATGTTGTCGACATCTCTCCAACATTATTCACAGGTTTGCAATGTGGTCTTTTACTAACCCGTAAACAATCCAATCATCCATATACACCGCCAAAAATAGCCGAATGAGAACTTTGAATGCAACAACTACTACCCGTGAGAACATTGCAGGTGCATTTTTTAGGCCAAACAAAATCACTGTGTACTGGAAACATCCACATTCCGTCACAAAAGTGCTCTTCTTTCGATCTTCCTTCGCAATTTTTATCTGATGGTAGCATGTAAAGCCATCTGTGAATGAACAGAACTCTTGTCCCCTGACTCCCTCCATCATTTTGTTAGTAAATGGTATTGGGAATGGATCATGGAGACATGTGTCATTCAACATCCATAGGTTGACATAGATCCAGATTTCTCCCGTTTTCTTATCTTGAACAACCATCGGACTGATCCATTCTGATTCTTCCACAGGTTCGATGATGTGAGGATCCAACATCCTGTCTATCTCATCCTTCACTCCTTCCTTGTATCATGGATTCAGCTGATAAGGACACTTCTTTACTAGATTCACATCGGGATTTAGCGGAATTTCCATTTCTCCCAAGTCCCCTAAAATTCCTTTCATCTCAGCAAATTTAGTTGGAAATAAATCATGGAACTCGTGCAGCAAATCAGTGATCTTTGCCATAGTGGCTCCATTTGAATAATATCCTACATTGGTGAAATTTGGGTCCTTTGCTAACCCAATATTGACTTTTCATATCTTAAGAGGTTGTACTTTGTCGGTCAGCATCTCTATGTTGGCAGGAAGATTGGATGCGCATGGTGCGATAGCGACAAAGGAGAAAGAATATTGCACAAGACAAAGATATCGACAAGGGTTGTATTGGTGGCATTTTTGTACTTTTTGTCCAAATTAGTTAGAAAGTTAGTTAGATGTGGACCACTTTGTAAAGGTGCAAGCCTCTAAAAAGAGTTAGAAATGTAGTAGAAAGATATATTTTTGAGTGGAATCTTAGATCTTATGTTCGGAGCAAATATTGTCTTTTGCTTGTCTTGCGAACTGTTTTTTGGATTTGGTCTGAGGCTATCGACTAGGAGATGTATGTTGACCTATGAAGTAATATGACACTGATGTTGCTAGGAATTCGATGTGTCTTTTATCTGTGATGCGATCATATTTGATCTTGTGATTGTTGTTTCTATGGTTAATTACTGTGATTTGAATGATGTGATCTAATGTCTTAATGCTTTGCTTATTTGAATGATGAGAAGTCTTCACATGCTGGATGGATTCTTGTATGTTGATATGTTTTCTGCATAATGAACTGGTGTGATATTAGATTTGATATCAGTAAATAGTTGGATGAATGAATAGCTAAAGCCATGTTCTGGATCTATGAGTAATAGTGTGATAGAAATAAATTAAGTGCGCAAGTCCTCTTCCCTTCTATAGAAACATGGTTCATGTAACCCTCCCTCAAACATCTCATGTGAGACTACATCTGCTCTGCAGGTGTTCCTGGATAGGGTAAAACATGCCTGGTCCTGTGTGTATGGAGATCCCATCGAAGTGCGTCGACATTGTGTGAACCCCTGTTGACTAAAAGGTGTCAACAAATGGTTTCGTTGTCGAGACCATAATGCGAGAATGAAGAGGACATGTTGTGGCACTCGACGAAACCAGATATTCAGGACTGGTTCGATCAGAAGTCCTGAGAATTCACAGCAGGAGAAAACAAGATTTCCATGCTAACAACATAAGAGTGGTTGGGAAGACATATCTACTCCAATATCCACGAATAGTTCTTCATCAAGTTCCTGATTATTTTATATGAGTGGTTGGTGCAACTGACCTACCAAAAAAGGAACTTCCAAGGAGGTGAACATGCTTATTAGACCCCTGAACTTATTCAATAACTAAAAAGGGTTAACAACAAGGCATCAAAGGTTGTCAAAGTGTGGATCGACAGCATTTTGGAAGGAAATATCACTAAGTTTGTTGTCGATACAGTCAAATCCTATAGTGACACAGAGAGGGATTTCTTCTAAGGACCAAGAGGTAGGTTTCTATTGTCTCTACAATTGTGGATTAAGATGCTTATCTGCTAAAACGGTATATTGAAGATGAAATCCGACTAGTAGAGATCTGGTGTGCAGAGGTTACGGGTACTGCAGAGACGAGGGTTGGATGGAATGATACAGGGTAGATGGATGGGAGTTATGACAAAACTATGAGGGAAGTTAAGGAAGAGTGTGGTCTTATGCAAAGTGGGGTAAGGTTCCGACTAGAGAAGAGGCAGAGGACTAAGGAAAATCCTGGTGCGACTAGTACAAGAAACTACGAGAGAAGATCACAAGGGACTAAGCGACCCTACAATGATGAAGGAGATGACCAGTCTACTCCCGAGCCCGAGGAAGTACCAACCCAAAGCAACAATGTACCTACACCTCCGTGCACTACGCCCCATTTAGGAAGAAACACCGGATCATAACAAGACTTCCCAGTGTGTCATCACCAAAGCCATATTAGCTGATCAGCAAATACTGGAAGAAGGCCCAAAATGGTGAGCAACGAAGTGAAATTACCTATGTTCCATGGGAATGAGAACAAAGATCCTGAGCAATATTGGTTTTTCTATGAAGCGGTATGGACTATAAATCTGGTCCAAGATGAAGACATTAAGAAGGGACAACTTGCGACAAATTTTTGAGGTCACGCATTAGATTGGTATATGAATTTTGTACAAGTACCAACAGGGAATTAGAAGTAGACTCTAGCATAGATCAGGACCTAGTTGATTAAGGAATTTCAAAAATCCAAAACTGAGTCACAGTACATCACTGAATTGAAGGAAATCAAATAGTATATGAATGAGTCGGTCTAGGATTTTGATTAGCGCTTCAGGACACTGATGGCTAAGGTCAGCTTTAGAATGAGCGATGTGCAACACAAAGAATGGTTCATCACAACATTAGTGCCACATATCTAAATTCCATTAATGCAGTAGAAAATCGCGACATAAACATAGGCTTTGGAAATTGCGATGAAGATGGAGACTTCACCAGTGGGTGATACTAGAGTCGAAATGAATCAGATTCAATCGCAACTAGCGAATTTGAAAATTCAATTGCAAGATATCAAAAAAAGAAAAGACATATGTGAAGAAGTATGGTGTACTCAATGTCGCACGAAAGGACATCATAAATATCAATGCCCCAACTTCTGCAATTGCTTGCAGTCTAGCACTTCCAATCCATTGAGTCAAGGTGGTTTACCATGGTGTCGAATCTGTCAAACTCGAGGACATCGACACGAGGAATGTGTATATCTCCGAAAGGTAGTATTGAAAACTGAAATTTGTTCTGCAATTTTTGCCGCTCTGTTGGTCATTAAGAGAAGGATTGTAGAGCATATGACTTGCTCCAAGAAAAGACAATGGATACATACTACATGAAGGGAGAAGAGCATCGATTAGCAGAGAGGCCACCATCGCAGCAGCCACCAAATTTTGTGTAACAGCAACTGCAGTTTTCTCCACCACAGCCCCAGTTCAATCATAGCAGTACGTTCTAAAATAGTTGTAGTATACTCAACCACAGCCGAATTAGCCACATCAACAACAGTTTAATCAACCGCGGTACTAGCCACAAGGAGGATTAAGGAGGTCAGAATGAAACACGTTTCTATGGTGAGTTTAAATGTCTAGATATGGTTTTCATACTATAATCCTTGAACATGTTTCCACGGTGAGTTTAAATGTGATTTGAAGTTTGTAGCTTCATGGCCTTTTCCATGGAAAACTTAAATATTCCACGCTTTTATGCTTCAACTATACATTTGTTTTTGGTCACTTATGCATGAGGGGCCCGGGTACCATATTGGGAAAGGGATCGAATGAATAAATGGTGGAATAATATAATAGTTTGGCTCCTACGGGGTTCCTATCTCATTCTCGTGTAATTACCATCAACTCTATGTTTCCATACTTTGAAGCTCATAACGATGTTGCTATTCATCAAAATCAGGGATGAGAGAACAAAAATTCAGATGGTACAATTAAGGAGAAAGTGTAGTCGCATAATCCCTTAGTGATAGTAATACAATTGAACAACTTTACTAGATTCCTTAATGATTTGTTATTTACCTTAGTTGGAGGGTTTTTATAAGAATTGATTAAAGTACCTCTATTATACTTGTTCAATAGGTTGTTTTTATAAGAATTGATTAAATTACCTCTATTATACTTATAAGAAAAAAGCTTGTCCTTGATATACATATAAGAAACAAAGGGCATCTGATGTGCCATCCCAATATATGGGTTACAATCAATAGGATGGGTCAGAGAGTAACATACTTCTGATACATCATGAATGAGTCACAACTCAACTGAGCATAAAAGGGGGATAAGTACATATTCAGCATACAGTTCCCATCAGTAATGACTGTCCCTCAAAACCATATCTACCATGAACCAATGAGTGCAGAACAGTAATCTAAAAGAGCCCGCTCCAAAACAAACAAAATGGGTGCATGAAATGAAGGAGTACTAGCTCCAGCACCAGGCTCAAAAGAGCATGAAACTATATTGTGAGGCCAATATCAATGATATATATATTCCCAATACTACAACCTGGAAGGATGCATTGGAAATACATAGACAATACCCATACTTGTTCTGGAACTTTGGGGCGATGTTTCCTGAAGTGGGAGTGTATGTAGCACCTTGTTTTTACCCTCACTATTAAGATTAGAATAACTATTATTTGAGGGAATTCTATGGCGAATGACTGCCTATTTAATTATTTGAGATCTAAAAATGTTGAAAGGATGTATTTATGAGGGTATCCATTTTCGGATCACCTAGACATGTGTGAAGCAATGAATCATTGATGAGATATGACCTATGAAGGATTATATGACATATTGATGAGTAAATTATGACTATGAGAATGATGTCGACATTTGGTCAATTGTGAATGTACTGATATTATGATTGTGAAATGAAGCATCAACAAGGATTAAAGGTTGTATATTTTTTTATTGACAAAAGTTATGTAGCATGTACTCTGATGGTCTGTCGAGTGAGACAGGAAAGGAAGGTACATGAACCGCAAGAAAGCATCAATATGCAAAGACTCTAACTGAGTTGATGACTATGGAAGGTGATATCAATCTTGTTTATGATATGATTCAATTACGATATGTTTGATGCACATGAGGTACGAAGTCCATGGACTCTTGATGAGTCGAGAACCTTCGATAGTTAATGTCAATTTGGTATTTATATTAGGTTTGAAATCTTGTTTATAATATTTGATGCACAGGATGTTTTATGTGTAGATGATGGGATTACGATTTCCAATCAATCCACATCAGGTGACGGGGCTAAAAAATTATACGTGTAAGTCTAGAAAATTGGATGACGTGATGAACTTTGAATAGAGTGAGGAAAACTCTAGTTCATAAGATGTGTGTGTCATGAGGGTAGGCCATGAGTCGATCACTCGCAATTATTATACTGGGGGGTGTGCAATAAGGATTCTACCTTATTCCCCAGGAACCACCTTACTCTTGTTGGAGTAGCTATTCGGTTAGCCGACTAGACTAGTTAGCCGAGTAATTAGAGATTAGGTCGGCCTCCATAGGTCGTGTCGGTTGACTGAACCGACAAGTAGTTATTCATAACTGTTTTATAATCATATATAATAGGTTGTTGAGCCAGATACGAACTTGGTTCAGTTTTGATGTTTGTATGAACCCATATGAGTGTTGTATAATATAAGTTGTTATTCAACCTACTATCTTTGTCTCTCATCTCTGTAATGATTATATGATTCTTTGTGTGTATTATCGGTAACTTAGTGATATGAGTGATTACAACATTGGTTCCGTTGATTACCTGAAATGACCAGTAGTAGATGATCTCAAAGAAAGAGATTAAATACTAGTGGGAGCATAAGATCTCAAACTATTTGCAGAACTATGCTAGAAGAAACAAGCTGACTATTTCCCAAGCGAAGGAGAAATTCTTCACTGAAATGCATGAAAACTTTGTAGAATTGGTGCCTCAATTTCTGAAGAAATTAATATATGAAAAATCTGGTAGACACTAAGGAACAAGAGTTTCTCTAGAAACTGATAAGAGGAGGACAAACGAACCTATCAGAGTGGTTTGAAAAAAATGCAAACAAGTTCTGTGCAGACCATGATGTGGAAGAGAGAGTCTCTTGCGAGAGTATCGAAGCAATATTCTATAACGATTTCATTGAGCAGTACCTTTGCTCACTACCGACCCTTTTGTTTAGATTCCTAATCAACAGAGGAGTATGGCATATTGTCGAACCTCATCCATCACTGATCGAGCTTCCATCAAATACCAATTGGGTAGAAAAACAGAAAGAGTGGGAGAAGTTTATTGCAGAATGGGAGTGGGAGTACTTCTTGAGCAAATAGAAGGAACTATCCGGGCTTACTAAAGCATCGAGTAGGCTATGGGGGGGTAGTTGGTCATGTGTCAGGGTGGAGTAGAATGATTCTAGTAGAGTTTAAAAGGAACCACCAGCAATGAACAGTCGGGCCAAGAAAGAAATAATTCAAACAATGACTCACAAAAGCACTCCAGATTTGCAGAAAATAGAGAGAGATAAGAAGCAGAAGAGAAGGGAGGAACGAGGCAAGCATTCCATTGCACTACAGAGAAGAATGAATCCCAGGATGATTGAACATGAAGGACATCCGCTAGAGTCCGGTCATTACCGACAAGAACAGGGTGCAGATGAGGAAGAAGTGTCACCAATGGAGGAAGATTTGTGGATAGAGTAGCATGAAGCTCTCCATATTGAGATACCCAAGGAGGTAATACCTCTATCTCCAATTAATCTAAACCTGAGTTCCTGAGTGTAGACCATTATCGAAGAGGACCTAAGGCTACGAGTTGGTGAGTTTGACATATGGAGTCGACTAGATGACGAAGGAAACGATGTCAACCATCTGGTAATTTGTCGAGCTGAGGAAGGAAACTGGGTCACATTCCAAACGTACCCATCCAACTGAAGTATCAACCTACTCTACCCAGGAAATGAAGGAGAACCCCCCATGCCAAACAAAGATTCAAAAAACACAGAAAAATTGGATTCACAGAGGAGAATATCTGAGCTACAGCAATTGTCTTGGACATCGATGATAGAATTCGAATTTATCTGACTACTTGTCGAGATGGAACCAAAAATAAAATGGCAAGCGAAAAGGAGAGTTTCGTTGAAACTAGCTGTGGCAACCATAGAACTGAAGAGAATATCCCACCACCCCCACCACCACCACTTGAAGAAGGCGCCAATGCCTAAGACATGGGGCAGGATGATGCACACATCCCGCTCTATGAGGGTGATGGGGATCCTAGATGACACATGTTCATCTATGAATCGACATGGGAGGATAACGATGTAACTAGTGAAGATATACAGATGACACAGTTCACCGGTGCCTTACAGAAAAAGGCACTGACTTGGTATATGAAATATACCGAGAAGACACCTAACATGACCAAGGCAGAGATTAAATAACATTTCTTATCCTTCTTGAAAACACCATATGCAAAGCATCTGGCGGCAAAGAAATTAAAAGCAACTGTTCAGAAACCCACAGAAACTGTCTGGGACTATGACAAGCAATGGAAGGACCTATTGAGCCAATTAGACTATAACTGTTGGTTGTGGAGCCTAATCTTCCAGATCCAGAGATATTATTCAATTGTGATTGTAACCCAGGAGTAAGGTACACTCATTCCCCCTGCCTTGGGGTTCGGGGCAGCGCCCTGAAAAAGGGGGTTCAGGGCAGTGGCCCCGAGAAAATGAGGGTTCGGGGGCGGAGCCCCCGAAAAAAAAAATATTTGGGATGTGTGTTGGCCAACAGTATTGTGAACCCATGGTATTGGGTTAACCCTAGAATTTTCCCATTGTATTTCCCCTATAAAAGAATGCATTGTAAATCAACTGTGTATTGTATTGGAAGAGAGACTGTGAGAGCATGAAGAGGAAGTGTAGCGGTTTTGCTATAGGGTGTATCCCTTCATCTTTTTGGATTGTAATCAAAGGACTGGAAAATTTCTTTGTGGACGTAGCCCATCGTTTGGGTGAACCACGTTATATCTGTTTCTCTTTGTAATGTTTTAATGTGTTTTTCATCTTGTTTATTAATTTAACTGTATATCTGTTATTTCTCTACAGTCCTATTTTCTAACAATTGGTATCAAAGCCAAAAGTTCTATTTGGTTGGTAAACTCAGAGGAAAGAAGGGTTCCTGGTTCGAGTGGGAGCAATGGCGGAAGAAGGAAATTTTAGGGTCGAGAAATTTAATGGCCAAAACTATCAGTTATGGAAGATGCAAATGGAGGACTATCTGTACCAGAAGGATCTGTGCCTGTCATTGGGCAAAAAAGTAAAATAGCCAGCGGCTATGAAGGATGAAGAATGGGAGGTTCTTGACAGAAAGGCACTGGGAACAATATGGCTGTGCCTGGCTTCGTCGGTGGCCTTCAATATTTCGAAAGAAAAAACAACAAAGGGTGTGATGAGCGCATTGAGTAAGCTCTACGAAAAACCCTCAGCTTCTAACAAGGTATTTTTAATGAAGCATTTATTTAATATGAAGATGTCAGAAGGTGGATCTGTTGTTGACCATTTAAATGAGTTTAATACACTTACCAGTCAGTAAATTTCTGTAAAAGTGAACTTTGATGATGAGGTTAGGGCTCTTCTAATCTTGTGCTCATTGCCAGAAAGCTGGAATAGCTTGGTCATGGCTGTAAGTAACTTTGTCCCTAGTTCAAACACTCTTAAGTTTGATGATGTTGTTGGTGTTATTCTTAGCAAGGAAATGCAAAGAAAAAGTACAGGTGAGACATCAGGTAATGCGTTGACCATGGAGAGTAAAGGGAGACAAAACGAGAGAGGAAGTAGCCCAGGAAAATACGACAAGTCTAAAAAGGGAAGATCCAAGTCTAGATTCGAAAAAATAGAGTGCTAGAACTGTGGTAAGAAAGGACACCTAAAGAAAGACTGCAGACACCAAAGAAGAAAGGTGAGAGGCAGCAAGAGACTACCCAAGAAGATAATGTAGCAGGTAATGTGTTACAAGATGCTTTGATTCTTGCATTAGATAATACTAGTGATTATTGGGTAGTAGATTCAGGGGCTTCATGTCATGCTACACCCCATAGGAAATTATTTTATGATTATGTTCAAGGTGATTTTGGGCATGTGTTATTGGGGGATGATGAACCATGTAAAATTGTTAGAAAGGGTAAGGTATGGATTAAGCTAAATAATGGAAATGACTAGTTTCTAAAGGATGTAAGGCACATTCCTGCTATGAAAAGAAATCTGATCTCAACAGGGCAGTTGGGAGATGGCAGTTGTTTGTCTACGTTTGGAGAAATGTGGTGGAAGGTCATTAAAGGATCAATGGTAATTACAAAAGGAGATAGGATAGGTACATTATATTTATGTCCTCATAATACTGATTATTCTATTTATGTAGCATCCACAGAAACAGGTGCAACATTGTGGCATCATAGGCTTGGCCACATGAGTGAGAAGGGGATGCAGATTCTCCACTCAAGGAAACTTATTCTAGATCTGAAGCAGGTAAGTTTGGAATTTTGTGAGAACTGTGTTTATGGAAAATAGAAGAGAGTTAGATTTCTCAGGGTTGGGAAACAAAAGAAGAGTGAAAAGTTAGAGCTTGTCCATACAGATGTATGGGGACCAGCTCAGGTACAATCTCTTGGTGGATCTCGTTATTATGTTACTTTTATTGATGATGCAACTAGAAAAAACTTGGGTTTATTGCATTAGACAGAAATCTAATGTGTTTGATACTTTTAAGAAGTGGAAAGCTTTGGCTGAGAATGAGATAGAAAAAAGGTTAAAATGTCTCATATCTGATAATGGAGGTGAGTACTGCAGCAAGGAGTTTGACAGTTACTGTTCATACAATGGGATTCGCAGAGAGAAGATAGTCCCTAGAACACCCCAAGAAAATGGTGTGTCAGAAAGGATGAACAGGACGATCATGGAGCGTGCAAGGTGTATGAGATTGCATGCAGGGTTGCCCTTACAGTTTTGGGCCGATGTTGTAAACACTGTTGATTATTTAATAAACAAAGGGCCTTCAAGCGCTTTGGATGGTGGCATTCCAGAGGAGGCATGGACAGGTAAACAGGTAAAATACTCATTTCTGAGAACTTTTGGTTGTGAAGCATTTGTCCATATTGATAAAGATGATAGAACAAAGCTTGAGGCTAAATCCAAGAAATGTACCTTTATTGGATACGAGGTTGATGGTTTTGGTTATTACTTATGGGATCTTAAAAATCGCAAAATCATTAGGATTAGAGATGTAGTATTCAATGAAAAGGTCATGTACAAAGATCAGTTGCAGGGAAAGAAAGAAGAAAAGGAAAACATAGAGTACATAGTGCTTGATGAAATCAAAGAAAATGAAGTTCCAAAAGCACCAGAAAATCAAGAGCAGCAGTAGGTACCTGAAACTCCTGCAACTGTAAGAAAGTATACCAGGTTAAGTAGACCCCCTGAATGATTCTCTCCTTCACTATATTATTTATTGATGACTGATTCTGGTGAACCAGAATGATTTGAAGAAGCAATGCAGGTAGAAACTAGAAATAAGTGGGAGCAAGGCATGGATGAGGAGATGGACTCATTGGTAAGAAACCAGACTTGGGATCTGGTTAAGTTGCCTACAGAAAAAAGGGTATTGCAGAATAAATGGGTTTATAGGTTGAAGGAAGAAGATGTAGGAAAGAAGCGGTACAAGGCTAGACTTGTTTTAAAGGGGTTTGCACAAAAGAAAGGTATAGACTTTGATGAAATATTTTCTCCTGTTGTTAAAATGACTTCAATTAGAACTATTTTAAGTCTTGTGGCGGTAGAATATTTGCATCTTGAACAATTAGATGTAAAAACGGCCTTTCTCCATGGGGATTTGGAGTTAGAGATTTATATGCAGCAGCCACAAGGGTATGAGGTCAAAGGGAAGGAGAATTTGGTTTGTAGGTTGAAGAAGAGCTTGTATGGCCTGAAGCAAGCTCCAAGGAAGTGGTATTTGAAATTTGATAAGTTTATGATAGAACAAGGTTATGATAGATTTCATTGTGACCACTGTGTTTATTTCAAGAGGCTAGATAACGGAAGATATATTGTCTTGTTATTGTATGTGGATGACATGCTTGTTGCGGGGTCTAACATGTAGGATATAAATGTGCTCAAAAGAAAACTAGCTAAATCATTTGCGATGAAGGATTTGGGTGCTGCAAAGCAAATCCTTGGTATGATAATAACAAGAGACAGGAAAAATCGCAAATTGACATTGTCTCAAGGTGAGTACATAGAAAAGGTGTTGCAGAGGTTTAGAATGCAGAATGCAAAACCAGTCAGCACACCTTTGGCAAGCCATTTCAAACTAAGAAAGCATAAGTGTCCAGAGACACAGGAAGAGATAGATTACATGTCCAAGATTCCCTATTCATCAACAGTTCGGAGCTTGATGTATTCCATGGTGTGCACAAGACCAGATATTGCACATGCAGTGGGAGTTGTGAGCAGGTATATGAATAATCCAAGTAAGGAGCATTGGAAAGCAGTACAGTGGATTCTCAGGTATTTAAGAGGTACCACTTCTCATGCATTATGTTTTGGAAGTTCAGACACTGTTCTATAGGGATATATTGATGTAGATATGGCTGGCGATAAAGACAGCAGGAGGAGCACCACAGGGTATGTGTTCACTGTAGGTGGAACAACAGTAAGTTGGATTTCAAAACTACAACAGGTTGTTGCACTTTCAACAACGGAAGCAGAGTATGTTGCTGCCACAGAGGCTAGTAAGGAGATGATTTGGCTGCAGAGGTTCATGGAAGAATTGGGTAAGAAACAGGAGAATAGTAGGTTGTACAGTGACAGCCAGAGTGCCATTCATCTTGCAAAGAACTCAGTTTTTCATTCGAGGACTAAACATATACAAATCAAGTACCACTTCATAAGATCTGTTCTAGATGGAGGATCACCACAGGGTATGTGTTCACTGTAGGTGGAATAGAAGTAAGTTGGATTTCAAAACTGCAACAGGTTGTTGCACTTTCAACAACGGAAGCAGAGTATGTTGCTGCTACAAAGGCTAGTAAAGAGATGATTTGGTTGCAGAGGTTCATGGAAGAATTGGGTAAGAAACAAGAGAATAGTAGGTTGTACAGTGACAGCCAGAGTGCCATTCATCTTGCAAAGAACTCATCCTTTCATTCTAGGACTAAACATATACAACTCAAGTACCACTTCATAAGATCTGTTCTAGATGAAGAATTGTTAAAACTGGAAAAGATTCACACTAGCCAAAATCCTGCAAACATGTTGACAAGGGGAGTAACCAGAGAGAAACTGAGTTCCTACTTGGTTTTTGTTGGCCTTAAAGCATGAAGGTGAAAAGAAGAAATTTTCCAAGTCCAAGGTCCAGAACATAGTCCAGCAAGTGTAGTAGTAGTGGAGTTGCTGTGATTAGTCTCCAAGTGGGAGATTGTTGGTTATGGAGCCTAATCTTCCAGATCCAAAGATATTATTCAGTTGTGATTGTAACCCAGGAGTACTATACACTCATTCCCCCTACCTTGGGGTTCAGGGCAGCGCCCTGAAAAAGGGGGTTCGAGGGCAACACCCCCGAGACACGGGGGTTTGGGGGTAGTGCCCCCGAGAAAATGGGGGTTCGAGGGTGGAGCCCAAAAAAAAAAAAATTTGGGATGTGTGTTGGCCAATAGTATTGCGGACCCATGGTATTGGGTTGACCCTAGAATTTTCCCATTGTATTTCCCCTATAAAAGAAAGCATTGTAAATTGACTGTGTATTGTATTGGAAGAGAGACTGTGAGAGCGTGAAGAGGAAGTGCAATAGTTTTGCTGCAGGGTGTATCCCTTCATCTTTCTAGACTGTAATAAAAGGACTGGAAAATTTCTTTGTGGACATAGCCCATTGTTTGGGTGAACCATGTTATATCTATGTCTCTCTGTAATGTTTTAATGTGTTTTGCATCTTGTTTATTAATTTAACTGTATATCTGTTATTGCTTTGCGGTCCTGTTTTCTAACAATAACATTGATGAAAAACTATTAATATAATGGTTTCTTGTAGGACTTATACAGAAGATCCAAAGACATATAAGTCTAGACACATTCAAATCGTATGAAGAAGCACTCACGAAAGCACTGCAGGTCGAGATGGACGATGACTATCCAACACACCCTGTCGACAATCACATTGAGGAAAAGTCATAAATTATGCAAAAAACATTAAGGGAACTGAACCTTAAAGGTCAAGATATTTGGTGCACGAACTGCTCGATATCCGACCATACCAAAGAAAATTGTCGACAAGACATCAGTCGACAAGATGTTCTATTTGTCCAAATGAAACATTTCTGTGATATTTTTCAAGAACATGGACTACAAACGATGAAGGACTGTCCATTCAACATGAAGAACAACAAAGCTTCCTGGTGTGTAATCTGTGAAGTAAAAATTCATACAGTAGCCGAATGCCATTTGAACCTGAAAAATTGACAAAAATATCATGTAGTATGTTATCTCCTAAATAAAATTTTCAATAAGTTCACTCAAAAAAAATTATTTTTTGATCAGTGAAGAAGGTTTCAGGCCATATTATGAAAGATATTGGGATGAATAACAAGGTTTGGATATCTGATGTTCTATTTTTTAAGAAAATTTGAAAGTTCTAGCTTTCGATGGCTTAGGCGAGTTTTTCAACAACTCATTAGCCACCAAAAAGATCACCTTTCGGTAGCTAACAATTTTAACACAGGACCATGTTAACCACCGAAAGCCTGTTGATCACATTTTTTTATGAAATTTTGGGAAAACGAATTTCAGGGGCTTAGGCGATCTTTCCAACAACTCATTAGCCACCGAAAAGCCTTGGTTTCGGCAGCTTAGCAGGTGATTGAAGGAGGGCATTAACCACCGAAAGCAAGTGAAATGTGTTGGGGAAAAATCCCGCTCAAAAAACTCAAAACACGAGTTTTTGTGGCTAATCCTGGTTTCAAAATGGTCTCTAAGCCACCAAAAGCAAACTTTCGGCAGCTAAGACCGAAATTTCAGGACACTCTAAGCCATCAAAAGGGGCATTTTACTATGACAAGGCAGAATTTTAAAACAGTGATTATGAGCAACTGGAGAATCTTTTTGCAAAAATATCAAAGTTTTTTGTTCCCAACATTTCAAAGAACAATAACCTCTCTCATTTTTCCTACATATATTTCATATTGGGAGAATCGAATCCATCTCTGAGCCCTAATTTTTGGATCTCAGAATTTCCATGTTTTACGTATGTTTTTGAAATACAGGTATCAGGAAGATGAAAACGAATTTCCAGAAAATGAGAGAGGTTTTTTATCAAAACAAAACAATGTAAAAAAACCTCTTTCATTTTATACACAGGTATCACATATTTTAAGGACCAAATCCATATCTGAGCCCCATTTTTTCAGCAGTTTGGCCAAATTTTTAGGGCAAAAGTTGACCTAACAGGGCAGGTGACAGCAGAACAAGAAAATGTTCCTTCACCTACACCAAAGGAGTAAGATGAATTAGAAGAGAAGGATTCCTCTAGCAATCCCAAGACACAAAGGATAAATCAATTGCTGAGGCAAATGTATGAGATGGAAATTTTGGAAAGAGAAATAAAGAAAAACAATGCTACTTTGACCAGGAGGAATAATTTGCTACACAACTCTTACCTAGGGATGAGAGAAAGGTATGTTTTTCTAAAGAGACTAAACAAAATATACCTGAAAGACAACACAAGGATGTATAGAATGATTAGGCTTCAGAGGCTGCAGATGAAGGAGGAAAAGCCAAACCCTAGCACTCACCTCACATTGGAAACCCTAGCTGAAGCTGTAGTAAGCCTTCAGCCTCCAGAATCAAGCCAGGCTATTGTTAACCTTCATAACACAGAGCCTGCTGAATAAAAAGATAAGCAAACAAACTTGAAAAAACAATTTTTGAGGTTGCTTAAGAATTTTTGAAGAACAGGGCTTTCGGTGGCTTAGGGGGACGCTGAGGCAGTTCATTAGCCATCGAAAGTAGTGCTTTTGGCAGCTAACGATTTCAATATTTTGACCTCTTAACCACCGAAAGCAGAAAGAGGCACAGGATTGAATTTTGGCAGAAAGGACCAGTTTTGGGCAGACATGAATGGCTCAGGGACAAAACATAAAGACAAAGGGTGCTAAAGAACAACATCAAGGAAGGCAGTGTTTTAGTTTTGCAGTGATGCAAAGGAAGAAAGGGTCACCAACACTAAACAGTCTAAGTGAAATAGTGACTTAACCAGCAGAGGACCAGTGGTAGCTATTTCCAATACTCACTTTAGTTATCAGAAGGTTCAAACAGTGAATGAGTTCTAAGTTAGATAGACTAGTAGTTACATTAGGGTTTTTTTACCTAACTATGCAAAAATAATTATTTTGTCTATTTTTAGTAAATCAGATCCAATTTTTCAGGATTTGAATATTTTTGTAAAGGCTATAAATCCTAAGACTTATGTTATTGAACGGGTTTGACTTCGAGGACTTGTAGACCATTTCTATTGTCAAGCTTCTCATATTACTCATGACCTAATATAAGCACTTTTGTTATCATATGTTGAGCTTCCATTTTCTGTCTATTCTATGCTTATGCTTGAATGTGTTATTCAGGTTTTATTCAGGTTAATTGATGTCTAATAGTCGTCATCCTATTGGCATATTGATTATTTGAATTATAAGTGATTTTCTTGTCATGATTAGCCATTTATATATATCTGTTTTATGTATGAATCTGCCAACATGACAAGTTCTCCATCTCTGCACCATATTGTCAACCTCTGAACATTGGTAATTAGAAGCCTTATCCATGATGGAGTTTCATGCATCTATTGAGAGTGTGAGTTCCTATAGGTCCACCTGACTTGATCCACTTAGGAAACCCTAAAAATATTTAAGTTATCAGGCATCCTCGATCTGCAACCTAGAGTATTTTCTTGGAGTGATAACAAATTGGCGCCGTTGCCGAGGAATCGAGACTGAAGCCCAGCTTCCCTCGGAGACGACATTGATCCTGCTTTGATGATAGATAAAGGTTGGACACTATTATGGTTGTAATCATCTATCTTGTGAATCCATTGAAATAAGGTGGCTTCAAGAAGACCAAGTACCAGAGCAAACCCTCAAGGGCCACTAGCAACACCTGTTTTAGATCCATAAGAGATTCTGAGAAGAGCTAGGGCTTCACTAAGGAAGGCCAGTAGTGCTACACAGGAAGCTACATCAGGTATTTCAAGAAATATTTCTACTATTATTTCTTTTGCTGAAACATACAAATCTCAAGAATTTATAAATACATTAGAAAATTTTAGGGTTGAGGAATATTCAAGCACTGTTGCTTGTGAAGATCTCATCCCTGGTGACTCCATGAAGGATGAATTCAGTAGCGACTCCACAATATAAAGATTTCAAAAGAATTTGCTGCTCTTTTGGCTTGGAGGTTTGCACCTCTTGACTTCTCTTCCGTTCCTGGTTTCCCACATCTAGTACCTGATATGTCCGAATGGGGAGATTTTTTACCTGTCTTCAAGGATGAGAAAGAAAACAATCCTGCAGAACACCTCCTCAAGTTTCACGAATGCATGGAAATATTAGATCAATAGCATTAATATGTTCATGTATTCATTATATGGTGATGCATGTTAGTGGTATTTTTCTTTACCACCTTCCAGCATTTCATCATTGAAATATTTTCACCGAGCATTCACTGAGCACTGTAAAAGGTACTATTTAGATGAGTTTGCATTTGATAATTGTTGTGAATAATATAATTTGCATTCTCAAGAGGATATAAATTTATAGAGGTCATCAAGTAATAAAGAAGAACAACAAGAATATTGTTTTTCTCCTTATGTGCCTTTCATTTTTAAGTTTGATGGAAAGGTTGCTAATGATGAAGAAGAAGATTTTAAGTTTTGTGAGGATTTGTCCACTTCTTCTGGAATTTATTTTAGTTCTACTTTTCAACAAAGAGATGATCAGAGACATATGCATGCTGTGGTTAATGATAGCTATGAAGAGTATGTTGCAATATGGGACACCTCTCATTGTGATCGAGATATTAATGATCTTCAGAATGTTTACCATAATATAGATGCTTTTGACTTTGTACCAAATGCATATGCTGACTTAGGGTGTCAAGAAGATCAGCTTGTCCCCTTTGGAAACCCGAAAGATAATGAGCAGATTGAAGGAACAACATGTAACAAATTTGGATCTGCAACAAATACTAAAGGCACCCCTCAGTTTTCTGATTTGCAGACAAAGGAAGAATGCAACAGATATGAAGAGGAATATGATGATCTGAAAAGTCTAGAACAGCAGGGCATAACTCATCCTTCCAAGTCAGAGGTTGAACAATATACAGTTAATGTAGAGATCACTGAAAGCAGCCAGCAGTAGCATTTCATTAATTTGGAATAGCAGCATAAAAAGGTATTTCTTGTTGGATTTTATGACCCTATTGCTGACTATCTAGAACTTATGAGCAGCATAGATATCAAAATATTTTTGTCAGATGATAGTTGGTTCTATCATCCTTCAAAACTACATTGCTGCATGTTAGGGTTTCATTTATTTTTTGGGTCAAGATCAAGGATAGACCCTAAGGAAGGATCCAGTTCGTTCACAGCCTTAGTGAGCTGACCATGGGGTAGGAATATGAAGCATCGATTTCGTTATACAAAGAGAGGATAAAGCTCAAGGGAAATGGACAAAAATTTATTGTCCCCATTCACCCTTCTCAAGGAGAACCTTGGACTGAACCAATAGATGAATAAGTCGACGTTCGAAAATTATACAAAATCCAAAACAACGAAGACTATATTGAGACAAATATCTATGGGGAACTTCACTTAGGGAACCAAGATTCAGTCGGATATAATTCGGATGCAAAATTATACGATTCGGAGATAGAAAATTATGAAACTCAAGCACGGGGATGCTGGGCTATCTAAGCCATATCAAAGAAACCGACTCGACAATGTTTTTCCATGTCCATCATTCCAAAGATATTCGAAATTAAAATTAGGGAATACCCTTCTTTGGTGCCGATTAAAATAGAAAATAAACAGTCTCTTCGGTATAAAGAAAGGGAATAACCAATCCTCCATATAGAACAACTTTCTAAAAACTTAGGTGAGCATGGATGACTACAAATCCTGGTAGAAACGTTTATAGGTCAAGTTGCTCGATGGTGGGATATCCATTAGTCGAGGCTACAAACATGGACAAAATCTTTGACATACTTCATCGAACGATTTTCCAGAAGGAAGCTAACTAAACGGGCACAAATACCAGTCTTCACACAAGGACAAAACCCCAAAAATCACATAAATATATGTGAAAGGGAATGGAGAATACTTGGGTACAAATACAAACAAACATGGCCACACCTATTTCCATCCACACTTGATGATTTACCAAAAAAATGGTATAAGATGGAAGAAGATATAGGTGAAACATTCATATGGAAAGAACTTAAGGAAAATTTCATTAAAGACTTTAGATTCATACTAGAATATGAAAAACTGGTCAAAGAAACAGACCAAATAAAAACATTTATACAATTGACTGTTCATCATACTTCAACACAAAACCATAACCGAATGAAATCATCTAGTAATAACATTCGATTGAATATAATACCACATTCAACAAGACTTCGACTGGAGAATGAGCACACACCTGGAAAAATATTTCAGTAGAAAACTGATCATCCAAAAATAGTAAAACCAATTAAAACAACACACATTCAGCTGGATCTCGACCATACTACAGTCTGGTACATGCAGGGAGAAACGGTGAAGGCCAAACCCATCGATTATTACCCAACAGTCGAGGATATTTTTAAGGAATTTAGCCGACAATCCAGCACCAAGATATCGATACCAGCAATGGCAAAGAAAACCAACCAACCAATCATAGACCCACTGATCAACCAAGATCAAGAAGAATATTACGAAGTGCACCTCCATATCATCACATTCACTTCAGAGGATAACCCAAAAGAAGAGACAAATAGTCTTCATATTGTAACTTTACCGACTCAACAACAAGCCATTATACTGACACAACAGAAAACTATTGTCCTGACTCGACGGCAGGAATAAGAGGGAGGAGAATAGATAGACGAAGAAACACAATCTAACAGACTCAAGTATGCTATGACAAAGGAGAATCTGAAAAAATTAGCTTAGGAGATATCAACATCAAGGAAAAATAAAGAAATTCAAGCATAAGGAAAGGGGAAGCGCAAAATCATCCTTCTAGAGGAATCAAAAGATGAAGAAGAGTTACTTTCTACCGCTTCCGACATTTTGGAGGACGCCTCACTAAACAAAGTATCTGTCGAGACACAATTCGAACAGTTCATAGAATCAGGAGCGAAACAAGGAAAAAATAATAAGGTAAGACTTTCTACCCCTCCTGAAATAAATCCTATCAATTTGACACCAGATTCCCCATGGCCATCTCCAACCAGAATAACACCAGACTTTACTATCGCTATATCACCAAACCCCTACAAAGATACAATCCATGAAACCCTTAAAGAAAAAATTGATAAAGATGTTGAACTCCAGCAATTTATTAACAACCTATGAAATCCATTCTATAGTGCCCAACAAATCAACACCGTGCATCAAATCACAAGTTCAAGCTCTTCCTGACGATTTCTCACTCCACAAACCAACCAAGTCTCACCACAGCCAAATGTTGTGGTAGTCATCAAATCCTCATTTATCCGAAACCCCAACAAAATATCCACAGTTGTCGCATCCAAATCTCATCATTTGCACCTTCTATCCCAGACCCTCTGGTTAATGAGGAAAATGAGGGAACACTTGTTCTTGAGAGCAATGATCAAGTAGCACTAGATCAAGAAATCACCAACCTCATGGACTCTGAAGAAATCGAAAACCTTTTCGACATGCAACCAGAAGTCAAGGACCCCATACCAACAAATAACCTTTCGACCACCCCATTAACCCAAAACTATTCGTCATCGTCATCACCACCACCAATGCCAGAGTCCTCTCACAATCCAGAGCCACCATATTCACCACCACTGGATGCACAAGCAGCTACAAGCCCCACCCATGAAATACAACCAGAAAACCCTGCCACAGTAGAAGTTCAACTGACTGAAAATCCGTCGATTGAAGAGCACCAAACATAGCAACAACAGCTAGAATCAATACCAACAATACCAATGGTGATCCATCACTCTAAACACAAAAGCAAAAGAAAAGACAATAGTGGTAGACACAATAGGTACCGATAGTTATCCACCTTCATCAGCTAGGGTCGACTACTACAGTAAACACTCCAAAACTTACAGATGGAGAACTGGACCAACTATTGGAAGCCCTTACTAAAGAAGCTTCCACAAGAAATCAAAACCGACAAGAGAAAATATAGAAACTTAAAGCAGAACAAATCGAATTCCTGACCAAATGTAGGAATCTAACACAAACAATTTTACCAGGAGTGTTGCCGCCTTTTCACACACCTGGGTCACGTGGCAGAAATATTCAAGCCGCTCGGTGTGTTCTTGGGAGCAAGTCTCGAGTCAAGGCTGTCACCTTGTTCTTGACTCCTCCGTTTAGGCTCAACTCCTAACGAAGCCAAGGGGGGTAGACCCTATTAAGTTACTAAGGATAATTACTCCGTGTTGTGATGTTAAATTGAATGAGTTGCTTAGGAGTTTGCAATTTAACTATAGATAATCAAAAGATGGCAAGATATAAAAGATGAACACACGAAAGCACAATGCTGAGACACAATATTTATAAAGCAAGAAAATAACCAGTGCCTTAGAATGGAGTCAAAAATAGAAACATCATACTTGCATGTGCTTGGAGTGAATGTTTTGCGATTGCCTCTTGGTACGTTTTAAGTTAAGTTTGAAGCATGAGTTGATTAAAATTAGGCTAAGGTGGGACTCCAGATATACCCGAGAGTACTCGGAGTATGTCCAAAACTAAACCTTCACAGCTACCATCAAGGAATATGTGGGATGAAATGGAGTCTCTGGGGCTATTGTTCATAACGCACCCATTAGGGTGTGACAGATATCGGCACCCCGAGGTCACTTTTCAGAAGTTCCTACTTCCTTTGGGTATTTTGCCACCGTAAAAGGTTTGATCTAGGTGTTGGATTTTCACCTGATGGTTTGTCAGTTGGGGAGAGTGAGTCCTAATTATACTAG
>LPNX010141694.1:112292-168301 GCA_001517045.1 Pseudotsuga menziesii
AAGAACTTGATTTCTTTACAAGGAAACGTGAATTGTTCCTTGAAGACAGACACTCTCCCATGGAAGGGTGGGATGAGAGCACCCAATTTGGGCCAGCCAATAATGAAAAAGTTGCAGCCATAAGCATGATTACTGAAGGTTTCAAACATGCAAATAAGTTTCACAGTTCTTTCCCACATGTCATAGATTCAGAAACACCAGTGGAGAATGAATAGTGGGTGAAGAAATTTTTCTGGTTTGTGTCACATGCACAACAGGGGGATCATGATTTGTCCCCATGGGAGATAGATCCTATTGCAGAAGAGATGGATCATTATAGATCATAAAAATAAGCAATAAATATCTTTGATTCATCCACTGGATGGTTGGATAGAGGAATCGTAGAAGAGAAAAATATGGAAGGTAAAAATTTTATGTCTTTTTGCAAGAAATTTGTTTTTGATATTGCTGATTTTTCTATGATTTACAAGCAGCAGAAAGGGCATGTGTGTGCAGCCACTTTTGAAAAGAAGGCATCAAATCTACACATACATTCAATGTGTGGTTCAATTGATGGATTTTTGCACCCTTGGATCAATGGCAGAGAGTTGAGCCATTGGATGAAGAGGGGAGCACCTGTTGAGTTCCATAGAGACATATTTGGAATGAAGACCTTGGAAGGGAAATTTTTTTATTTCTGCAATAATTCTTTTGTTGTGAATGACATTGTCTTGACATGTGAATAGCAACAAAGACTTATTTTGCAGCTATTATATACCTCTCGTATACATGCACATGAGGTGCATTCCGATTTTCATGTGCTTGAGAAGTTTGAGGTCAAGCAATATGAAGATCAAGCACTTGCATGGTTCCTAAGAGATTATGAGTTGCCTCTAGGAAAATGTTGTACAATTTTGGTGGAGGCACATGATCACACTGTCACTCAGAAAACTAATGGAGGAATTTGTGGATCCATTATCTTGATTGATGAGCATTGTAGGGATTTGGCTCACAATTCTTCCCCCCACACTTCTATTTCAGCCACATCATGTGGGGATGAAAATTGGGTGAAAGGATTTTTCCTATTGATGCCACATGAGGAGCAGGAGGCTCCCACATATTACATTGATGACTTAATGGTTCAGCCATGTGGTATGAAAATTTCACCATTACCTTTCTATGTGTACATGAAACATCAGAGGCATCTATTTGATGTCTTCATCATGCATGGCTATGAATGGAAGTTCCACTTGAGTCAGTTTGGTGGAACAAGTAGCATAATGTTGAGGTCTTGCACCAAAACAAAGATAGCAGATGAGGAATTCCATGTTTGGTGGGAGAGTTTAAAAAATGTTCAGCTTGGCATGGGGAGAGATGAGCTCCCAGTATGGGGGTATGATTTTCATAACCTCATTTTCCTCCTCTACAATGATAAAATTTTGTTGTTTTTATTGATGGGTGGAAGGAGGCAGATAAAACCATGGGATCCAGGCATTCTTAGGAATGACAGAGTTCAAAAGGTGGCAGAAAAATTTGGGTCCTTGTAAAGGAGGCAGTGGGATCCAGGAATTCTACTCAGTTACTTTAACTGGGTTGGAAATTTTTCTAAAGGAAATGGCATCAAAGAAATGACTATGATCAAAGTGGTGCAGTAGAAACATGGTGGACAAATTTGCAGCACTCTGTGGTGCTTCTGCTTGAGGACAAGCAGATTTGGGAGGGGAAGACTGTCATGTCCCCTCAAAGTGGCCATTAAATTGTTGACCATACTGGACTCCTAGGAGGGGTTCAATTTGACATTAATCATGCTCCCTAGGGAAATTTTGTAATAATTAATTAAGTAAGGCATGTATCTAAGTTTTATTTTCCATTTTAATTATTATTGCTAATTAATGAGGTGTAAATAAGCTACCTAGTCAGGTGGGATGCATTGGGAAAGTCTACTAGACAAGGAAGGAAAGAGGAAACACTATGACAAAAGCTGTCATAGGAAACAAAGAGGAAAGTACCAAAAAGAAGGAAAAAAGCAGTCAAAGATAAAGCAAGAAAGTTTTTCAAAGGAGGGCACAGTTGCCTCTTATGGAGCTCAGAAAAGCAGTCAAAGAAAAGCAGGAAAGTTTTCAAAGGAAAGAATAGTTTCCTTATGAGTCTAGAAAAGCAAAAAAAGGTGTCATAACTCAAAAGAAGCAACTTTTGACTTAGAGAGGGCGCAGTTTCTAATTATGAAGGAGGATTTGAACTTGGAAATAATTTCACATGGTCCTACTTGCTAAATTCTCCAAAGGAGGCTCCTATGTGGCTAGGGTTAGGGCTTGTTAAGGGTTGACTTGCTTTCACAGGTCACCTTGGATCCTCACTTGCTAAGAAGGTCACTCAACACTTTATTAAAGGTGAATTTGACTCCATTGAGTCAGTTTGGTTGATGATTTGATTGTTGAATGCTTATGTGAGCATTACTTCTGAGTGTTGTGCCTCATACTACTGGGAGATGAGCCCCAGCCTTCCATTTCCCTCTCCTTCCATCCCCTTATCTTCTATTGCAGGTATGGAGCGCTACATTGCAGCCATTGAAGCATGATCAGAGTTATTTTCAGCCTCCAACACGTTCAGGTTGAGATACAGTGAAGCCCATGCTTCACCTATGCTCACAGCCTCTTTTGTCGGTCATGTTCTAGGCCTCCTGCCCCTTTATTTTGAAAGCCTCTTTGTATTGGTCAGTCAATAATGTTATTTCTGTTATGTATTGTCAATATCTTATGAAAATTACATTTATCAGGTCGAGATATCTCAGACCTTGAAGAATATTATCTCAGCTTCATAAAAATATCCTATTTTATCAGTGTATGGGGCGGATTGAGTGAATATGAGTGTTGTAATGAATATTTCATGATGGGGAAGGGATTGAAATAAGTATTCATATTCAGAGAGATTATATTTATCTCTGTTATAAATATCAAGTTTCACAAAATTTAATTTAACAATATTTAATAGTTTTTTTAAGACCCTAGCTAGATTACTAGTTTTGGTAAAATTGATGTAAAACCATTTCTGTTAACTCAATATGAGCTCTGTCAGTTCCTGTAGGTCAGTAATAGGCCTAAATTCCCATATAAATATCTGGAACCATTTTTTGTTTGGTTCATACCAACCTTTTTCATCCTCCTCTGCGCAGGGTTCCCCTTGGCCAAAACTGTCAAAAATCCCAAATTCACCCAAAACTTATTAGAACTTTCCAAAACATCAATGAACTATATAAATCCTTTATTTATGTTATATTAATGATGGAATAAACCTATGCAAGTTTCTAGAAGCCCCTGGTTGAAACAGACTGAACTACTCTCCTTAGTTGCACAATTTGGCTGCCCAGAAGCGTGGTAGTAAGTTTTCATAGTGCGGATTCTGAACCCTAAATGGAACCAGATATAAATGTGTTAGGGGAGAGGAAATTCAATGTCTGATTGTATTTGGTTGCTTCCCGCTGCTCACTCCTTTTGTCTACAAAATTTCCCAGAATAAACCCCTTATTTTCCCAGTCAGAGAAGTCATTGTGTAAACTATTTCAAGTGCAGAAATTTTAATATAATTAACAGAATTGGAGAGTGTTTAGGTATGTACACCATACTTGGTACATTACAAAAATTAATAATAATAATCAAGTATACTACCCTGCAAATTACATCAATGCTATTTTAAAAAAGAAATAAGCAAAAAGCGACGAAAAGGACACCGACGCAAATCCCCCCAGGGGGGATGGGCAATGGGCTCGAAAGAGCCTATTACAAAAATAATTTTATTTATTATTGGTTACCATATCAGTGAAATGAAATATTAGAAACTTCTTGGTCCTTATACAGGCTGAAACCAAGATCTTACAACTTTGCAAAAATTTTAAGATTTTAGTGAAAAGGGAGACCCCTGCGGGGATTTGAACGCTCCTGAGGCCACTTCGGACAGCAGCTTCCTTTCTTTTCTGTCATAACTACTAAAAGAAAGTGAGCATGTTATAATAACATACACCCAAAATCACTTTAAGAGTACCTTTGGATCAGCCTACCTTATTTAAAAAAATTGAAGTTAAAACTAGCTAAACAGGCGACAAAGGAACCAAGGAAAGCAAGATTTCCTTGGGATATTGGCTTGTTGTTTGTGCAGACAATGAAATTTGCACTGATATTGCAGAATATTAAATTTTATAATATTGAAAGGAAATCTAATGCATGCGATCTACAAGTTTTCTTTAAATTTTCATGCAAAAAGATGATTTCCCTAAAGCTAGATCTAGAATGCTTATGAAACTTTTTTAAGTGCAAGATCTAGACTATAGGCTTTGATAAGATAGATATATGTTGTAATTACTTTTAATATGATATATCTAAGCAAAATCAAAGCTACGAACAGAGTAACCGGGTAAAAATGTTGATTTTTTGTAGAAATGAGAAGAAGAGGAGAGAAGGTCGGATCGTTGCTTGAATGGAGCAAGCTGAAAGGAGGCCCTTTTGTGGAGTGCTGAGGGACAAATTCTTGAGATTATTGGATAGGAATGGTGTCAATATAGATCCACACCTTCATCCAATCGGGAACCTACAACTAAATAACACAAGCCTGCACACACCTCGTGAGATCTGGATATATATGTATAAAGCAACAAAAATGAAATATCATGCCAAAATAATCTTATTTAAGCATATAACTGAAATTTTTGAGCATACATCATATGGATAAACAAGATCAAGCAATCTATCTTTCCTAGTTTACACCCTTACTAGATTCAGTTGAATCCTTGAAGCCAGAACACAGAAGCAGCACAGAATTTGGCAAGAAATTGCAGCTACCACATCAGCAGCATAACACTGAGAATCCACACATACACATGCACTACACAATATAGCCTCCAAAGATTCTTTATTCACAAATGATGATCAAATACAGAGTTACAATGGCAATCCCTTCAGTCCATCTCTAACTAGCTTGGAAGAGGGAGCCTTAGCCAGGATATATACAAAAAATAGGACATCCATCCCAGAGGGGGCACAAATCCCAAGGAGATAGACCAAATATGCTAATGAAGAGTCCATCAATGCCTGATCTGTGTCTAACTGAACCAGATCTGAGTCTCACTGAGTGCAATTATTAATTGGAGAGCTGATCTGACTGACACCTCAACCTGTTGACTAAAGCATCCACCAAAACTCATCCAGATGAGCCAAAACATGTTGAGGAGAGAGGGAGGGTGAAATTCCTCATAAAGGATGCCGAATATCAACTCTGGATCTGATTTGATCACATCCTTCAGTTAAGGATTTGTCAGATCCAGTCAATCTGCTTCAGATCTGACTGATTTCAATCAAATCGACTGAGAATCCACTGATCTATGAATTTGGATTTGCTCCATTATTCATCAATTTATTAATTAAAATAATCAATAATTGATTTTTGGGGCTTTCTGACCTGAGTGATGGAAAATCACTCAAAACTAGGAAATAGTGGGTCCATGGGTTTACATAGTGCTCTTAGCTTGAAAATGAGCACCTACATGACTGAAACAGATTATTTGGCCCACTTTTATTACAAAATCAATTTTTTCAATTAAACTATAAAAAAATAGCCTAAGTTTTGGAAAAATTAAATTTTAATAAAA
The DNA here is from genome assembly GCA_001517045.1 of Pseudotsuga menziesii. Lineage (NCBI taxonomy): Eukaryota > Viridiplantae > Streptophyta > Pinopsida > Pinales > Pinaceae > Pseudotsuga > Pseudotsuga menziesii. The sequence goes on from LPNX010141694.1 coordinate 117,910, forward strand.
AACACTGAAAAAACTAAAAAATTGAAAAATTGAAAAAACGTAGGGGGACTTAGACATGTTCATATGACTCGACCATGATGTCTATCATGTTTATACATTGACACATAGACTCTAATAACCTCAATAGGCCTAAATGCCAAGCCGACCACCCCAACTTTGGAGGTATGGAGTGAAAAACTCAGAAATTATCAGTCGTTTATTCAACAACCAATAATAACCAAGGGAAAAAACACCCTGGGCTAATCGGATTGACAAATAAAGTCTAAGAGACCGAGTCTTTTACAGACACTATCATGCTAGAACATTTATTACAATTCCCCCATGGGGTATGAACATGTGATATAGTACAACAAGCACTTCCCAGAAGTACTTCCAAAGGTCTTCAGAATTCTGAACAAGTTAACCATGTCCGGTTCACCAGGCTCACTTGATAAAAAAAACCACTAAGTACAACTTAGGTGGTAACAAGGAGCAACAGAGACCGACACAGACAAACCATTGGAGAGAGCCAACCAGTTGTTAGAAAGTGTCATGTCGAACCTTCAGAAACAGTTGCAAACCAACAAAGATGATAAAAAAGAAGATACTTCTGCGCTACTGAGACATCAGTACACAACATTTCAGAATCCCACAAGATACTGCAGGAGCATTTGGACGAATCTATCACTACAGAAGAAGTTTTGCGAAACCAGTATACCTATTATGGCCAAGTATTCCAACAAGCTAGAGAGACTCGTGAACACATCAAAATATTGGAAAAGAAACAAAACCTTGAAGAAGCAATGAGGAGCACAGTACAAGATCAGATAGTACTGGAGTCATCAAAGCTTAAAAATCTAGAAAAACAAACACATTAATGGATGAATCAAGCACTGCCCCAGCATCGACACCCTCGACAAAATTTGTCCAGGAATGAAAAGATTACTCGACACAGCAGAGGAAAAACTCAGTTGTTGGGGCCCGACATGATTAATCTCGTTGACCTCCGAATACAAGATAATATGTCGATCATGTCAAGCATTACAACCTTGACCATTGACATTAAGAATTCCCTCCGCATTTGGACATAATTTCAGCACCAACTAGCCATTACAATAGAAGCCATTGTGGAGATAGGTGTACAGAAGAGACCATCCATTCGACTACACAACCCATGAAGACAGAGCAATTGGAAAAACTAATCCAGACAGTTTATTTTTTTATTACCTCCCCTGTTTCTTCGGGACAAAGAAATATTTTGTTCCTGGGGGAGATGTTGGAGGAGCTAGTCAGTTAGCTGACTAGACTAGTTAGCCGACTAATTAGAGATTAGGTCAGCCTCCATAGGTCGTGTCGGTTGACTAAACTGACAAGTACTTATTCATAACTGTTTTTTAATCATATATAATAGGTTGTTGATCCAAATACGAACTTGGTTCAGTTTTGATGTTTGCATGAACCCATATGTGTTTTGTGTAATATAAGTTGTTATTTAGCCTACTATCTTTGTCTCTTGTCTTTGTAATGATTATATGATTCTTTATGTGTATTATTGGTAACTTAGTGATCTGAGTGATTACAACATCTCTTCACAGGGTAGGCGAACTGAGGTAATATTGGCTCAGTCGTCATAACCAACTCCCCGCCTGTGGGAACTATCGGAAGGGAATGTTGGGAGGATAACACCTTGATAATTCTGGTCGCGATGAGAATGCGATGATAATCAACATCTATTTTAATTAAGGGAAATAATAAATTGATCATAAAGAACTTTAAGTAAATAATAAATAAATAAATGATAAATTAAATTAAAAATGATAAAGGATAAATAAATAAATAAATAATATACTCAAATAAAGCTAAATTAAGAAATTAGTTAACATAGTAAATTAAGGAACTTGAACTAAAGTGAAATCCCAACTAATTCGAAAAGAATCAGAGAAACAAAGATAACTAAAAAGTGGGCAGGTAAATATAATTAATTAATTAATTAATTAAAGTAAATTGAAGAGTTAACTTAAAGTGGTGCATGGGATACATGGGAATTAATGAAAAGGTTAATAAAAGCTAAAGAAAAGGAAGAATGGGGGATCTTCATCTTCTGCTTCTTTGGGCCTTCCATAGTTGGGAGCCTGAACCATTTTAGTGGATCTGAGGAGACTATGGAAGAGTGTGGTTCAATACGACATGAGGGAGGTTGGGAGCCTACCAGCAGTTTCCTGGCATCATACTTCCATTGCTAGCAAGGTATTGCCATTCCCATCGAGTTCAGGTGTCCCAGGGGAAGGAGAGTACCGTCAGGGTATGGTAGGAAGGAAACTGATGGATCCAACATGATTGGAAATATAACTACAAAAACTACAGTGGAATGACGAAAAAACAACCTTTGGCCTCTTCTTAAAATGGCAATGACTAACGATATCAACATGTATTCTACTAATGTTAAAATTATTTTTATTTGATAAATTAGAATTATTAAAACCAATTGTACCATCGAGGAAGATCTTAATGTTTTTATGCATGTGCAATGATGAAATCTAAATTAGTATTTTGTGGGATATTAGAAGATCAAATTAAAAGAACCGTCAATATATGTTTAACTTTGCTTAGTTTTGATCTATTTACTAGAAAATATGCATGACCTTAGTTGTATTTGTCGGACCCCTTGGAGGGTCATTACAATGAAACACAAATCTAACATTAGCTGCTTCAAAATTCATTTTTCTAAGAATATCACTGAACTGCTGATGAAAAATCTCAAAAATATGTTTGCTATTGAAACTATGCCAAAAACTACCTATATTTCATCAAACACGAGTCTTATACTTATTACATTTTCACAAGTCATTATTCTCCTATACATTCTCAAGTAATATCAAGATTAACTTCTTGAAAATATTCCATAATCTGAAAACAATGAGAGACTTGAAGTCTAATCAATTAAACTCAAGTTTCTTCGCCCCCTCGTGTAGAAAGTTGGGCTAAGATTTATCAATGCAATCAGATGTTTGTCTCACAATCCTACATTTAACCACATAGGATGCTAACCCACTTTTTAGCTCATTAGAAAATGCATTAAGGAAGTAAAAATCATCACATTCCAACATTACTTAGAAATTGACTATAATCATAGCCTATCCTACAAAAAGGGTGATCTTATCCATGATTGATGATCCATAACACTTAGGGTATGGGGTTGATGACTATAATTAATGCCTATATTGTATCCCTATCAGTTATGTACCCTCACGTGTTATGTTAATCCTTGGTTTTCTTTGCCTTGAGATTAAATTTATTTGAGGATTGGATTCCATCTCTCACCTAGTGCACCCTCATGAGTTGGATTAGTGTGTCTCTTGGTGTAGCCACTTGATGTGTAAATCTTCAAATTCTTCATGAAGGAACTCGATTTTCTAGTGTTGGCTAGTTACAGTTGTATTGGAATAAGTTACACTTGTGTGTTGGTTCATGTGTTTGCTCCAGTGCATGTGTTTGGAAATTGTATTTTAATTTTGTTGTTCTTGATATGAGATCCTTGCGGAGCCTATTCCCAAGCTGAGTTACTATGGATCCATTGGTAATTGTCCTGGAATTGCCTCTAGAAATCTTGTATTGGTAGTAAGGGTGAGGTCCATTGCCATTAGATTTGAGGTTGGATGGTTGTCCTAGAAACACTGGAATTTCCTTGGAGTGTAATTATTGGACCTAATTTCCATTGGGTTGTGGTTGGACTGATTTATTGAGATAACATGTTGTTGAGTGCGCCCTTACTTGTAGAATCATGGTTCTGGCTCGGAGGTGACCATTGCAAAGTGAGTTTTGGATTGCATTGTATATACGGATGGGTGGAATGTGGCACATTTTATTGTGGTTGTGTATTTGGAAAAGATAATAAATGTACCTAAGGTATACTTAGTCACACTAACTCAGGCACAAGATAAATCTCAATGTTAAATTCATAAAACAAGCGAAAACTAGGTGCTAGAAATGAAACTAGAATTTCCTAACTCAACTTTAATGCACATTGGTAATTCTCTCACTTCCCATAATATCAGGAATTTATTCTGAAATAATTAATTACAGGTCTGCAAAAAGATATCACATGTACTCCAATTCATGGTTCATAGAAATATAGCCATCAAAATGCATGATCTTAAAAATCCTATGCACAATGTATCAATACCTTTTATGCTTCGAACATCAGTGAGGATGAAGTCTACTCCAAGGATCTTGGGAACCCTAGTATATGAAAACTAGATCCCCAGTATAAGAAATGTTTTAATCTAGAAGCTTAGAGATTATTGAACTTGATTTGGGAGTCAAATAGGCATCAATTTTATTTGGGGCTGCATAACTAGTTAACGTTCAGGTCTTTCCAAACAAGAGAATGAGGTATCAAATTCTGAAAGTAAGGATTGGGATGTATTTAGTATGATGTTAGGAACCTTAAATAACTAATATATTATAAATTGGGTTCACATGAATCTTCTAATAACAAATACAACAAAACTACCCAATAATTAATGCATAAAGCGCTAGTCTTGGAAAAGGAGACTTCCAAACCACCTTAAGGGCTCACCAAATTGAAATTAGACATATATTATATATTTTACACATTAATAAGGATATAATAAATCTTTCAACTCATAATCATAGAAGCAAGTAACATAATATAGGATCCCAAACTTATAGAGAATTCAACTCTAGGATTCTTATAATATAGGGACAAAATTCTTTAATAAGGGAAAGTATGAAGAAGAGGGGGTGCTGGATTACAGTAAATAGTGAATGATTCTCATCAGGTCATTCAATTAAAGTAGTAGAATAAATTCTATCTCTCTCAGAAAGGTACAACCATCATTCTGCTCTCCTCCTAGTTGAAACACCTCTCGAATCCACTACAAACTACACAGTTCTTTGAATCAATAATGGAGGATCGAATCCTTAAAAGAATGGGATGAATTATACCTGTAAAAACTCAAATCATAGATGAACACTAAAAAACTTACTATGGCCCACTTCTTCCCCAGTTAGTTATGGGCACATCTCCAAATCCTAGAGAAGCTCTGAGCTTTATCAATCATAAACATATACTTCCAAAAGATGTGAGAGGGGTTCTCTATAATTATTTTATAGGGAACATGGAGTATTTTCCAATATTCATTAACAAATGCACCCTCATGAGATGAATAGAAACTTGTTTTCTTTCTCTTCCTTGCATTCCTGCCTTTCCAACTAACACACTTTTATTCCTTTAGAAACCGTGCCCTCCTTTCGTGCTTTCCAGAATGACATGCCTTTCTTCCCTTTTGGAAACTATGTGCTCATTTATTTCCTAAATTTTTCAAATTTTATGTGGGCATGATTTTCTTGTACTTTCCTTCTTTGTTCTTGCTTTTCTCACTGATTGATTTTTGTTGCTTTCTATCTTGTTCTAAAATTAAACTCATAATGTCCATATCTTGTTCTAAAAGTTGTCTTATTGATATCCTCTTCCTTAATTTGACCTGGTAATAACCTGACCTAAGATCTATCTTTGGAAAGATTGTGCCACCCCTTAACTGATCAAATAAGTCATCAATTCTTGGTAAAGAATACTTGTTCTTTATGATTGATTTATTTAATTGTTTGTAATATATTCAAAGTCTCAAGGTACCATCTTTCTTTCTTACAAATAAAATCAGTGCTCCACAAGGTGAAACACTAGGCCTAATATAAAATTTCTTTAAGAACTCCTCTAAATGCATCTACAACTCTTTCAATTCATGTGTGCCCATCCTATAAGGGACTTCAGATGAAGGAATTGTACCAGACACCAGATCAATAGTGAATTCTATATCTCTTCTAGGAGGAATTCTGGGTATGTCTTGAAATACATCTACAAATTCTTGTAATATCGAGTAGTCCTTTAACTGAGTTTCCTTTTCCCTAGATTCTTCTAGGTTAGATTCATAAATTTGACACCCTTTCCTAAACACTTTTTTAACTGTAAGGTTATAACCTATATTAAATATATTGGTCTATGTATTCCTTTGACTGTTACATCATTTCCTTCCTCATATAGACGTGTAAGTCTTATTGTAACAATATGAGATAGCTCAGTGTGTAGTCAACCAGTCCATACCAATCAAAACATCATAAGAGCCTAAGGGGATAACATTCAAATCTAATAAAATATTTAAACCATTCATTTCGAAAGGAAACTATCTTACTATTTCTGTGACTTTTATTTTAGTTCCAGTTGCTAACTGTACAAAAATTTTCTAACTCTAGATTACTTTTCTTAAGAGAACAATTAAAACCTACGCTAGGTGCAACATAATTGTTACTAGCTCTTAAATTAATTAAAATAGACACATTTCTATTACCAATATTACCTGCCACTTATATCATGTGAGACTGATGATCTTTCTACCTACCTTCCAAAGTTGCATAAATCCTTTGAGTCTTACCAACATCACCTATTGTTGCTTCCTAAATGTTGTGATTGTTGTCTCGTTTCTTATGTGGAAAATCCCTTGCATAGTGATTATCATTACAATTCCAACATCTAACTGGAGGTCTCTTATGTGAATCCGGTTGCTTATGAGAATTACCACTTATGTTGACAAGAGGCTTGGTTCCCTTATTTCTTTGGTCTCATGTAACACTCTTCTTATCCTTCAAGTTCTTGTGTTCTGTATTATTATCTAACTAATACAATTGTTTTTCCTTCCATATTGCTTCTTTAAGGATATTGGGCATATCATACTGAATCTTATCCTTGTAAAAAGTTGGAAGTCCACTTAGAAATCTTTGGATCTTAATTTTCCCATATTTTATACAGTATGCACAAGTTAACTACTCCTCCTTCCTACATACTCCTCTTTAGGGCCATAAGGGGTTGTTTGTTTAACTTCCATCCTCTACTGTTTTTTTCTTTGTGGGGTCTTCTTTGGTTAAATTATTTACTATTAGATGCAATGTTTTCATTCTAATTTTTGTTAACATTTCATTATCATATTTATTTATTTTATAATAATTAATTTTGTAGTTAAGAAGAAACAAAGCATATTATACTATTCTTCAATTTTTTAAATAAAAAACTAAGCAAAAATGCATAAAAGGATATAATTATTTTCAAACATATTCTAAATATTCATAATAACAAATATTTTTTCAGATTTCACAAAGATAGCAGCACTTTCAAAATTAAATTTCATATAAGCAACCTTTAACTTTTATTCAAGCAAGCAAATTTAAAGCGACCAATAGGCCCAACAACCACATTGTTGCAATCACAACTCTGATACCACCGATAATGCACCCCAATTCTATTAAAGGGTCTCAAGGACATATCATTAGATCTCTAATTCTAATCAGATCATTTTTGCATAGCATATTAGTCACATAAATATTTAATTTCATTTTTTGTGATTTAATTTTGACAAAATCCCTTTAATTACCAATAAATTCAATAACTATTCCAACAAAAAATCCAAGGGATAGAAAATATTATCAACACCATATCACATCATACAACCTTCAATCCAATCCATATCATATATGATAACCACATCTAAAGGCTAATAATTATTATTCATGGTTAACTAGAAATGAAGGTGTTAATTACAACATTTAATGACACTTAGTGCACAAATGACGACACTTACCACAAATCTAGTTGTTTAACAAATAAACATCAATTATCAATCCCAATGGATTAATAACATATAATTACATGTAAATAAGGCGTAATTACCAAAATTACAATCATTAATCATGGTAATTATGAAAGAGAGCCACAAGACTGGTTAACTAATTTTCCAATATAAGTAGCTAGTCTTGCACAAAATCAAATTGTGACCATGCCACTAAACCTGAAATAAATCATAAAGTCATTAAAAAAATATTTAATTGTGCACCTAAATCCAATTAAAGGTTTATTTTCAGATCATTCCAATTGCACATAAGGTGATCTTTTCCATTAATTCCAATGAAACTAGTTAACATTCACCGCAAGGATTTGAGTATAAATAACTGAACGAAAATGCAATGCATCCATAAGTGAAGGATCAAACCTAATATGTAGAAAACTATAGCATAATAACATGTTATAAACCGATCACATTCTTGTATTATTCCATTTTTATGAAAATAGAGATTTCAATCCACAACTAGTTATCAATTTTCACCGCAATGTACCTAATTTCCAATTTAACTTTTCAAACACCAAGTAAAGATAAATATATGAATATTGTAGTTCATGGAAAGAGTATAAGGTGTAATCTACAATCATATGGATGTAGGTTTCCTCCCATGTAAATTCCATTAAATAACTCACAAAACTAGCTAATTTTACTCATCCAAATTAACTAGTAATTCTAGGAATCGCTAGAATAATTAAATCCACATCCCATAGTCATTAAAATATCATTCAAAATATAAATAACATGTTTTATCAATAATAAAATATTTATATATCATTATACAATTTCTTCAAATATTTCATATGCAGAGTCACAAATCTACTCAAAACAATTCCATTGAAGGAGCTAGAAATTGGAAACTAATATAGAATTTTGATAGACATTTACCAAACGCTGTCAATAAGATTTCCCCTCACGTTATCACACATATTTAAAGTGTATTTATAAAAAATTATCATAAAAATAACACTCATACATTTTTACAAACACTGCATGTGCCAAGTCTCTAAACTATGCAAAACAATCCAATTGAAGAAATAGTTTACAAATAAAAGGTAGAAGCATCAAAGAGCAATGTCTTAATTCATCCTGAGGATACTATACCATAAAAATACACATTATATAATGAAAAGGGGAATAAATATCAATTATTAATAAGAGGTTCCAAAGAATCATTTCCTCAAACAATTTGTGCACAAAATCCCAAAAACTAGTTTCCAATTCCTTCACAAAATTTACTTGCATAATAAATTGAATTCCATGAGAAATTTCTTCCACAAATATATCATATATTTCTTCAAACATTTCATGTGCATCCATAAATAAATAATTTCAGATCCCAATGAATTAAATAAACATGATATAAATCACTTCAATTCTCCAAATGCAACTGGAATCGACCATGCCATGTTCCATCCAGTCATAGACACAATGCAATCCAAGACTCACTTTGCAATGGTCAACCCCGAGCCAGAACCATGATGCCACAAGAAAGGGTGAACTCAAATACAAATTGTCTCAAGAAATTAGTCCAACCAAAACCCAATGGAAAGTAAGGCCTCTACTTCCACTCCATGGAAATTCCAGTGGCTCTGGGATAATAGTCCAACCACAACCCAATGGAAAGTAGCACTTCCAATACAGGGAAATTCCAGTGGCTCTAGTAAAAATACCAATGGCTCCAAAGTAACTCATCTTGGGCAGACACTCATCAAGGATCTCATACCAAGAGCAAAAAAATCAAACCACATGTGCCAAACACAAGCAAAAGAGAAAAAGCATGAACCAACACACAAGAGTGACTAGCCAACACAAGCAAATTGAATTCCTTCATGAGAAATTCAAATTGGGAGAGAGAGGGACACAAGCATGAGAGTTACATTCCAAAAATATCAAATAGGAGTTACACATCAAGTGGATACACCAAGAGACGCATTAATCCAACTCACGAGGGCGCACTAGGTGAGAGAGGGACTCCAATGTTCAAACAAAAACTGAGTAACATAACACGTGAAGGTACATAACCAAGAGGGTCCATCAAGTACATAAGAAGGGTTTACAACATAAACATAGGCTCAACACACATAGATAAACACTTTTCCACAACCCCTTTCTCGTAACATCATGGTTCATCATACTCTCTTTCGTGGAATAGGTCGTCTTGTTGATTTTATTTTATTAATTATTTTATAAATACAAAATAATAAAAATAATACTAATGTGCAAACCATAGTCTAGACACCTTGTGCCATTATGTCTAACATAACAACAATTTTAATATGTCGAGGGGATAAACCATAGGGTATTACACATGGATACTCAAAGTTTGTTTGGTTCACTAAAAAGTTCAAATTTTAGATAAATTTCTCTTGGATATGACAATGAATGTAAGTCCATGATGAAGACTGTGTGTTACCACTTGTAAGGGCCAAACATTAAGAGAAGGATCTCATACTTGTGAAATCCAATTTTTGTATGAAATAGATTTGTAAAAAGAAATTCTAACAAAAATTATTATGATTGTGTCTCATGGTAACTATACATGTATAATATATAGGTAAGATGATGGATCTATCCAATGAGAATATATTATGGATGTTGAATGTTTGCAAGAAATGGGGAGAATTCTACTATAATGATATTGGAACCCTATTATAGGCCTTGATTTCCATTACCAATGTATATTAGAGGTTTCTAGTGGGATTCCATGGAAATAAAATTATTTTTAAGTATGTGCTCTTCTTGTGTAAAAAATCCTTGGAAAATTATGGATCAACTGAGGGACTATTTACCAGAGAATGGCATGCCTGAACTCAAATGGTGAGTGACTGCAAAGAAGATGCAACTTGAATGAATCTATTGTGAGAATTTCATGTTATATACTAGTTGGATTAAGAAGGTGGTATATGTATATATACCTTGGGTATGTTAGATAATATAGTGAGATAAATCTCACTCGTGGGAACCATGTGGAGAAAATATATGTTCATACAGATAAGTATTGAGCTTATTTTCATACTTTATCTTGTGTTATGAACATATATGCTTCAATTATGAAACTTGAATATTTATAAATGGATCAAGTGTTACTTAAAATGGCTATGATGAGCATGTTTTACTTTGATGATTGCAATACAATGTGTTGAAGTGCTAAAGGTGTTGGATTTATTATAAGGCAATACAAAGGAATGGTTGGGTATTATTTTCGAAGATAGCTAGCAATGAAACAAAGTAGCCTTGAAGAGAAATACATTGCAGATGCAAATGAAAATTAAGGACACAAGACCTTACTAAGGAGAAAATACCATTGAGAATAATATTATTCCAAGGGGTAGGGGAATGTAATATCCCATTTTTTACCCTTGGAATGTATTAATCATATTATGTAAAATGATGTAAATATGCTAGTACAAATTTCTATTGTGAAGCTAAAGGCCAAGTCCTCACTAGTGAATGGGTAAGAAAATATAATGTAAATATTTCTATATGGGATATGTGGTTTCTTGTCATGGTGACTCAAAATTTGTCTAAATATTATGCTAGAAAATAATAAAATGGTCCAATATGGTTGTGTAAGGATCACTAGAGGGGTTATGATTCCACTAGAGGGGAAGAGGAAAAGGGACCTATGAGCGATTAGATCCTCTTTTTCCAAGTGTCGGCCTTAGAATTCATCAATGTCTACAATGTGCCTCAAATAAACTATTTAGCTCCTTTTGAATTATCAAATCCAATCATTGAGTGCATGTGGTAGGTTGCTAGGAAAATATTCTCATGAAGTTATGAAAGCATGGGATGAGTATACTTTTATGACAATTGTAATTTTCCTTTATCTATGGTTGGAAGTAATTTCAGTTCTCTTTTCACCAATCCTCTAGTCTCCATTAGAGGTCATTACTCATTTTACATGAAATTCATACGCTAGGTAGCTTCATGTTGATTTTCCCCATGGCCAAGAATTGGACTATGGAATTAACCAAAAAAATAAATTGTGTAGAGGAAATTGCATAAATTAGAGTTAAAGTGGTGGCTATAGGTGAGAATAAAGTATAGGTAAGATAGGAACCTTTAAATAGTATTTATTTTCTACTTTGGTGTGCTTGAGAATCCATGAATTGATTTTACAAGAGGTTCTATGAAATCATTCAACATCTTGGACTCTTTCTACACAGATTCAAGAGCACTGTAAGGGTTGGGTACTCTGAAGGAATTTTAAGGACATAAATTGTAGGCCTTACTTGTGTTGTGTGGGGCAATGGAAGAGAGTTTCATGGCTAGTATGTTTGAATGAGATTCCTGCAATGCTCAATGGTGATCAAAATGGCTGAGCATGAGAGAAAATGGGGTTGGGCTATAAGAGATGAATGTGTAGGTGTTTTCTTCACCCTCGTAGCCTCATAGCCTGGATTAACGGAGGTATATGCAACTAATACCAACATTTGGGTGGAAATTTTCTCTCACACAATTAGTTTCTTAGATCTCCCTCATTTCAAAAACAAGTATTTGTTGTTTTCTATGAATATCCAATTTATATATTCTTTCTATCATGAATTTGATGGTTTATTACATGTTGTGTAAATGAAATGTAGTTGGAAATTATGTTGTGTTTTATTCCCATGCACCTACACATGCATTGATTTGTTTATGTTACATATGAGAGGATGAAATAAGTTTAAATTTGAATAACGGACCTTTGTGAGGTGCATTTTTGTATGAGTAAATTCATAACACCCCCCTCCTATAGTCGAAATGATGGATAGGGATTTCTTGCAACCACAACTCCCATCCCCTTTAATTGGCCTCTTGAGCCCTAATGTATCACCTTTATCATGAAGAAAATGGAGACCCCTCATTCTTTTAAAAGAAACTAAGCCATGCTATCTTGTTGTTACGGAGAGAAATTCCTATGGCTTCAGGTACCACAATAGATAGCTTAACTCCAGAAATCAATCCTTTCCTATATGCAAGAGAAACCAAACAACTAACACTAAATGATTTCGATTCGTACCTTATTCCGGACGGTTGATGTAGATCCTCATTGAGCTTTCCAACTTCAGCTTGAACTGATAAATTGCTTCATCAACATTCAATAAACAAGACAAGAATACTATATATAATTGTGTTAGCTCTACTCTAGCATATATAATCAATAACATATAAGAATTTGAAATCATCCATGGATAAAATATTCAAACACACATTATTGGACAGGAAAAGATATTTCTATTAATATAAAATCAGATATTACAATGAATACAACCTCTATCGGCACGTCTACGAATCGGAGAAACCGAGTCCCCCACTTGGGCCTCCACCACTTCAATCCTCCATCTCTCGATAGCAATCTCACAAGAAAAAGGTAAACTTGGGAAGAACACAAAAGTGCTCCAAGGGACAAAGGGGATGCAGAATCAAGCACAAGTTCCAGCAACAATGGACTATAGTTCTCTTGCTCTCAATTCCTCATGCCTTCAATGTATCCAAAGGGTTCCTTATATAGCTCTTCAATGGGGTAATGGAAGGTCAAATATGAGCGATCTTAAGGCATATGGAAGGCCAAGAGACAAGTGAGTCGGATCCACATCAAGGAAAACTCCAAAAGAATTTGGCCTTTTGCACACATCCCGATGTATGTGGTTTTAGGCATCAAACCCGCGTATATAAAGGGTTTAAAAGTCATGTATGGAAACTTTTACATGTTTTTAGGGATGATCAAGGAAACATCAAAGGAACAAAAATGGTCCATGAGGTCAAAGGAGTATGCATAGGGATAGGGAAGGCCATAAAATTGTGATTCACCATGTGTGGTAAAATTAGCTATAACAGATGCCCCCTAATGTGTGAGGTCAGAGGGGTCATACGATGGCCAAAATACATTATAAGTCCATCCTAGAAATGAAGTGATGAATAACCCAATGGAAGAACCATCCATCCAATCAGCACTATACAATGATACAACTCTGCATATAACTGCAAATACATATAGCAGTCTCGGATACATAAGAGTACAATGGCCATGAATAGGCATGATACAATATGACATATGTGGTCATTGCCACATACAATATACATAGATCAGAATCTCCATGATGAATATATACAAAGGATCATGATCTCCATGAAGACTGAAGATATATAACAGATCAAGATCTCCATATTGGCTGGAAATGTCTGACATATACTGGAATCAAGTCACGAGAGCTGAAATCTCATGAACATTGGCATGATCAAGGAGGTAACATATATGAGATGCCACCAATCTGGAAAGTCTTCTACACACACCGCTATGAGTACATGTCCTACTATGTGAATAGAGGTGTCGAGGTCGAACATAGTAGTCCATCGTCTGATTACCGGTCATTGATGTATACTGTTAATAGACGCGAGATCACCCATCGATAATGAAAATGGGAATCAAGGTACTAGAGTGCAAACTAACAAGTGTGATTAAATGTGTTGAGGTCAAACACTTGAGAGAATCCATCGATCAGGGGACGTTGATGTATTCCCAAAAAACTGTCAATGGCGAGAGAACCTGCCACTGATGACTCCAAGTCTCAAAGCACTCAAACATGACTCTAGATTCCTATCCCAAAATAAATGATCTGAAGTCAATGGGATGAAATCTGCTGGAAGGAGGGCATTAACGCATCCCCCATCATCCAACACGAGGTACTCAGCAAAGCTGTATGATGTTGAAGGACTCGATCATAAGGTGCATGAACCAGTAACTGTACCGGGAATGACCAACATGCAAAGTCAAGATAACTAAGGAATGGCTGACTCAGGTTTCAACTTCCTTCAAACAAGAGCATAATGGTGAATGGTGACTGAATATAGGCAGCATAGACTCGATATGCAAAACTAGGACATCTCTGTGACACAGGAGGCATCGACAGAGGCTCCATAGGGACTGGAAGCTTGACCAATCGGTGGAGATAAACTCAGATAAATGAGTACAGCTCCTAAAGTCAAACTATTAACCCAACCAATGGATGTGATATACAGTGCTCTGTTCGAAGGCGACATGACTCAACTGCTGCCAAAGATAACATCTTTCCTTGTCCGGCTTTTGGTTTTTTATTTTTTTTTTGGACTTTTTCAAATATTTGAAAAGCTTGAAAAAGAATAAAATTGCTTTAAAGTTACAGAATAGGAGGAGATGAGTGTCAAATGGGAAAACAAACTAGTTCCAAGCAGTGGAACATACCTATGCTCAATGCAAGGATACATGTGTAGGATAGCGACACTTGGGGGAAACTCCCCTCTCGGCAAAAATAGGGAATCAAGCTGCAAAGGATATATAAAATGGCTCTGCATGGCTAGACATGAGACAAGCTTGGGCTATATGGCTGATACTCAAAGTCAGGGAAGCCGGCATAAGGCTCAATAAGGCAGGAAAAGCTAATATTAATGCAATTACAACTTGACATAAGGGAGTCCGAGGGAAATAGGCTAGCAAAATATTAAGAGGAGTATGAGGCTCTTGCGAAATGTCATGGCAATACTATACAACGGACTCCCACACCCTAAAGGACAAAATTGTCGGCATGGGCACTAAATGCAAATAAGGAGCTAACTAGGGTACCCATGTAAGGTCAAGCTCTACCATTCAAATCATGCCACTTCTAAAACAGCAAGAAGGTTCCGTGACAAGATAGAATGGGTTCCTACCTACGGTTATGATGAAACGGTCATAAGGTCATGAAAAATGCAAACGGTGGTGAAACCTAACCTATATGCCAGTTTAGACATGATACTTGAAATCGGCATGAACGGGTCAAAACAATGGTTGAAATGACGCTCAAAACGGTCTCCTACATCATATATTAGTCAAAAAATGGTCCAAAAGGATTAGAAACGGTCCAAACTATAGAAAAGGGGTTAAAAATTTTCAAAAATTTGAAAAATTTCTATAAATAGTAAAAAATTCAAAACATTATATAACATTTGAAATGTTTACCCAATTGAGCTCAGAACTTCAAACGTGAATTCCGGGAGATCCAACCGATGGAATCCGCCACCATTTTTTCCAGGTAATTTCCCATGCCCTACTCTTTCATTTTCATGTAAAATTTTCAATTTTCCATGGTCAATTTGGATTTCTAGGCCACCCTAAAGTGTGCACCTCAGTCCACGTGGAAATTGAGGATTTTTCTGTGTATAGGGCTGGATATACGCAGAAAAAACCCTCAAAGTCACGTACATACGCGGCTGTTTAGCAAACTGATGCGTATGCAGCCGCGGTCAAGTTTTTTAAGGATTTTTAATGACCCAAACTTGATTTAAACATGCAGTATGGTTCTAGAATGGAGAGAAAGTGAGCACGGGGATGTATAAGAAGCAGTACGTGGTGATCTAATGGCACAATAGGCTCTTCGTGCATGCGGGATCTACAAATTTTTGTGTCTTGGTGGCTTAAGATCCAAACCAAGACTACTGTAGATGCTAGTAGACTACTGGGATCCTGACTCAGAGTCTTTCCAGATCGATGGGATGTCCCTCACCATAGAAGTGGAGAACATATACTTTATTATTAGACTTTCCCGACGGGGGGAAGTGGTGAACCTACGATCTCGTGGGCCCGGAGGTGGCCTCACCATCAATGAGTACATAGCCATGTATTGCTATCCGGACACGGAGAAGGTCGGGAGTCAGATCCCAACTAACTCCATACATGTGCTAGGCCTAAAGTCCATACTACTGACACTGGGAAGGATAGCAAGGCTAGCTTCACTCCACCAGGCCTCACGGCCTCTGATGTTCTATGCAGTGGAGTGCATGAGACCCACTATGTATGATTGGAGCACTGCAGTACTAGGCAACATGAAACACCAGCTCAGTGAGTGCAAGATGGGCAGAGTATGAAACTTCAGTTTCAGTAGCATACTGAGCACGTTTTTCTTTGAGCGTGTTCCAGGATTGAGCCCTAGAGTTGATGTTCTTCTTCACTTGGTTCGAGATCCGGCCCAATGAAGTTGGGTAGATGCGATGCGCAGACTGGGTGGAGGTAGGGTGTCCAACCCCTATCTAGCTGATTTCTTTCCATGGTGGCAACGGCAAATAGTTGCCATCGATGATTACCCCTATGCGGGGATAGATTTTCTGGGAGACCACGACATGCCATTACCACCAGGATCGGCATACAATGACATTGGTAATGAATCTCAACCCTCTTTTTAAAATTTTTGAGTTATTTAATTTTTTTGTGTTTTTTGATATATGGAATCAAAAGACATGTTTTTGCGTGACAACACATAGTGACATCCTATCATATGCATGCAGATGTAGGACCATGGCGGCCTGAAGGCTTCCCTCGTCATAGATGGAGGGGAAGAGGAGATGACATTACGGGTGTGGATGCGGAGCAGATGCTCCAAATCATTCATACCAACTTCATGAGGCTGACACACAGGGTACCCATGGCGCAGGTCGAGGACCTTCCTAAGGCCATGCAGCGTCAGGTGGTGGGTGTGCCACGAGCATGGGTGTGGTTATTTAGACGGCTAGCTAGAGCCGTGGTGACATTCCACAATCAGAACCCCCCTCCTCCTCCTCGGGCTTAGATACCTGGGAGTGATACATTTTGTACTACCATGTATTTATATTTTGGTGGCTTGAGAACCCCATTTTTGTATTATGACATTATGTATTACCACATTTGGGATGTTTTAATGAAAAACTTTTATGATGATCGGTTTATTTATTTACATGTGTAAAAATGTATGTTTGTGATGAGCTTATTGTCTATGAAACAAATGCCAATCTAACACGTAGTTATCATATGAGTCAGCAACTTGATTATAAATTCTTGGAACATGTATGTACGTTATGTTTTCAAATTGTCATTCTAACAATCTCACATGTAAGAATTTTCATAATAATGTTGGATCTCTAACATGATACAAGCCATTAAGTTGTGACACTACTAACTCCGAATCAAGACGTACCTCAAGAGAGAGAAAACCATGTAAAATGGCATCCCGTAGAAGCTCGATAACGGCACTATATTCAGCAACATTGTTTGAAGAGGGCCGTAAACATATGCATCCTCAAGACAATACCTGACCCATAGGAGTATAAATCACCCAAGCAGCAGAGGCTGAGTGTTGAGTGTGAGAGATTGCACCATCCATGAATCCTATATAGATGGAAGACTCCCTTAACATATTCCATAAGAAACAGAAGCTAATCAACAAACCCGATCACCATAAGAAAGACCTAGCTATGCAAAAATGTTGTAATCAACAAACCCGATCACCATAAGAAAGACCTAGCTATGCAAAAATGTTGTACAATAATATACAATAGTTAGCCCTGGCTGAAAAAAATGCATAGTAATTTTTAAGATAGAGCCCATTTCTAGGCTCTGCCAAGGCCATCCCCTTGTAATCTACTAGCTCATAAGCACCCTTCTCTAACACACGTTTAACCACATAAGGACCATGCCACATGGGGTTGAATTTGCCTACCCCCAAGGGTTCTTTAGATTAATCCCACAAAAGGACCAAATATCCTTCACTAAACCCCTTTGGATGGATAGATTTATCATACTGGACCTTAACGTGACACTTATTCACTTCTAGAGCCACTAAAGCATCTTGATGCTGCTCATCAAGCTGCTCTAAATGGACCAAACGTTCCTCCAATGGAGAAGTGTCTGGTAAGAGCTCTATGGCTAGCTTTAATGAAGGGATATCGCACTCAACCGGAAATATAGACTCCACTCCATGTACAAGATGATATGGAGAAAAACCGGTGGTAGTCTTAGCCGCTATCCTATAAGCCCACAAAGCAGGATATAACATAATATGCCAATTGGTCTTGCTTTGTGCGACGGTTCGTTGGAGAATAGACTTGAGTGATTTGTTCACTGCTTCAACTTGTCCATTCGCTTGAGGGTAATAAGAAGAAGAATGCTCCTGAGTAAACCTAACTTTGAGGCCAACTCTTCCATCATACGATTCTGAAAGTGCCTACCATGGTTAGTGACATGCTCTTTCAAAATACCGAACAGAGTAATAATCTGGTTGAATTCGAAGTGTGTAGCTATCTCACCGTTGGATTTAACTATAGGCATATCCTCAACCCATTTTGTGAAGTAGTCAATAGCCATGATAATATGATGATGCCCCCTAGTTGAAGCTAGGTTGCAATCCATGAAATCAAGCCCCCACTTAGTGAAGGGACCAGCGGTGATAATTGGATGTAATGGGGCAGGATGTGAGTGCATATTACGTGTGAACACCTAGCAAGGGTGGCACTTCTTGACTGCATTAACACAATATTTAAATATCGACGACCAGAAATAACCCACTCTCAAGATTTTTTGGGCTGTAGAAAGTCCAGATAAATGACCACCACACGCCCCTCCATGGCAATCATTCAGCACAAGCTCAGCCTCTTCATGAGTTAAACAACAACGTGTTGAGGCCTGGAAAATCGCAGGCGGAAACAGTAAGGGATTCTCCCCATTCAACGTTCCCAACTAGCCCGTTGACTGTTTGGTATAGGGAATCCATCCGGTTTGCGGTCCGGCTACCGTAGGTCAAATAACAAAACAAAGGCTTTACCAGTTGCGGCCCGGTCCACCGAGTTTTTTGTGTTTTGACTTAAGATATGAAATGCAAGTGCCTAACTAAATGCAGGGTGATAAAGATGCCAAGAACAGTCACAATGTGATGCGCAAGTTCTTACCTCTCGTCTTATGGCTCATAGGCATCCCAATCGCATACAACAACAAAAAAAACTGACTATCTAAACTATCCCTAGGGAGCAGAATTAGCGTTTATTGGTGAGTAATACATTTTGCACATGCATAATGAAGAATCACAGATAGCTGATACTTCTTTCAAGACACATGAACACTCACAGATATTTAAATAACTAGATAGCCGATCATTTTATAAAACAACCTTTATTACTCACAGTGGAAAATATCCCAAAAGATACCGAAAAGCAGTCAACAAGAACATACGTTCAAGAAATTAAACACTCTTACAGTAAATGAAACCTAGCTGAAAATGAAATAATTCCTCTTCAACATTATTCATTGAGTTGTATTGATACATTCCATTTCTCACTCTCTCCAACAGGAAAAATTGCAGTTTCCTTTGCAAAACGAAGTAGTTCCTCTTACAAGCAAACATTTACAAAATTTTCCAGGGAAAAAGCCCTTTCTCATTCCCACTTTCAAATATTTAAACTACAATTTGTGACCCTTGGGCTGCCTCCTCTGTCCCCCTCTCAGCTTCCCAATGCTTCAAATTCTTCTACGAACTATTGAGTAACTGACAGATCTTCAGGTTCCATTTCTCCATTGCCATTCATGTTGTTCTTTCTTTCGCTTGTCCTTCTAGCCTCGGTTCGATCCACGCCGAAACGCTCAGCTATACCTTTGCGCCATCGTAGTTCCACCAATCCCTTAGATCCACCTACACAAAAACAGAGATGCATCATTTATCGGATTTACATTACAAAGCAGAACAGCATGTTATACCATTGAAACGGTTGAACCATGAAGAAGACTGGGGATATCCCTAACATCGGAAGGTGGGCCAACTAGCAGGCTGGAAGGCTATTAATCGAACGTCGGAGAGATGTCACATCGGTGGTTGAACGGCCTTTTCCATCCGCAACGGTGGACGAGACCAGGATCTAAGACACAAGCTAACTGCGGGTGGGTGAGGACTAAATCGGACGTCGACAGATACTCGAATCGGAAGCTCTCTATCTCTTCTCAACCGCAAAAGGTAAAGGCTCCGGACAAGCGAGTGAAGACAAAACAAATCAGACGTCGGCATGATTTGAACTTTGGATGGAAAAACAGCTTCAGAAGCCGCAACGGCGGATGGGAGAAAGGTTAAAACTTCTGACCAAGACAAGAAAGACTCCCAATTCAATGGAAAAAACTTGGAAAAAACTAAGTGCTTCAGTCAGCTACAAACATTTAACAAAGGACAGCGAACTGTCATACCTCCGTAACAGTGACCACAGCAGAGTTAACTGGTTTGATATGCAAAACAAAAAAATAAAAGTTACGGCTCATCATAAACTTCATCGCGATCAGAATCTGAACCTTGGTCAAGAATTAAGCTTTGTAGTCATTAAAAAAAATAAAACACAGATCAATACTCAAAAGATTCAACGATCAAACCAAAATCATGAGGAGGGGTCCCGAATTTAAGAAATTTGGGGAGGAAAGTTGCAGCTGCAACAACTGGTGATTACCTGGTGAACCTATATCTCTGGGTGATTATACTTTGAGTGACAGGCTGCTTGACCACAAGTACATCTGTTAAATTCTTCCAACCATCTGGATTTCTCAAATTACAGAAGTGTGTGTCCTTTAATCATTGATGATAGTCCAGTTTGGGAAAAGTGGAAACCAAGATCTTCAAGTCCAGATAACTCTACTGAGGCCAAAGGATGAATTTCATTATTATCTTTGTCTTCCGGCGGCAAAATAGCTTTGGACACCATAGGATTGTAGCAGGTGGTGAACAAAAATATTCATTTGCTCCGCATTCCCATGCCATCTTGGCACTTTTTGTGCTTTCGGACTTTTGTCCCTTTCATCTGAGTCCTCCTGTATGCCTTTCTTACTGAATTTTAATTCAGGATCCTCTATCCCATAGTGTCCTTTTGTGTGAGTGGTGTGCTTCCAGTTTCAGCTCACGGACGGAGAGGATCTTTTGGCAATTTAGTACTTATGATTCAGCACCTGCTTTGATTTATGATGCTTTTATAGAAGTTTTGACTCTTTATTTTCCTTTTGGCATTCGTTTCTTGGCATGGGATCATTTATATTTAATACACTGTTCACCTTGCTTCTTTCCATGGGTCCTTTGCTATTGCTCCTTAGAACATTTAAAATGTGACGTGGATGGAGCCTCAACATAGTATTCCAGACTCTTCGGCCCTAGTTTATTTCACAGGGGTTAAGCAGGACTTCAATGCACACAAAATTTTATTCACGAAAACCGTTAGGCTAGAAGAATTCATTTAGCAGCACACAGGCTGACACTCAACATATTTGCTATTCCCAAAAAGATCTTAATATCCTCCAGACAACCGCAAGTTCGTTCCCTTTATTGAAAATCAACAACTCAAAATTAAACCAAATGAAAACATGACTTGAAAACGACCAAACAGCTTATTTATATACAAGACAGAAAACTCAAAGAAAACTCAAGAAAAGTAAGGCTTGAGAACCAAACCATTAACTGGCAAGTTCTCCTCCCATCCCTGTAAATCTTGCAGCTTATAAGTAGCAGGGCCAAATTTTGCTGAGATTTGAAACGGGCCTACCCACAACTGCTGGAACTTGGTATGCTTTCCTTTCTCATCATGGGGGTGGTCCCATTTGAGGACTAAGTCTCCTACTTCAAAGTCTTTCGTCCCAACTTTATGTTTGTCAAACCATCTCTTAACTGACTCTTGTTGTTTCTTAAAGCGTTCTTTGGCTTTAGATCTGGCTTCCTCTGCTTTCAGGAGATTATATATTCTTATTTGTAAAACTTCGTCATCCAACCCCCTAGACTCCTGAGCTAGAATGGAAGATGGTAGCATGATATTGGGAGTCAGGATGGCTTCCTTACCGTACACAAGGGTATAGGGTGACACTCCTATTGCAGACTTAGGGGTGACTCTGTCAGCCCAGAGGGCGTTGGGTAAGGCTGAGTGCCAACTTCTCTGGTTTTCTATTACAGTTTTCTTCAGGATTCTAATGAGGTTTTTATTAGAGGATTGAGCCAGGCCATTCCCTTGCGGATAGTAGTTAGAAGAATAATGTAATTTTATTCCTTTATCATGAGCAAATGCAGTCAATTTAATTGATGAAAAGTATTTAGCATTATCAAATACTAACGAAACTGGAACTCCAAACCTGGTCATGATATGATCTTGTAGGAAGCTGATGACTTCGTCTTCATTTATCTTGCGCAGTGGGATAGCTTCGACCTAGTGAGTGAAATAATCAGCTGCAGTAAGAATGTACTTGTGCAGCAGGGAAGAATTCGGTTTTATTTCTCCAATAATGTCCAGCCCCCATTGCTCAAATGGTTCCGTGATCATCACAGGATTTAGGGGCGCTGCTGCCTTAGGCTGTCTTCCGCCACACCTTTGACAAATATCACATTTCCTGACATGTGCATGTGCATCCTTGAAGAGTGTAGGCCAATAGTAACCGGATCTAAGGATTTTGTGGGCTGTAGTGTCGCCTGAATAATGTCCCCCAGCCGGACCGTCATGTAATTCTGCCATTACTTTCTTTGCATCTTCCTTTTCTAAACATATGAGGAGAACCCCGTCATAACTCTTCCTGAATAACACTCCTTCAACAAGTTGATAGGAGGCCGATTTGAGATGCAGAGCTCTTCTTTGTTTCGAATTCCAATGTTCTGGTAATAGCCTTGACTGCAAGTAATGCACAAGGTCCCTATACCAGGACTCAGGAGCTGTAAACAAAGGACATACATCCATTACATGCAATTCGGCTTCATCTTCCCATTCTTGTTCTTCGTTGTTTCTGCTTTCAGTCATCAATTTGCATAACCCTTGACCTTTCACTATAGAGCCTGGCTTAAATTCAAGGTCATATTCTTGAAGAGCTGTTACCCAGTTGCCCCTTATTTCTCCTAACTCTTTCTGTATGAGAAGGGATCTTACAGCTGGGTAAGGGACTATTACCTTGGTTCGGTTTTTTAATATATAAGGCCTGAATTGCTTCACTACCTTAAATATTGTGTAATATTTCTTATCAATGGCTGGGTAGTTTAATTCAGCCCCTTGTAGCCCAGTGCTCATAAAAGAGATTGGGAATTCATCACCCCCATCCTCCTTTTGCGTAAGCACAACTGCCAACGAATCATCGGATGCAAATGTGTACATGATAAAATCTTTATCAAAGTCTGGGATCTTTAGGGAAGGTGCATGTGCAACAGCAGTCTTGATTTTACTGAAATCATTCTTTTCAATTTCAGTCCACTTAAATTGCGCATTTTTCTTGACCATCTGCTGCAGTGGCTTAACAGTCTGGGCAAAATCAGGTACAAATCTTCTTACAAAATTTATGGTTCCCATAAACGATTGCATTCCCTTTTTATTATGTGGCATAGGGATTTGTTCAGTGGCCTTAATTCTTTCTGGGTCTATAGATATACCTCTCTTTGAGACTATGTGTCCCAGCAACTTGCCCTCTGTGACTGCAAATACGTACTTCTTAGGATTGAGGGAGATGCCATATTTCCAGCAGCGTTTGAAAATTTGTTTTAGGTGAAAAGCGTGTTCTCCCCTTTTCTTCGAAAATATTGTAATGTCATCAACGTATACTACAGCACTTCATCCAATCAGTCTGTGGAAATCTATGTCCATAGCTCTCTGAAAAGTTGCTCCAGCATTAATCAGTCCAAAGGGCATCCTTCTATAGGAAAAAGTTCCCCATTTGGTCCTGAATGTTGTTTTTAATCTGTCTTCTTCGGCTACCAATACTTGATTGTAGCCATAGAAACCGTCTAATAATGAAAACAATTCAGAACCAGAGACCATCTGCAGCAATTGCTCCATGGGAGGCACCGGATAGTTGTCTTTATCTGAGGTGCGGTTTAAGTTTCTGAAGTCCACGCACAGTCTGATTTCTCTCAACTTCTTTCTGACAGGCACCAGATTTGATACCCACTCAGAGTGTCTGACTTTGAAAATGATTCTAGCATCCAATAATTTCTTTACCTCACTCTGAATCAGCGGCTCCAACTTTGGATGCATTTTCCTCAGGGGCTGTTGATATGGCTTGACTCCGGCCTTGATGGGAACAACGTGTTTGATGATGCTGGTATCATATGTTTTTAAATCTTGGTATGTCTAGGCAAAGACATCTTTGTACTGTTTAAACAAACTGACGAACTTATCCCTTTCGGCTGGTGAACAACATTTGCCGAGGTTCACAAACTTAGGATCCATCTCAGTCCCTAAGTTTATCAACTCGAACTGTAGAGTTGAGCTGTGAGTCTTTACGTTAGCGGGTCTTCTAAATTTTTCATTCAAGTCAAACATTTTCTCTAACGTTCTGACCCCTCTAGGGATGAAATTGTCAAATTTCATCTCTGCTTGGTGTTCTTCATCATCGATAATCGCTCCTTTGAATACCTCATCGTTTGTTAAATATTCTATGATTTGTTGGTCATCATCGAACACCCGCAAATTGGTGATCATATTCGATACTGAAGGCCTGAAAAGAAATTCAACAGTACATCGATTATTTGAGAGTACAAGCCTAGCGGCCGAAGTGACCAATAAGTCATCTGCTGCGTTTTTAATTCTTGGGATTGAAATAATGTTGAATGCCTGAAAATATTTAAGCAAATCCCATACCTCATTTTGGTAAGCTTTCAAGTGAGGGGAAACACAATGTATTTGATTTCTTATTTGCTTTACAACTATTTCTGAGTCCCCAAAAACTTTTAAATTACTAACCTTTAGCTCAATCGCTTTCTTGAGTCCCTGCAGCAGTGCTTCATACTCGGCCGTATTATTAGTACACTCAAACTCTAATCTACATGACAGGAAATGCTTTTTTTGTGTGGATCAATAAGGACGTAGCTGGCCCGTGACCCTTCTAATGTCTTCGAACCATCAAAAAACAAAGTCCACAAAACATTATCTACTGAAAATGAATCTACTCCTACTGCTAAATCTACTATTTTACAGTCAATTTCATCAACCTGAGAAAATCGAAGAAGATCAGGCTGAGTGTCAGATGTGTCGCTGGCCTCTTCCGCTTGATAATTCCCTAGTTCCAGTTCGAGAAAATAGTTTCCCAACACAGATTCAACTGGTACATTCTTCTCATTCAGTTGAGTAACATTGTACTTCATGTGAGGTTCTCTTAAAATTTTAATCTGGTTGGGACTCCCTTTGTACGGTAACCACAGATGCGACCAATCTGAGGCAAAATATCCATTTAATTTAGCTGACCAATCTCTGCTCAGGACCAGGCTGTAAGCATCTGGTATATCGGCCACCACGATGTTAATAATTTGGCATACTCTGTCATCGGATGCCAGACGGATTAGGACGTCTTCCATCTCACCAATTACCTTAACGTCTATCCTATCCAATTGCACCACCCTCCATGTGGTTGGCTTAGGCTGCCCATTTATTTTCTTACATACTGATACAGGCATGACAATAATAGACGCCCCTGAGTCTACCAGACAATTGTGCACGTTATGATCAAAGATTTCAAATGTCAGGAGGAAAGGTGGATGCTTAGTTTTAGACTTATCTCTGGTGCTAGCTTCTCCAATTTCTTCTTCGTCCCGAGGTTGATTGTCAGAGGGCAGCTTCTCTTCTGACGTTTCAAGTGCTTTCAACAACCTTTCTTTCTGTTGAGGTACTTTACACATTTCAAACAGCGGGACATTTGCCTTTATCTTCTTCAAATCCTCAACAATGTCATATTCGATCTGTTGTTTAATGGACAGAGATTTATCAGCACTCACTTTCTCTTCATTTGGCTTGGGTAACATTCTATTCTGCTTAGGATCTTGGCTAGTAATAGTGAATTCCGACATCTTATCAGCCAAGGATTTATCTTGAAATTTCTTTTTGATATTTCTTTGCAGCCTTCTGATCTTTGGGAGTAAAAGACCGTCATCACTAATCGTCCCTTGGCTTCTAGTTGTCATGTTAGCTTCCCTGACATCCTTGTGTCCCTGAGTATTTTCCTCTTCTGCATCGAGTAAGGAGACAGAATTCCATAATGCCATGGTCTCTTCTTCCTGTCCTTTTGTAGAAGTAGAAGCAGCACTTTCTTTCTTTTCCTCATCATCTTCCTCCGTTAATCTTGAATCCAACATATGATTCATGACCAATGTCATTGAATTTATCCATTGTGGACAGTTCCTTTCGGAATGAGGTTGTTGATGAAAGGTACAGAAATTTTCCATCCCTATCTCTGTCAGATTCATGGATGCATTTTTTTGAGGAGTTTGGGGCTGATTGTTGTCCTCCCTTTTCTTGTAATATGGCATGTAGAACTTTTGTGCTTCTTTTTCTTTCTCTAAGTCTATGATCTTATTAGACAAATTTTGCATCATTTTGGCCATACTTTCATAATTTGGTGACTTTTCTTCCTTAGGCTTAGTGAACAATAAGGTTTTTCTTCCCGCACCTTTCTCTCCTGATTGTTCTGGATAGTCTTGAATACTTTCTCTTTCCGCTTCCACCACCTCTTCCTCTTCATAGGTCTCTGTTAAAGTAGGCTTGGCCCTACCTTTTGCAAACTTGGCCAAATCAGGGCCGAGAGCTGAAGTATAGTACTCAATCAGTACTTTGTCTGAAGGCTTATCTGTTTCAGAGAAATTGTTAAGATATGTTGTAAACCTTTTGTGTGAAACTGTGCACTTTTTCCTTTTTCTCTTTCTCAATGCACACAGTCCTTTCATGAGGGCAACGTGAGTCTTTTGTATTGTGTACTTACTTCTGAACATTCTCTCGAAGGTATCCTAGTCTGGGATAGAGTTAGCAGGCAATCCAAAATACCACGAGGCCGCAGCTCCTTTGAGGGTATGCGTGAATAGTCTACACACCACATCTTTGTGTTCCCCAGCCCTCAGACCTTCTATTGCCAAGTAGAAACTTTGTAGATGATCATCCACTAGGATCTTCTCATTGGGGTCAAATTTAGGCAGTAACTTCTCAAAGGCTTGAGGTAGGTCATGCAAAGGCGGGGTCAGATTTAGAGGTGATCTGGCTCTCCATGCAGGTGGTGGGTTTGGAGGATTAGGTGGAGGTTGATTTGCGTTAATGCTGGCCATGAGTTGAGGTGGAGAGTGAGGAGGTGAACACACAGGGGTGTGAACAGGAGAACTGTAAGGGGTACCTAGGCCTTCTTGGTTCAAAGGTAATTCAACCTCCTGCAGAGCAGTCTCTACAATTTCTTCCCAGTCTCCAACCAACAATGAATCTTCTGCTATAGGACGGTCTTTCTTCTTGTATTCTCTTCTAGGTAAGTCAGAGATAATTGGCAACCCTCCAAGATTCTTCACATATGCCCGGGTGTGTCTTCTTAGGTCGTTAACTACTTCATTACCAACAGCATATAGATGTTCTCTGTTTTCTTCTTCCAGAATTGGATTACGCGGTCCACTACTTTCAGAACTGTAACCAGCAGAATAATCTCCGGAAAACGGGTTTCCTCGGCCAGCCATGCACTGGCGGCCCTCCTTCTAGTGCCAAAACTGTTGAGGCCTGGAAAATCGTAGGAGGCAACAGTAAGGGATTCTCCCCAATCAACGTTCCCAACTAACCCGTTGACAGTTTGGTATAGGGAATCCATCCGGTTTGCGGTCCGACTACCGTAGGTCAAATAACAAAACAAAGGCTTTACCGGTTGCGGCCCGGTCCATCGAGTTTTTTGTGTTTTGACTTAAGATATGAAATGCAAGTGCCTAACTAAATGCAGGGTGATAAAGATGCCAGGAGCAGTCACAATGTGATGCGCAGGTTCTTACCTCTCGTCTTATGGCTCATAGGCATCCCAATCGCATACAACAAAAAAAAGCAAACTTACTATCTAAACTATCCCTAGGGAGCAGAATTAGCGTTTATTGGTGAGTAATACAATTTGCACATGCATAATGAAGAATCACAGATAGCTGATACTTCTTTCAAGACACATGAACACTCACAGATATTTAAATAACCAGATAGCCGATCATTTTATAAAACAACCTTTATTACTCATAGTGGAAAATATCCCAAAAGATACCGAAAAGAATTCAACAAGAACATAGGTTCAAGAAATTAAACACTCTTACAGTAAATGAAACCTAGCTGAAAACGAAATAATTCCTCTTCAACATTATTCATTGAGTTGTATTGATACATTCCATTTCTCACTCTCTCCAATAGGCAAAATTGCAGTTTCCTTTGCAAAACGAAGTAATTCCTCTTACAAGCAAACATTTACAAAATTTTCCAGGGAAAAAGCCCTTTCTCATTCCCACTTTCAAATATTTTAACTACAATTTGCGACCCTTGGGCTGCCTCCTATGTCCCCCTCTCAGCTTCCCAACGCTTCAAATTCTTCTACGAACTATTGAGTAACTGACAGATCTTCAGGTTCCATTTCTCCATTGCCATTCACGTTGTTCTTTCTTTCACTTGTCCTTCTAGCCTCGGTTCGATCCACGCCGAAACGCTCAGCTATACCTTCGCGCCATCGTAGTTCCACCAATCCCTTAGATCCACCTACAAAAAAACAGAGATGCATCATTTATCGGATTTACGTTACAAAGCAGAACAGCACATTATACCATTGAAACGGTTGAACCATGAAGAAGACTGGGGATATCCCTAACATCGGAAGGTGGGCCAACTAGCAGGCTGGAAGGCTATTAATCGGACGTCGAAGAGATGTCACATCGGCGGTTGAACGGCCTTTTCCATCCGCAACGGCGGACGAGGCCAGGATTTAAGACACAAGCTAATCGCGGGTGGGTGAGGACTAAATTGGACGTCGGCAGATACTCGAATCGGAAGCTCTCTAGCTCTTCTCAGCAGCAACGGCGGAAAGGTAAAGGCTCCAGACAAGCGAGTGAAGACAAAACGATTCGGACGTCGGCACGATTTGAACTTTGTATGGCAAAACAGCTTCAGAAGCCGCAACGGCGGATGGGAGAAAGGTTAAAACTTCCAACCAAGACAAGAAAGACTCCTGATTCAATGGAAAAAACTTGGAAAAAACTAAGTGCTTCAGTCAGCTACGAACATTTAACAAAGGACAGCGAACTGTCATACCTCCATAACGGCGACCACAGCAGAGTTAACTGGTTTGATACACAAAACAAAAAAAATAAAAGTTACGGCTCATCATAAACTTCATTGCGATCAGAATATGAACCTTGGTCAAGAATTAAGCTTTGTAGTCATTAAAAAAAATAAAACACAGATCAATACTCAAAAGATTCAACGATCAAACCAAAATCATGAGGAGGGGTCCCTAATTTAAGAAATTTGGGGAGGAAAGTTGCAGCTGCAACACAACGTAAAATGGAATCTACCCCACGGCGGTACAATGTGTTATCCACTATAAGGTAATTCTTAGAAATGTGAAATAACTGTCGTCGTTCATCCCGTGAAAGGTGAGTAGGGATCTTCAATGTTTTTAAATATATGATAATGTCTCCATACCATGTATCCAAAGTTGAGATCAAGAAGATGTGCTCATCGACAAACGTATCTTCACAAGCCTCCTCCTCCTCCTCACTTGGGAAATTAGATATAAGCTCTGCAAAAATCAACGATTTCTTCGATTTTGCCGAAACAAACTCGAGATCGAATTCTTGCAAGATGACAATCCACTTATTATACTTTCCCCCTATCATCCTTCTAGTGAGGACAAACTGAAATGGATTGACATGGGCAACTACCAAGGTTTGGTGAAGAAGAATATAGTGTCTCAATCTTTGAACTGCATGAACGGTAGCTAAGGAAAGCTTCTCCACATGGGAATAATGGATCTCTGCATCTATAAGGTTTCAGCTCAGATAATATATGACATGCTCTTGGATCTCCTCATCCTCTTGAACCAAAACCATACCAATCGTTTCCATGGACGCAGCCACATAAAGTAGAAAGTCATGGCTATAGTCAGGTGGACTAATCACCGTAACGAATCAAGAATACTTTATATATGCTTCTAAGTTTTTGTGTAATGGTCTATGATAAATCAATTGTTACATGATTAGTTTTTTGATTATTTGTTTTAATTGTAAATCTCTTTAATTTATGTGCATAGAACTATATTGTCAAATTTTACATGGTATCAAAGCAGTAGGTGTACTAAACTAGTCAGTGTACTAGTAATTTTTTGTCAGAGATCAAGCTTTTGCAAGTTCAAGAGGGGTTTTTCAGCCATAAAAAAGCATTTTGCAGCCACAAAAGAGCTCATTTGCAAAACATTTGAATCCATTAAAGTGCTCACCACAACCATACAAGTGCTCATTTTCAGCCATCACAGAAGTGCATTTGCATCCATTGAAAGAATGTTCATTTATAGCCATCAAAGAATTGCATTTGCGGCCATTGAACGAGTGCTCATTTATAGCCATCAAAGAAGTTCATTTGCAGCAGGGACAATTTTAAGGAACCATACTTATTTAAAAGTGTATAAATGTTGGAGAATCTTACCAATTCTTAAAACACCAACTATAAAAATGTTTGGCGATATTTTTCAAAAAATATTTTAATTTCCAAGGATTTTATATCGTTTATATAATAATTTGGCGATTTTTAGGGTGAAAAATTCTTATCCCATCAAAATTGGGCGAAATAGGGCTTCAAAAATTGCAAAATGGCGAATATTTTTTGGAGAAAACCCCCTAAAAATAGCCCATGCGCTAAATTTCGTCCCTAAAATTATCCCTGATTTGCAGCCACCAAAGATCTCATTTGCCTCCATCAAAGAGTTATTTTACATCCATCAAATAGCTCATTTGAATCCTTTAGAGAGATCATTTGTAACCATGGATCTCCTATCTCCCTAGCTCGGTCACTACAAAATTGGTATGTTAGATCCATTCTTATTGAAGGAGGCCCCAGACGCTTCGCACCACATGTCCTATGAGGACATATTCACATACATTCAAAGGATGAAATATTCTCTATAAGCTTCAAAAATTTATGGACTATGAGGACATATGCACATCCATGATCCACCACTCAGTTGAGGAAGAGACTTTTATGACGCCTAAAAGAAGAGGTGATATATAAATTTATTTTATCCTTTGAAGAAATTATCCCAAATTTAAGTTCAAATTGAAGAATACATTGGAGAAATTATCCCAAAATATGTTCTTGTTGAAGAATACCTCTAGCATTTCTTCTCATTCTCCATATCTATATCATTTGTTCTTACAGTTCACTAAGTTATATACAAAAGCTTCAAGGGATTTCCTCCATTCGAAACAAGGAGTGGTTAAGGACCACCATTCAAGCACTTCAAAGTATTTGGATATCATGAATGGGATCACATGCACTTAAAACAAAGGATGATATCACAAAGGTTTGCATGGATCTTCACAAATCTCTTTACCGAGTAGGAGTTAACCCATTTGAGAGCTTCTTTGAGAGTAAAGGAATTTTTTGAGGAGGCTCCTTAAAGTTTTATTTTCACATTCTCTTTTATGGGGGGGGTTGCCTCTTTTCAATCTTTCAGATAATTTTTTGTGTGCATGGGTACCTAATATGGCTAAAAAATGTCGGGAACTATTTTTTTACTTAGGTTTTTCTCACCTATTCAGGCTTATGGAGGGGTGTTAGAGCATATAACTCCCTGCCTAGTCACCTAGACCCTATTATGATTACTCTAACGAGACAAAACACACATAAACTGACAACCTAAATTAAGTCTAATTTAAACTCCTATATTTGTCGAAATTTTCCATGATTTGGGGATGCATTCCCTAATGTGGGGATTTTCCCTGATTTTAGGTGGAAGTTTGTTAAGGACTAGATGTACTCCACTAATATAGGTCCTAACTAACCCTAACTAACCCATAACAATCATTAGCACCCTAGTTAAGTCAATAGTTTCCCAGTAGAGTAGGTTTAGGGTTTTGCATGCACTTATTCAGTTAAACTAGTACTTTGTGAATCTTAGAATCAGTTAAACTCAGTCTAAGTGAGTGTGCATGGATAACTTAAGTTATAAATCTCTAGTTAATACTAACTAATATGCAAGCACTACATGTCCAATTCGAATTTCCCTCAACCCTAATTTGAATTTCCTTGTTATAAATATGTTCACCATAATTCATTCAAGTTAATGATACACATGATCAAACAATTCTTCTTATTTGCTTCTACTTTTTGTGTAATGATATATGATAAATCATTTGTTACATGATTAGTTGTTTTCTTATTTTATTTTCATTGTGTGTCTCTTTAGTTTATGTTCCTAGATCTATATGTTCAAATCTTGCAGTTTTCACAACCATGGATCAGGAACCATATGTGGTAGCCTCTATTAATGTTGAAAGTGTGATGGACATAGAGTTTAATGTACATAAGTTGAGAAAAGAGATATCTCAATCATAGAAGAAAATATGATTACTCAAAGATGAAACACTAGAAAAACACGGAGGAGAAGTTGCACTCCATTATGAATATCATTCCTTACAAATGGAGAATGAACAACTGGGAAAGGAAGTATAAATCTCATGGTGTGAGAAAAGGAGTGTAGAATAATTTTATATTTAATTGGCCTCGATACAACAAGATATGTTTGGGACGCAAGATCAAATACTAGAAAAAATGCAAGAGCTTCAAGACATCAAAATAATATTTAAGACAGATAAGTAACCAACAACCACAACACCATTGTTGAGAACATCCAGGATAATATTGATGAGTTAGTTAAGTGGCAGAAACAAGAAGGAGAATCCCTTACAGATATTCCTAGAAGACCTCAAAGGGAAAACAGTGAGACTATGCAATCATTTCCAACTGTAGGGAATCTAGTGTTTCATTGCAAAAATATGTCATTTCTTTAGTAGAAAAGTGTCGACTCTTACACTAGGGAGCGGGAAGGGTGTCGAATTTTCTTCCTATGAGAAATAAAACTTGAATGATATAGAGCAGAAATTAGTTTTTGAATCCATGTATTTTTTTTTTCATATATTTCATTTAATGTTTTTACCAACTATCTTAATTTGAAATGTATGAGATAAATATTTTTTTATTACTCACCCTTTAGAATAGCTCCTAGCTAGGATATGATAGAATAGAGCGGGATTTAATATTCAAAATATTGCATTTACAATAAGGCATTATGTCCATTTCATTTTTTTAGATATTTATAAATAGTACACTAGGTCGCAACTGGTAAACCCAAGGGATTGATGGGACGTAATCTAAATAGGTTCCCTATTTCAAATTGTTTAAGGTATAATTAGGACTTGTCACCAAGGATAACCCCTTTTATTGATGCCAGAAATTTATGGGAGTTAACAAATTTTGTGGATAGAAGGAGGGACACCATTATATGGTTGGGAGAGGAATTCTTCTTCTTGAACATGTAAGAATGTGCATCCTTGAACATAGTAGGTCAATAGTAACTAGCTTTCATATTTTTTGTTTATTGTGGTTTCACTTACATAGTGTCCCCCAGATGGCCCCTCATTTAATTCTACCAACACTCTATCAACATCATCCTTTTAGAGACATCTTAGTAACACACCATCATTGTTCCTCTTAAAGACGATTCCATTAATCAATTGATACTGAGTGTATCTAAGCATGATATCTCTCATATGTTTTGTGTTCATGTGTTCAGGGGCCTCACCATATTGTATATATTGCTAAATATCATGATACCGAGAGTCTATGATAGCAGGGACATACCAAATTTCCTACATATAGAGCAATATTTCATTTTTCTAACCTTCCTCATTCTTTGGGAAATCAAAAACTTAAGTACCACAAACCTTTTCCTTTGAGTATTGTGGTTGGTTTTCACTCAAGATAGTACTCTTGCATGGAGATGAACCAATTTTATTTCCTTTATTTTAGATCCTATTGAATATAAAGTGACTTTACTGATGGAAGTGGAACAATCACTTTGATGCAACTTTTAAGATTGTAGGGTCTAAACTATTTGAATAGCTTAACCATAGAAAATTGATTTCTTATCAATGGATTGGTGATTAAGCTCATCCCCTTGTAATATAGTGCTCATAAATTATATAGGGAATTCACCCCCCTCTCTCTGTTTTGAGTGAGGACTACTACAAGGGAATGATCTGACATGAAAGAATACATTAAGAAATCCTGTTTAAATTCTAGACTATGTGGGGATGAAGCAACGACTATGGTTGTATTGATTTTATGAAATGTTTCTTTTGATACAACAACCCATCTAAAATATGCATCTTTCTTAATCATTTGTTGCAAGGGTTTGGCACTTTTGGATAAGTTTGACACAAACCTACGAACATAATTAATCTTTCCCAAAAAATATTGCATTGATTTCTTACGTCTTGCCATGAGAATTTGTGCAATAACTTGTATTAATTTAGGTTCCACAAATACCCCTTCTTTTGAAATGAAGTGCCCAATCATTTTTCCTTTGAAATAAAAAATATGCTCTTCTTTGTATTTAACAATATTCCATATTTTTTGCATCTCTTGAAATTTACTGCAAGTGATAAAAAATATCATATCTTATTTGTCAGAATGCTATAACATCATCAAGGAAAACCACTACATTATGGCCAATCAGTCTGCTTAATTTCGTGTCCATGGCCCATTTAAATGTGGGTCCTGTGGTCACTAGAACAAAATACATTCATCGGTAGGTGAAGGTGCCCCACTTATTCCAAAAAGTAGTTTCCAGTCGATCATTTTTTGCGACTATGACATGATTGTCATGAGAAATCCCATCTAGCAAAGAAAACATTTATGATCCCGAGATGAGTTGTAATATATACTCCATGGATGGAATGGTGTAATTGTCCTAGTTTGAGGCTCTATTCATATTCCTCCACACATCGCCTTATCTCTCCTAGATTTTTTCTGACTAGTAGTACGTTCAAAATCCATTCTAAACATCAGACTTTAAATATGATCTTTGCATCTAGTAATTTCTTGAATTCCTTTTGTAATAAATGCTAGAGGGTTGGATGCACCTTTCTAAGTTTTTGATGGAAATGATTAGGACATGCATTCATTGGAATGCCATGTTTGATAATTTGAGTATCATACGTTTTCAAATCATCATATGTCTGTGCAAAAAGATCTCTATATAGTTTGAACAATTGAATAAACTTATGTATTTCCTTCCATGAATAGCAAGATCATAAATTCAAAATTTTAGGTTCTTCTTTAGTGCTCAAATTAACTAGCTCATATTGCATTGATGAACTGTTGATCTTGACGTTAACTGTTTTTTCATAACTTTTGTTGAAAACATTACACCATTCCAAAGTGAGAACCCATTTTGGGATTAGATTTCCCTTCATATGTTTTCGTCCTTTATGGATCTATGAAATATTTTATACTAATATTCTTTGTCATCAAATAGATAAATCTTTGAATGTATCTTCATTAGTGAGGAAATCCATAATTTGCAGATCATCATTAAATACCCTCCAATTCATAACGTTATTTGGGACAAAGGGACTAAGAACAAGCTCGATAGAAAACCTGTCATTCAAAGGAATGAAACGAGCAACAATATTATTTAACATATCATTTACGACATTCATAGAACAAGGAATTACATTAATATTGAAAGAATTAAAATTTGAAATCAAATTCCATACCTCACCCTAGTATCTTTTCAAATGTGGGGAGAGATAATCAATGGTGTTCCTCATCTATCTCATGACAATTTTAGAATCACCAAAAACCTTTAAATTATCAATACCCTTTTGAAGACCTTGGACAAAGGCCTCATACTTAGTGGTGTTATTGGTGTATTCAAATTATAATATGTAGGAAACTAAACTTTTATGTTGTTGTGGGTCTAAAAGGACACATCCTGCCCCTACACCTTCCTACGTCTTTGAGCATCAAAATATAAAATCCAAAAGTTAGTATATAATCTATTTTTAGAAGTAAGACTATCATATAATCCTACTATGGTATAGTCATTATCATCAGGCCACACAAAATGAAGGAGTTCAGGCTACATGTCAGTTCTAGACATGGTTTCTTTATCCTTCTAAAACCCAAAAATTGTTTCTAAAAACTAATTCCCAAGGATGGACTAGGTAAAATTTACAGGCTCATTTGGTCCTTCCAACTCCATGGCATGTTTTTCATATGTGCTTCTCTATCTACCCGAATCTAATTTAGTTGTTTCTTATAGGGAAGCCTCAAATGTGACTAGTCGATGATGAAATATCCTTGTAGGTTGCTTGACTAATCTTTGCTTAGCAGTAAACTATATGCTTCAAGGATGTTTAATACTATGAAATCAATGGCTTGACATACCCTAGGGTCTACACATAATTGAATCATGGAATTTTTAAGTTCATCAATCAATTTCACATAAGATCTATCGAGATTAATAATCCAAGAAGTACATGGAGTGGTTGTTGCATGGATTTTGTTACAAATAGAGTAAGGAATTACATTGGATGAAGATCCATAGTAAACAAAAAAATTACGCATGTTGTAGTAAAAAAAATTGAATGTTAGGAGGAACAGAGGATTCTAATACTTTGACTTACCTTCTATGCTAGTTTCATTTATGGCAACATCCTACTTAGGATCATAACTTTAATTTTCTCTATCTTTTGCTGACAATTAATATGAATCACGGGATTTTCCAAAAGCATTGAGCAACAATTTCCTTTGTTGCATAATATTGCATAGTTCAAATAGTGAGATGTTTTCTTTATTTTTTTGGAATCTTAAATGGAATCTTACTCCATGTCTTGAAATGCGGATTTGTTTCCTGAGGTATGAGTTGATTCATTAGGGCTAGTTAGGGTTTTACTAGTATTAGGAGGAACAATTCATTGAGGTGAAGAGACATCGATAGTTTTTTTTGATTGATCATCCCCATATGTTTTATGTGATTGGATAGGATCCAGCTTACTCTTAGTGGTAATAACCTTCTTCTCACATGTACTAGGGAAAATATCTTTTCTAGCATTAGCAGTTGATTTAGAAAGTTGAGTAGGATTGATTCAATGCTCCTTACTCCCCAATGCATATGTTTTAGGGGAAATATGAATGTTATGGATTTAATATATGTTGGTATTGATTCATCCTTACCCCCCATACCAGGTACCCAATCACATAATAACATTGTGATTTATTTTGGGATTGCCTCATATTCATTAGCATTTTTAGTTTGTCTCCTAAGTTTCTTCCTCGGAAATTGATTGGTTACTTAGGACATGGTTTATTACCAAGGTCATCAAATTTATCCACTAAGGGTAGGAATTTTTAGAATGATTATCTGGATTATAGGTGTAAACCATTCCCACATCATCAAGGATGAAGGTTGTTGAATCGGTCTCTAGAGGTTTAGGTGCATTATCTTTCTTGTTAAATAAAGTCTAGAAAGGCTTCTTCCTAAAAGATCCTTCTCCAGACTTCTTCTCAAGATCAAAAATTTCATTTGAAAGCTTCTTAACCAATTTCAAAACACTTCTTAGGTCAGTGGGGCCATCCTTGGCAAGTTTAGTCAATAGCAAGGGATTTTGAGAAGAAGATGTAGTTTTATGGTCATCCCCTAAATAATGGTTGGTTAGACTAGACATTTCAATTTCAACCTTAGATTCTTCAAAATTTTATGCTAAAGAGACTTTACAACCCTTTTCACAAACATAGCCAATGAGGGGTGTAAATATGAAGTGTAATATTCAACAATATCTTCCTGGGTGGGCTGAGTATTAGTAGGATGCTTATTTAGTACAATGGTGAAAATTTGATTGAACTGTTTAATTTTTTCTTTCTTTTCCATTTTAAGAGCCAAAAATTCTCTCATTAAGATAGCGGGGCTCTTTTCTTCCCCAAAATTACTAACAATTTTTTTTCAAAATCATCCCAGCTAGTGATTGAACCTAGGGAATACTTAAATACTATATATATTCCCTATTTTAAAATGCATATAGAAATAGTCTACACATGACATCTTCATGGTCTATGTTCATCAATCTAAGGGATATATAGAAACACTTTATATGATATTTAGGACTAGATAATTTGTTAGGATCGAATTTTGGGAGAATCCACTCAGGGTGCTTAGGTAAGCCATGTAGCTTCCTAGAAATGTTCAAAGCACCTTGTGACCTCCATGTTTGTGATTTATTTTGAGTCATATTATGAATGACTAGGGGTGATCTCGGGGTTGTAGGTATATATAGAGACCATGGTGTCTTAAGAGGTGAAGGTTCAATTTGGCTCAAAGTTTTAGGAATTTCTTGTAGAGTTAAGTCAACTAGGTCATATAAGGAATGTAATAGGACTACATATCCAATTTGAATAAAAAAAAATTAGAAGCAAGATGTTGAGGTAACAAAGGAGCTACACAATTATCCAATCTGCTTGAAAATATAGGACCTAGTGAAATGATTAAGTGTATTTCCTTCTTAATGAGGAACTGTAGTTTGATGCTTAGGTGAAGATTCTATCTATTCTAATTTAGATGCACTGTCCTCAAATCATTCTCAAGTTCAAAATCAACACCTAGGGTAGCTGAAGTTTCATGATAAGTGTTTCATTGTGGGGTCCAGAAAAATATCCATGCGGAAGAAGAATTCCTCTCCCAACCATATAATGGTGTCCCTCCTTCTATCCACAAAATTTGTTAACTCTCATAAATTTCTGGCATCAATAATAGGGGTTTTCCTTGGTGACAAGTCCTAATTAGACCTTAAACAATTTGAAATAGGGAATCTATTTAGATTATGTCCCATCAATCCCTTGCGTTTACCAGTTGCGACCTAGTGTACTATTTATCAATATCTAAAAAAATGAAATGGACATAATGCCTTATTGTAAATGCAATATTTTGAATATTAAATCCTGCTCTGTTCTATCATATCCTAGCTAGGAGCTATTCTAAAGGGTGAGTAATAAAAAAATATTTATCTCATACATTTCAAGTTAAGATAGTTGCTAAAAACATTAAATGAAATATATGAAAAAAATAATACATGGATTCAAAAACTAATTTTTGCTCTATATCATTCAAGTTTTATTTCTCATAGGAAGAAAATTCGACACCCTTCTCGCTCACTGGTGTAAGAGTTGACACTTTTCTACAAAAGAAATGACATATTTTTGCAATGAAGCACTAGATTCCCTACAGTTGGAAATGATTGCATAGTCTCATTGTTTTCCCTTTGATTTCTTCTAGGAATATCTGTAAGGGATTCTCCTTCCTGCTTCTACCACTTAACTAACTCATCAATATTATCCTGGATGTTCTCAACAATGGTGTCGTGGTTGTTGGTTACTTATCTGTCTTAAATATTCTTTTGATGTCTTGAAGCTCTTGCATTTTTTCTAGTATTTGATCTTGTGTCCCGAACATATCTTGTTGTATTGAGGCCGATTAAATATAAAATTATTCTACACTCCTTTTCTCACACCATGAGATTTATACTTCCTTTCCCAGTTGCTCATTCTCCATTTGTAAGGAATGATATTCATAATGGAGTGCAACTTCTCCTCCGTGTTTTTCTAGTATTTCATCTTTGAGTAATCATATTTTCTTATATGATTGAGATATCTCTTTTCTCAACTTATGTACATTAAACTCTATGTCCATCACACTTTCAACATTAATAGAGGCTACCACATATGGTTCATGATCCATGGTTGTGAAAACTGCAAGATTTGAACATATAGATCTAGGAACATAAACTAAAGAGACACACAACGAAAATAAAATAAGAAAACAACTAATCATGTAAAAAATGATTTATCATATATCATTACACAAAAAGTAGAAGCAAATAAGAATTGTCTGATCATCTATATCATTAACTTGAATGAATTATGGTGAACATATTTATAACAAGGAAATTTGAATTAGGGTTGAGGGAAATTCGAATTGGACATGTAGTGCTTGTAGATTAGTTAGTATTAACTAGAGATTTATAACTTAAGTTATCCATGCACACTCACTTAGACTAAGTTTAACTGATTCTAATATTCACAAAGCACTAGTTTAACTGAATAAGTGCATGCAAAACCCTAAACCTACTCTACTGGGAAACTATTGACTTAACTAGGGTGCTAATGATTGTTATGGGTTAGCTAGGGTCAGTTAGGACCTATATTAGTGGAGTAAATCTATTCCTTAACTAACTTCCACCTAAAATCAAGGAAAATCCTCACATTAGGGAATGCATCCCCAAATCATGGAAAATTCTGACAAATATAGGAGTTTAAATTAGACTTAATTCAAGTTGTCAGTTTATGTGTTTTTTTTTCTCGTTAGAGTAATCATAATAGGGTATAGGTGACTAGGCAGGGAGTTATATGCTCTAACACCCCTCCATAAGCCTAAATAGGTGAGAAAAACCTAAGTAAAAAAATAGTTCCCGACATTTTTTAGCCATATAAGGTACCCATGCACACAAAAAATTATCTGAAGGATGGAAAAGAGGCAACCCTCCCCCATAAAAGAGAATGTGAAAATAAAACTTTAAGGAGCCTCCTCAAAAAATTCCTTTACTCTCAAAGAAGCTCTCAAATGGGTTAACTCCTACTCGCTAAAGGGATTTGTGAAGATCCATGCAAACCTTTGTGATATCATCCTTCATTTTAAGTGCATGTGATCCCATTCATGATATCCAAATACTTTGAAGTGCTTGAATGGTGGCCCTTGACCACTCCTTGCTTCGAATGGAGGAAATCCCTTGAAGCTTTTGTGTATAACTTAGTGAACTGTAAGAACAAACGCTATAGATATGGAGAATGAGAAGAAATGCTAGAGGTATTCTTCAACAAGAACATATTTTGGGATAATTTCTCCAATGTATTTTTCAATTTGAACTTAAATTTGGGATAATTTATTCAAAGGATAAAATAAATTTATATATCACCTCTTCTTTTAGGCGTCATAAAAGTCTTTTCCTCAACTGAGTGGTGGATCATGGATGTGCATATGTCCTCATAGTCCATAAATTTTTGAAGCTTATAGAGAATATTGCATCCTTTGAATGTATGTGAATATGTCCTCATAGGACATGTGGTACAAAGCGTCTGGGGCCTCCTTCAATAAGAATGGATCTAACATACCAATTTTGTAGCGACCGAGCTAGGGAGATAGGAGATCCATGGTTACAAATGATCTCTCTAAAGGATTCAAATGAGCTATTTTATGGATGTAAAATAACTCTTTGATGGATGCAAATGAGATCTTTGGTGGCTGCAAATCAGGGATAATTTTAGGGGCGAAATTTAGCCCATGGGCCATTTTTTAGGGGGTTTTCTCCAAAAAAATATTCGCCATTTTGCAATTTTTGAAGCCCTATTTCGCCCAATTTTAATGGGGCAAATTTTTTTCACCCTAAAAATCGCCAAATTATTATATAAATGATATAAAATCCTTGGAAATTAAAATATTTTTTGAAAAATATCACCAAACAGTTTTATAGTTGGTGTTTTAAGAATTGGTAAGATTCGCCAACATTTATACACTTTTAAATAAGTATGGTTCCTTAAAATCATCCCTGCTGCAAATGAACTTCTTTGGTGGCTATAAATGAGCACTCGTTGAATGGCCGCAAATGCACTTCTTTGATGGTTATAAATGAACATTCTTTCAATGGATGCAAATGCACTTCTTTGATGGCTGAAAATGAGCACTTGTATGGTTGTAGTGAGCACTTTAATGGATTCAAATGATTTGTAAATGAGCTCTTTTGTGGCTGCAAAATGCTTTATTATGGCTTAAAAACCCCTCTTGAACCTACAAAAGCTTGATCTCTGACAAAAAATTACTAGTACACTGACTAGTTTAGTACACCTACTACTTTGATACCATGTAAAATTTGACAATATAGTTCTATGCACATAAATTAAAGAGATTTACAATTAAAACAAATAATAAAACAACTAATCATGTAACAAATGATTTATCATAGACCATTACAAAAAAACTTAGAAGCATATATAAAGAATTGAATTGTCCAAATCAGAGTGCTATTATAGGATCTACGATGGCAGCTTATAGCTTC
Organism: Pseudotsuga menziesii; assembly: GCA_001517045.1. Lineage (NCBI taxonomy): Eukaryota > Viridiplantae > Streptophyta > Pinopsida > Pinales > Pinaceae > Pseudotsuga > Pseudotsuga menziesii. Next base: position 160,289 of record LPNX010141694.1, read on the forward strand.
CAGTACAAAAAAACAGTCCACAAAGAGGTGTTTTATAGATTCTTCATTGAATTTGCAAAGGCTACATATGTTGGGACCAATCCATCCCTTCTTAACCAGATTATCCCATGTGTTTTTCTTGTCTTTGATGATCAACCAGGTGAAACAATTTATTTTCAAAGGAATGTTCATCTGCCACAGCTGAGTGTGGAAACTGTGTGGTACCAGGGATAAATTTGAAGAAACTATAAGGTCATGTGCTTTCCTTGCTGTAACCATGCCATTTTTTGTGGTATACATCCACGTAAGGGAATCCTCATTATTTATGATCTTAATACCACCATGTGTAAGTCCTTTAACAAATGCATTCCAATGATCATACCATATACCCCCAAATTCAAATCAGATGCAGAATACCAATAAGATGGACTCTGAGGATCCCTTTCAAGGTTCTGATCCTGGGCCAAGTGAGTGGTCCCGATATCTGTGAGATACTCCCCAAGGTCTTCAAGGAGAATATAGGAAGCATTGAGGCTAGTAATTGGATCGACACCCAATCTGATATTTCTCCCATTACCAACTTTCCAACAGAGTTCACATGTAATCCAAAACAGAGATCTTATGGATCCATTCCAAATATATGAGTTTCCTATAATAGATAAAGATTGAGATTGGAGCCATACATCAACAGGTATGTCCTTTAAATATTTATGTGTAACAATCTGGTTCCAGATGCCCTTCCCCATCAGTAACTTCCACAAGCTCTTATGTCTGAGAGTGTTCTTGAACCAGTCGAGGTGTTTTATGTTCCAACCTCTGAATTCATATGGAGCAGAAATGGATTTCCAGACATCTAGGTGAGATCTCTGATATCTATCAAAGCTTCCCCAGAGAAAGGAAAAGATAGCCCCTCTTATAGAGTTCAGGATAGAAATAGGTATGCGAGCCAATGCAAACCAATAGACAGCTAACCCTGTGAGTACAGATCTGATAAGGAAGACTCTGCCACCCAGCGAGAGGAGTTTGTAGATCCAGTTGTTGATTCTATTCTCAAATATAGAGATAAGCCATTTCCAATCATTTGACCGATGCCCAAAAGGTTTTAGGCGGTATCCCAAGTATTTGAAGTCTGTGTTAATGGGATTCATCTTATATGGCAGAAAAGCAGAGATGAGTCTCCTTGTTTCATCATCCACCTCATTATATAAGAAGGAATATTTTTCATTGCTTACCTTCATACTTGTAGTAGAGAAAAATAAATCCAAGGCTTCTTTATATGCACCCCACTCCTCCACATTACTAAGACCAAAAATGATACATCATCGACAAAGAACAAATGTGTAATGGATTGTCTCAGAGTGATCTGAATACCTTTTATATGACCCTTACTCTATGCATTACAAATAATGAGACTGGGACTCTCAATGATCAATATGAACAATGATGGGGATAATAGACAGCCTTGGCGAATCCATCTTGAGGCAGGAAAGAAATATAAGGGTGTCCCATTCACAAGTACAGCAAAACAAGAAGAGGAAATGTGCCCCATGATCCAGTTAACACCTACCAGAGGTATACCAATCTGTAAGAGTACCAATCTCAGAAATGTCCAATTCACACAATCGAAATATTTGACTAAATCAAGTTTCAACACCATGACCTTTAGATTCTTAGTTTTTATAGTATGGAGTACCTCTTTGTTCGGGTACACCGGGTACTCCCAAAAGACCGAACACCAAGAGCGGCCACTCACACAAACATATCACAGATCAACACATGATGTTTGTCACATGGTTAAAACCCTCGAGAGGGAAACAATCCACGGCCCCAGCCAAATAGCTACTTGGAGCAATTTATTATGCAAAAGAAGAAATTTACAAATGAGCTTCTCATAATTGATCAACTAGCCAAGGACCCTCCATGCTCTTTAAATAGAGATCATGGACCAATCGGGTGTTAAGCCATGGATCAATGGTAGGTATGATCTAAGAGAATTTGAATCGTCGGATCACTTTATGTCTAGAACATATCGTGACCGTTGAATTAGAATATTTACAAATGCATACTAATGCATACTAAAGAAGCACACTTTACTATAACAGATATATTACACAAGTTGATTCTAACTAACTCCTAAGTGTCTAAATGTCCTAACATCCCCCCTTAAGAACAACTTGGGATAGGATTGAAGGATTTACAAAAGTGACACTATTAGGAGAAGGAAGGAGGCATTAGAGCCTATCCCCCCTTAAGGACACATTCCTGAACTCCTAACATGGATCGAAGTTTAGAAAACTTCGCTTTTGTAAGAGACTTGGTGAAGATGTCTGCAACTTGATCATCTGTAGGACAATAGAGCATTTCAAGAACACGATCATGAACAAGATTTCTGATGAAGTGCATGTGTAGCTCAATGTGTTTGTTGCGTTGATGTAGAACTTGATATTTGGCAAGCTTGATGGCACTTTGATTGTTGCACCAAAGTGGAGTAGGTTGCTTCTTCTCTGATACCATGTACTGCTCTGATACCAAAGAGCTCAAAAAATTAGGTTGTTTTAAAAAAAACGGCACTAAAAACTGATTCCGAATGATGAAGTTATGCCTGATCAAATAAAATGTTGAAGATGTCACCAATAGTGACGTGGTTGTTCCTTGCTACTCTATTGGTTATCAAAATATTTGAGAGCACAATTGTAGTGAGTTTGATTCACCGCGTGAAGAGAGGGGTTCTTTTTCTTTGGTCAAGTTAATAACTACCACGTCACTATTGGGGACATCTTCAACATTTTCTTTGATCAAGCATAACTTCATCATTCAGAATCAGTTTTTAGTGTCCATTTTTTTAAAACAGCCTAATTGTTTGAGCTCTTTGCATCTAGGCAGTTATTTTCTGTTCTTTCAACCATTATTTTCAAGTATGGCCGCCCCTTGTGATATTATACTTACTAGTTCTAACTATTTCTCATGCAAATCTCATATGGAGGATGTTCTAAGAAGTAGGGGACTTTTCAGAATTACCTCAGGGAAAGAAATAGAACCCACTGATGATGATAAGAAAATAAAATGGGCAAATAGATGTGATGAAGCTCGTGGATTGATTGGGATGTCAGTCTCTACTGATTTATGATTCCACATATCTGGAATTGATGAACCTAATAAATCTTGGGAAAAGTTGGAATCTGTGTTTGGTAAACACAATGAAATTCGAGCTCATCAACTTGAGAATGAGTTGATTTCTTTGAATCCAAGTGATTTTTCATGCATTCAAGACTATTTATCTAAGTATAAAACTCTTAGACTCTTATGTGAAGAATGCAAGATTAAGAAAGAAGACAAACAATGTATTTATCATATTCTTTTCAAACTTGGACCTACATATACTGTTTTTGTATCTACATTTTACTCCATGAAAGAATCCTTGAATGTAGCTAGCTATCAAGAGCCTAGTCTTGAATCCTTTTGTGATTCCTTAATTAGAGAGCAAGATAAGATCATTCATCTTGGAACAATTAACAATGTAGATACATATGGGAAAGCCTTATTGTCCCAACAGAAAGACAAGTCCAAGCCTCCCAAGAAACAAAAATTTTGCAATAATAAGCCAAACAAGGGTCCCAAACCCTCTCAGTCAACTCCTTCTTTAAAAAATTACAAAGGCTCCAAGCCAAAAGGAAAGAAGACTAAGCGTCATTGCAATTTTTGTAGGAAATATAATCATGATGAATCTAAGTGTTTCAAGAAGATGGAATCCTTGGAAGCAGCAATGAAGAAGCACCACATCAACCTAGATTCGTCTTCAGAATCTACCTCTCATGGACATGCACTTTGTGCTTCTGGTTACTCGTATACTACATCTTCTTCTTCTACTTGAAATGAATGGCTCATTGATTCTGGAGCATCTTATCATATGGCTAAGGATCAAGCCATCTTTTCTACTATGAATGAATGTAACACCAAACAAATATTTGTTGGTGATGATAGTTCTCTAAGTGTTGTAGGATCTGGAACAGTTTTAGTAAAAATGGTCATTTTAGTGATGTACTATGTGTTCCAAGAATTTCCTGCTATTTATTTTCAGTCTATCAAATCACTCATTCTAGTGAAGGTAAAACTGTAACGTTTACACATCACCAAGTTGTAATCAAGGGTTCTAAATATCCTAACACTCTTGTGTAATACCAACAGGTTCTATGATTTTCCTATCTTTAAGAAAACCAAATTGATGTGGTGTGATGGACCTGTCAAGGAAGGGTTTAAGATGTAGGGAAACAATTTTAGAGATGATCTTGTAAACCAAATTACATAGGTATATGGGTCTATAATCTACAAAGGTGAGAGGATTTTCACACTTGGGGATCACCGTAAGAAAGGTAGAATTTATAGCACAAGTAACCTTTCCCTCATGTCTTTCTTGTTCAGCTGCATAGCGTAGATCCTCCCCAATTAAGTCAAAGAAAGCAAGGAAGAATTCAACCAGCCATCCATCAAGACCCTGACTTTTATCTTGTTTAAACCCCTTCAGGACAGATTCAACTTCAGAGAGTGTGATAGCCATGAGGAAACCTTCTTTTTCCATCTCATTGGCATATGAAGGGAAAATTCTAATCACCTTTAGTTGGTCAGAAATATTGGTGCTACTATCATCCTCAAAAATATGGGAGAAGTGTTTTTTGCCCAGCTTTTTTAGAGGAGAGTCTTCTATGACTAGGCTGCCATCATGGTCCTTGAATACTCAAATCCAATGGTAGAAGTGTTTATGTAGGAAATTTATATTCTTCATGTATTTCTTAAACTAATAGTAAGTGAAAAGAGTAAGTGATAGAGATCTAAATTTTGCATGAAATTTTTTGGAAAGAGTTATGGAAAATAAGAGGAACAACACTAGCTATGAGTTTAGCATATCATCATAGATGCTTCACTTTATTGACCAATATCTTATCATGTTCATTCATAAAGGGGGTTTTCAAAACATGATTTAAATAAGGACAGTATATTGTAGGTATTGGGGAGCAAGGAGGGGGTGTAGGTTATAGGGGTTTTACACAGGTTTTATAGGTATTAGGGGGTATAAAAATGGGTATACAGTAAAAATAAGAAATCTCTAGTAAAAATATTTTTTTTTAATTGGAAAGATGTATTGAAGAGTGGCTCCACAAAAGAATTTTGGTATGCATTTTATCAATGTCTAGTGAAATTAGGGTTATTCTTCATTATTCCATGAATCCAAGTTCTATGGCATAGTTTCACTTATAAGTGAATACCCATGCATATCATCCACAAAAAAATGGTCAAACAAAAATAGTTAACAAATGTTTAGAGGGTTATCTTCATTACTATACCTCAAACAAGGAATCTCAATAAGTCAAGTGGCTTATTCTAGCATAATAGTGGTATAATACCATGTATCACTCATCTACTAAGAGGTATCCATTTAACCTCTTTATGGTTATCCATCTCCTGGCATCACATCATTTTTGCAAGACCATTCCAAAATATAGGTAGTAGACTCACTTATGGAAAAGAATAGACATTTTGCAAATTATTAAAGAAAAAATCAAATGGCCTAGAATAGGATGAACTAACAAATAGATCAACATCGAAATGAAAGGAAATTTGAGGAGAATTTGAGGAGGGTGATTGGGTACTTTTGAGACTACAACCTTATAATAAATACACTCTCAAAAAAATATAAGAAGAATCATAAACTAGCTCCAAAATTTTATGGAACCCTACAAAAATCTCTGTAAGATTGGAGAAGTATCTTATGAGATAGATTTTCCTTCTTCTCACATTCATAAGGGTTTTAATGTCTATATTAAAATGGTTATGGGACAAACTATGCCAATGTAGATAGAACTTCCATAAATAGAAGAAGGGAAGTTAAGTCATGATCCCAAAAAAAATATAGTTCAATCTTCCCTTTCTCTTTAGAATAGAACCATTATGGAGTACCTAATCAAGTGGAAGAATATATTCCTCTAGAAGAAGCTACATGGGGAGATGATCAATTCATGAAAAAACACCCTTAATTACAAGATTTGAGAGACAAGTTTTTTTAAATAGGGGATCTTAATTAAGGTCCTAACCTCATTCATTATTAATATAATAGTTATGATTAGGTCATCTTAGAATAGGTTGGATAGGTTACATCATGCCCATCTATCTACTATTTATAAGAAAGAACATTCATTTGCATTGTCATCTCATTTTTTTGTGTGTATTGTATATATTGTAAAAGGAGGCTTCCCCTTCGAAGAGGCTTATTATCCACTGTCTCTTTATCATTCTAAAGAATTTACTCTCTTGTTCTTTCTACTTATATGATAATTGGGTCATTGGATACATAACAAATATCATCCATGTAGAAGAAAATAAAGAAAATAGTGGTAAAACAAACAAGTAATATCATTATATTACTCAAGAACATGGATTGCATCTAGGCCTTATCCTTACAATCAACTAGATATCAATACTTAATCATCACACCATACATGAAAAGAAAAACACATTCTCATAGACTTAGCAATGCAAAAACTCAAAACATCTATAATGATGACTATCCCAGGCTCTATTTTTAACATGATTAAGGTGGTTATAATAGGATATAGAACTGCCATTTGTAATCTACTAATACAAATTGGCTCTACCCCTTTTCAATATAAATGTTCATTAGCCTTTGGGTTGTTGGTTATGTGGATGATTCAAGGAATTTGTTTTGTTGTTCTCATACCAAGACTTCCACAATCATCCTCCTATGCTAAATTAGGATGTGTTTTGCTTCTTGGTCAAAACATAGCCATAAAATGCCTCCCTTATGCTTATGGTTGAAATAATTCAATTGAATGACTAAGATATAAAGCCTTAAATCATACATGATTAGGGACTAAAAATGAATCCCAATAAATGATTAAGCACCTAATTCATTTATCTAACACCAGACACTACAACGTGCATTGGTTATATCTGTTTTGCATGAAAATTCAAACAAACTACTAAAGTCACCAAATCAAAGTTAAATGCTTACCAAAGCAACACATGAGTGGTATCCATCGTCGAGCCCATTTCAAAAGAAAGAATCACAATAACATATAAACAATAAAATGATAAAATTATCTTATAAACTTTCACTTATATTAGTTTGACCATATCAAATATATGTTGACTATTTTTTTATGATGGAGGGAAACTAATGTCAAAAAGTTGAAAAACCTTCCCTCACACATAAACAAAAGTTCTACACCAACTAAGTTTGAATGATGATACTCAATCCTAACCACTAAACCACAACCATATAAAAGATGCAGTTGCATTATATTTAACAAGTATCACTATCGCATAGTTCCTACACTGGCATAGATCCATCTTAAAAGGAGATTTACCAAGCACTCAGAGGGATCAAATCTATCGAGGTGCAAACCCTTCCTTGACATTTGCACTTTAGAAATGAGTTTAAATGTTTTAAATCTAATTTGAGCCAACATGTTATTTTTTATAATATTTTTTTATTTTTTTAAAAAGACCCATGTCAACTCGAGGATGAGCATGGAAGGAGTTACACATCCCCCCTACTAGACTGTAGAATGTGTCTCTTTAACCCAAAGATAGAGATGATGAAGTTTATCCAGTGACATGGTTTTTCTTTTATCACATTTTTCCACAAGGGGTTCACTAGCAAGGCAATATCATATCACGTCCATTCATATTGTGGGTTTGAATACTCTTTAAAATCTCAAAAATATATTGCCTCGTATTAAGGGGTCAAAGGGACTTTTTAATTTGACATAGTAATGTAAATGGTCGGTTGAGGAATAACATTCAAATAATGGGATGGATTCATATAAATATCTTCTTCTTCATATATATGAAGGTCGCCTGTAGAGACTTGTTGTAATGACTCTCAAACTCTAAACCAACAAACTCATCAAAAGTACATGCAATCAATTTGTCAATTGTGAACAATCAAGCATTCTCATTTAGCAAGGCCATTTCTTCTTTTTATAAACAATGGTTACTTTAATGGATTATATATATATA
>LPNX010141694.1:171050-197607 GCA_001517045.1 Pseudotsuga menziesii
CAACTTGGCACAACTCCCAAGCTTCAAGGAACTCTTCCTTGCCCTCACTCTAAGGTAAACATGATCTCCAACCCTGAACTCTCTGTTCACCCTATGCTTATCTGCAGTTTTCTGTCTGTCTTGTGCTACTTTCAGCTTCTGCCTGATCTTTACAACCTCTTGCTCCATTTCCCTGAGCAATTCTGGTCCAAGCACAATCCTGTTCACTGGATTATCCCATGTCACTGGTGTCCTACACCCTCTTCCATACAAAGCTTCATATGGACTCATCCCCAAGGATTCCTAATGTCCATTGTTATAAGCAAACTCTACCAAGTATAAGTAATCTTCCCACTTGGTTGGTTTTTCCATCACGTACATGCGAAGCATGTCTTCAAGCACCTGATTAACTCTTTCTGTCTGCCCATCTGTCTGAGGATGGTATGCAGTGCTGAAGTTTAGCTTTGTACCCAAATCTTCAAACAACCCCTTCCAAAAGTTGGAAGTGAACTTGACATCCCTGTCAGAGACAATTTCCTTAGGCAATCCATGCAATTTGAATATCTCCTTCATGAAGATCCTTGCAATGTCACCAGTCTCATACGTAGACTTAACAGGTATAAAATGTGTTGCCTTTGTCAACTTGTCTACCACAACCATGATGGAATCATTTTGTCTCCAAGTCATTGGCAATCCTGTAATAAAATCCATGGAAATAACTTCCCATTTCCATTCCGGAACTGGCAAAGGCTGCAACAAACCTGCTGGATGTTGATGCTCAACCTTTACCTGTTGACATTTCATACACCTTGAAATGTACTCAGCCATATCCTTTTTCATACCTAGCCAAAAGTACTGCTTTCTAGCTGTAGCAATTGTCTTCTGATATCTTGGGTGACCAGAATATGGAGCTTGATGGATTTCATCCATGACAATTCTCCTCAAATATGCTACATTCGGAATATAAATTCTGCCTTTATAAGTGAGAAGTCCATCTTCTTCCAATTTATATCCCTCATACCTCTTCTCAAGGCTTTGTTTCTGCAACTTGTCTTTTACCTGCTCATACAGTTCATCTCCAGCAGCATGATCCACAATCTGCTGTCTCAAATCTGATTGGAAAATACTAAGAGATGTCACATGCATTTCCTACACCTTCCTACTGAGTGCATTAGCTACCTTATTCTCTTTTCCCTTTATGTGCTTGATTTCAAAATCAAACTCACATAAAAACTCTAGCCATCTTGCTTGTCTAGTATTCAGAGTAGGCTAATCAAATAGGTACTTTAGTCCACAATGATCTGTCCTGAGCTCAAATCTCCTGCCCATCAAGTAATGTCTCCACATCTTGAGAGCATGTACTATGGTTGCAAGCTCTAAATCATGATTGGCATAGTTCTTCTCATGTTCCTTCAGCTTTCTTGACTCATAGAATATCACGTGGTTGTCTTGCATAAGGACTCCTCCAAGCCCTTTCCCGCATGCATCGGTACATACCACAAAATCTTTCTCTAGATCTGTAACCTTTAATACAGGTGCACTAGTGAGAAGATTCTTCAACCTCTGGAAGCTTTCTTCACACCTTGATGTCCATTCGAACTTCATCTCCTTCTTTTGCAAAGAAGTGATGGCATGTGCAACTTTGGAGAATCCCTCAATGAATCTCCTGTAGTATCCTGCAAGTCCCATGAAAGATCTCACATCTGTCACATTTCTTGGAGTAGGCCAATTCATAATGGCTTCAATCTTTTCCAGGTCCACAGATATACCCTCCTTTGAGATAATGTGACCCAAATACTGAATTCTATCTCTATAGAAGTCACACTTGCTCAGCTTTGCATACAACTGGTGTTCCCTGAGCAATTTCAATGTCAATCTCAAATGCTCTTCATGCTCTACCTCATTCTTGGAATAAACAAGAATGTCATCAAGGAAAACAAGAAAAAACTTGTCCAAATACTTGCTGAAGACACTATTCATGAGGCACATAAATGTAGCTGGTGCATTTGTGAGACCAAATGGTACCACTACAAACTCATAATGCCCATACCTTGTCTTAAAGGTTGTCTTATGAATGTATTCATCCTTGATTCTCACCTGATGGTAACTAGACCTTAAGTCAATCTTGGAAAATACCTTTGCTCCTCTCATTTGGTCAAAGAGGTCATCAATCCTAGGCAAAGGATATTTATTCTTCACCGTAACCTTGTTCAACTGTCTGTAGTCAATACATAACCTGAGTGTACCATCTTTCTTCTTTACAAACAAAACTGGTGCTCCCCAAGGAGACACACTCGGTCGGATATACTTCTTTTCCGACAACTCTTGCAGTTGCATCTTCAATTCTAACATCTCCGGTGTACTCATCCTGTAGGGTGCCTTGGACACTGGTGCTGCTCCTAGCACAATTTCAATAGTGAAATCAATGTCCCACTTGGGAGGAAGCCCTGGAATCTCATCAGGAAACACATCCCTAAATTCCTGTAACACCTGATAGTCCTCCAACCGAGGAGTTTCATCTCTCGTTTCCTCCAAAATCTGAGCTGCATACAACTGGCAGCCCTTCCTACAGAACTTCTTTAACTGCATTGCTGAAACCTGCCATACTGAAATCACCTTTGGAATACCTTTCACAACTACTAGGTTCCCTTCTTCATTCAAGCATTCAAAAGTCTTATTGTAACAGTCAAGCTTCACCCTGTGAGCTTCTAACCAATCCATTCCAATGAGAACATCATAGGAACCAAGCGGTAGAACATTCAGATCTACACAAGTGACCAATCCATTCATGACCAATGGACATTTCTCTACCACTTCGCTGACTTTTCTCTTAGTTCCAGTGGCTAGCTGAACTAACCAAGACTTCCTATGCTTTACTTTCTTAAAAGCACAAATATCCACTACTATAGGAGTAATGTAACTGTGAGTAGAACCAGGGTCAATCAAAATAGAAACAGATTGCTCAACAATCTTACCTACTACTTCAACCACAGCTGACTGGTGATCTGCCTAGCGGTCCTCTAGTGCTGCATAAATCCTAGGTACTGCCCTTGCTACTTGATCCACTGTTTCTACTTCTTGAATATTATAAGCTAGCCTTGCACTCTCATTCTCGAGTGGACAATTTCTCCGCATGTGGGGTCCTCCACATTTCCAACATTGAAGTGGCCCTCTATTCTGTTGTGGATCCTTAGGCTTTTCTCCGGTCACTCCAACTGGCTTACTCACATCTTGGGATGGCTGCTTATGCTGATTCCTGAAGCTAGAAGGTTTGAAACCTTTCTTCCTTTGGTCAAACTTCTCGTTCTTCTTGTCCTTCCATGCCTTATGGTAATCCGGCTTACCTTTGCTCTACTCATAGCAATACTTAGCCTTCCTTATTGCTTCTTCAAGAGTTTTAGGTTCGTAAAACTCAATTCAATCTTTGTAAGACTGAGGTAATCCACTCAGAAAACGCTGGACCTTCACTTTTTCACCTCTGATATACCGGACATACCTCAACAGCTCCAAAAACTTATTTGCATACTCTTCCATGGTCTGGTGTCCCAATCTCAATTCATGGAACTCCTTAATCTTGTCATCATAATACCTGTCAGATAGGTATTTCTGCTTAAAATACTTCTTGAACTGCTTCCACTTAAGTCTCCTTTCACTGATCCTTTTTACTTGCTTGAAGTGTTCCCACCAAATGGATGCTCTTCCATTCAGATTGAATATGGCAACTCTTGCCTTCATGTTTCCTGAATAATCATGCACTTGAAAGTACTTCTTTATCCCAAGAAGCCAAGCTTCAGCCTCTTGTCCAGTCTTTATCTCACCATCAAATGTAGGAGGTTTAGCTTTCTTAAATTCATCCCGAGAGCGATCCCTATGTTGTCTCTTTCTTTTCCTTTTATGAGAAGAAGAACTGGAATCCCCACTAGATTCTTCAGAATCAGATGATCCACTAGAAGTCCTTCTCCTTCTCCTAGTACTGCTCTTACTGCCTTCTGGTCTTGCTGTACCTCGTCCAGAATCTATCTTCCTTTGCAAATCTGTCAAACTTTGCAACATAGCAGCATTCAACTAATGCTGCTCTTCCTAGAATTTAATTAAGCTTCTCATAGTGGTTGCAACATCTGACGGTGTCTCTTGGAATCTTCTTCCATTAGACTCAATGTCATCATTTCTATTATGGACATTCTCTCCCACGGCATCTTCTACTCGCTCATAGGAATCCCGAGCATCATACCCATCATGGGTTCTCATGGTTGAACCACCACTTACTTACCAAACTGCACTACCTGGAATACTTCCCTTGAAGGTGACTATGATTCTGCAAACGTGTTAATAACACATATGTTAGATGCATAACATTGATATAAACCAGCATTACTTACCTTTTCCTGGAGAAATTATAAAATTACAAGTTTTCCCAACACAAGATTTCTTCATCAAAGAATGTCTATCTGAGGGGGACGACGGGGGTCAAGGGGGCTTGCCCCCTTGTGGCTTCTGCCACTGCAGGGCGGGTCGAGGGCAGTGCCCTCGTTTTTTTTTTTTTTGGTAAATTATTGATTTTCGCGCAATCCGGTGCATAAGCTCGCTGCCTCTTTTCTCCTTTTCAGCCCTGAAAAATTCAGTGTAAAACAGCCGAAAATCCCACTAAAAAATAGTCAAAAATTTGCTGGAAAATCCCACTAAAAACTCAAATTTTTCCTATGCAAAATTGGCTCTCAGCCAACTAACCGTTCTGCAGAATCGGCTCTCAGAACCCTTATCACATCCGCTGAATCGGCTCTCATTTCACTAGATCTTCCGCCGAATCGGCTCTCGGAAGCTTTAATCGTTCCGCGGATTATAACCCATCAGCTGTCAGATGTCTTTCCACATCGTAAGTCTGAGCACTTCCGCTTCCACAACGGCGGACGCTCAATCGCTTCCTCTTCCGATCGGCACACTTTCTCTTGCGGCGTCGGCGGTCTTTCCATATCGGAAGCCTCAGCGCTTCCGCTTCTGCAACGACGGACGCTCAATCGCTTCCTCTTCCGATCAATGACTGTTTACATCGGAATCCAAATGGATTTGGCTTCCGCAACGGTGGACATTCGGTCATTTTCTTCTTTCGGCGGACACTTAGACAAATTTCGCGGCTTGTTCCGGCGTCGGCGGATTTCTGACATCGGAAGCCAAATGACTTTGGCTTCCGCAACGGCGGCTCGCCAAACCTTAACTTCTTCCGATTGGTGAACCAACTTCGAGCCGTAACCTTTTTGACGTGTCGGTGATCGGAGGGCTTTCCCCATCGGAAGACTTATTGCTTTTGCTTCCGCAACGGCGGCTCACAAAACGATTTCTCTTCCGACTGGCGACTGTTTACTTAGGAAATTTTCCACTTCGGGCATCGGCGGTCTTCACACATCGGAAGCCAAATGAATTTGGCTTCCACAACGGCGGATGCCTAATCGTTAACTTCTTTCGATTGGCACTTACTTGGAACAATTTTATCGTCGAGCGTTGATGGACTTTTGGATCTGAAGACTAGTGACTTGGCTTCCGCAACGGCGGCTCGCCGAATGTTAACTTCTTCCGATTTTTCTCAAACTGTTCCGTCGGCCAGGCTTCCGCTACGTCAAAAGTCCTTCCCCGTCGGAAGACTTGGCGGTTTGGTATTCCGCAACAGTGGACGGGAAACCACTAACCCTTTCGCAACGGCGGACGGGAAACTTCACCAATTCGTCCGCAAAGGCGGATGTCCACTTCGCCAGTTCTTCCGCAACGACGGAAGTCAATTCCTCTAGTGGTCCGACCGCTCAACACTTAGACCATTTCCTTTTGAAATTTTACCAGTCGTCCACTGATTTCTGCTGGGCAGAGTGAGATACACCTCTGTCAATTGCTCCTTCTCGGCCCATAGAGGCCCATTGTTGCCAAACTGGTGCTCTTATACCATAATGTCATGTCCCCATGCCTCCGACCGGTGAAGAGGACACGACTACCAGCTTCAAACACCTGGGCTAAGAGCCCCATGAACATGTACAGGCATAAAATTTGCAGAAACAGAATGCTGAAAGAAAATGCATTGCAGTATAACATGCATAAATGCAATTATTTATCATACACAGCTATAATTATTTATCTTGCACAGTGGAATCAACATGCATTCACACAAGCATTCATTTTAACATGTTCATCATTTTCATATCATTGACAAAAAATATGGTTGCAGAAGTAAAAATGGGCAAGATTACTTATCTTACGAAAAATTTGCTCCGCAACCAGCTACGTCACTGCAACATTCCACCCAACCATAGGCCGGCGTGCTCCTTAATCTCTCAGCAACGCTGCCACCCCCGAGCTGGGCATGATTCTCCAAGGAATAAGGGAACTAGCAGGCTTACACATAGCCAAGGATATACAAATCACACAGCCAAGCCAACAAAGTTGGGTTTATCAGGCCATTAGGGAGCTGGAGAAGGCAAATTGCTAAGCTGGTGAGCTCATTACAGAGCCAAGAACACCTACACTAGAACTAGCCTGACCTCTAAGACACCCAAACACACCCAACACAAGGAATCAGTCCCTTCTCTGCTACACAGTCCCTCAGGCCCTGCATTCCCTTCCAGTGCTATTCAGGGGTGATGGAGAAGAAGGCCAGCCCTCTAGCTCTGTCTGTGTGGTTTCCAGCCACCAGGTTTATCAAGCAAATCTAAGCCAACATCCCTACTCCTCTCACAGTCCGAAGACCAACCATTGCACTCAAGCAATTAATTTAGCTGTCACAGCTTAAACAGGAAAAAGACTCCCAAGTGGGTTATACAGTCCCAAACGTATCAGTGGACATGAGGAAAGAACAACAGTTGATCCGGATTTATGTGCGAACGAAATGAAAGAACGTATACAGAGTCATAATAACAGACATTTTGCAAAGATAACAGAGATACAGTAAAAACATATTCTATTAAATGGCGGAAATAGAACAGACTGTAATACAATTGCTAGAATGGTGGTAGCTATCTCTGAGAAGAGATGTGGCCGCTACGCTCATTTGTGCCAAGCTGAATACAAAATGAGGCCAAAGGGGCCTATTTATAATAATAATAGCGAGGTGAGAACCCCAAAAGTCCCAAAACGTAACCCTAGAAGATGAACCGTCATAAAGTTTGCGGCCCCACGATGGTAAGTTGAACAGTCAACTTCCCGAGGTCATAACTTTTGCATACGATCTCCGATTTGGGCGTTCGAGAACTCGTTGGAAAGGTCGTTCTAAGATTTACAACTTTTGGTTGGCCAAATGCATGCCAATGGCAACCATTTGGCCCCTAATCTCCAAAAAACGTCATTTAAGGCCTCAAAACGGCCCCGAAAGTTTAGGACTCGAAAAACTACCGAAAAATAACTAGGAAACTGCCACAATGGACAAATGTTTTGAGCCAGTGGAATAGGTGGGTGGCCACCAATCTCCATCTGGATCAACAGTCCCGAAATGTAATCAACATACATTACCAACATACACGGGGAAAACAGCAGTCCGTCTTACACAATCGAAGCCGCTGGAGAAAAACATATGCAGACCACACTGGGGACGAATTTACAGTCTTCTGACCTATGCATGAGGAACAACAACATAGAGCCCACAAATCAACCCGTGAGAAAAGGATTCGCCCATACCATCCACAAATCCGCAGAAGAAAATACGTGGATAAAAACCAAGAAAATCCTGTGCGTGGGAAACAATCCGACCCTGTGAGGGATGAACAGACAATGGAGGTCCTGCGTGAGGAAAACAGCTCCGTTTTTTTCCGTGGATGAACAAACAACAGGAAGGACACGAAAATTGGAAGTGCCTAAGCCTTCAGCACAGTCGTGGAGAGAAGAATGGTATTTCCTGCATGAGTGAAGAGTGCGTGAGAGCTTCTTGCTGGTGGAGTGTGGGTGTGGGTGAGGACTGACAATCCTGCCACCCCACTCCCAAAACCATTAACTGCCTCAACCACCAGCAGCCTTTCTTAATGAAAGTGGTTGGAATAAGCAAGGGAAGAAGACACATGGGTATTTTCCCTCTTGGCCCCAAGGTTTGACAAATTCCCCACATCCTTATCCTTGTGAAAAGCATGCCCTTTTCTCATTTTAGTTGCCGCGATTGTAGCTGGTCGGGTTCATTTAATTAATTATAGATGCATATTTACATGTTGACCAACATAATATATGCCGCATGCCCCGATATACCATCGACGACAATTTAAATCCAAAACAGAGCATAACTGATCAATGGCGGGGCCTTGGCCTTTAGCTCCGCACCATGATCATTACAATATGTACATCATATACATCTAATGTAACGGGGTCAAAACCGGGACATTACAGAGGAAGTGGAGGAAATTCATTGCATCTTGTGAATGACCCAAATCCAAGATATGCACATGAGCATATGGTGTTATTGGCACGTTTTCGATGTTCATTTGGATTCAACATCAATGATGTTTGTTTTGATAAGAAGGTAGGGAAGTACATCCACTAAAGGGTTTCAACTTTGTATTTTTATGGCATTTAAATTATTAAGATTATAGAAAACATGAGCTCTCTATGGCTATACTTATATTTGCATGATATAAAATTGGTAGATTGGCAGGCTCTAGTGTGAAACATTGCAATTCTCATCTTTTCTAAGCATTGTACTCACTATTGGACTATCAGTAATTTACATTCTTTGTTACATTGATATCTTGACTCTGTTGCCTTTTATGTATTTTTCCTTCCGTGTTACTATAATCGGTGTTGGATCATTATTAGCATTATACGATTATTTTATTTAACATCTTGTTTGGTTATACTAATATGCATTAGGGATCATGTTTATTATCAAAAAAAAGGGTTAATAAAAATAGATACCTACAATATCTGGTGAAACTAGAGATTTTATTAATTGGAAAAGTATATTAAAATGGGGCTCAAAATACAATTTTATGAGGCATTTTCCAATATTTAGTGAAATTAGAGATATTCTTTAATATCTAGTCAAACTATGTAACAATTTCACTAAATAAGCCCCATACATTTTACTTAAAAAATTAACCAAAAATAATACATCAAAATCAAAATCAACTTAATCCTCCTCTCAAAAAAATCCCAAATAAAATAACCCTAAAATAAACTCTAACTATCCATATACAATCCATACTACATCTAACCAACTACCTACTCTCATTCCTTCACGTTATGTACAACCATCTTTCCACTCTACTTTCTTCACGTTCTATACAACCATCTTTGTCAAAGATAATATTTATATAGTGTTCTAAATGGAGTGAATCTTGTAAATAGATGCATGCACTGAATACCATAGGAAAATATGCATGTGTATTATTTATATCAAGTACCACTATAGTCAAAATATAATAGTTATAGTGTTCTAGAAGATGGAAATCACAACTTAGTACTAGGTACTTGAATATTATTAATGGCGGTATGCCAAAAACCAGATGTTCAATTTTAATACTTAACTTTGAAAGTAAGAAATAGTTATAACTATTTTTTTTATTTGATTACATGTCAAATTTATCTCCTCTTTCAGTCATTCAGTCATTAGCCATCTTTTCCTGAATTTCAAACACAAACCAAACCCTAAAAAATAATAACAATAAGCCAAAGCTTATATTTAGACTTACGGCGAGCAATACTCTGCATGCAGCAGAGTATTTAATGCGATAGCGATCGCATTATCGGATGCGTTCGAAAGAGCAATCCAACAGCGGACAGTGCGACCGCCGTCGCATTAAATACTCTGAGTATTGCTGTGTCCTTACGGCACGTACACTACGTTCAGTCCATTCGAGGATTCTTGGCCAACCTGTGTGCGCAGCGTAATTGTTGACAAATGCGAACACATTTAACGACTTTATTGTTCAAATCAGCTTGCGGCCTCCATGATTACTTCAACGAGCAACCCAAGGGTTTGTTTGACAATTCACACAGAGAAAGAGATCGCTCGAGATTTAAAAAATACAAAACACCCAGTATTTATTGACAGGGAAAAACCAATGGAATCATGAACATGAACATAATCCAATCGCAATGAACAGTATTTTAAGCAATGAACAGTATTTGAATTTATGTCGATCAATTGATGTTGCAGACAGCCCTAGCAAATCCAATACGAGAGTTCTGAATATCATATTCGATCCACAGATTCTGCTGGTGGTAATTCCCGATGATATTCATATACATGGGCACCAAATCAGAGTTCCCAAATGTGAAGCAGTAAATGGTCCGGTTATTCTGAGGCCCAGCAATATCTTTAGGCACTGGATAGAGTATTTGGTGGCTTTCCAGTCTCACCCGGGCCGAATCGAACAGAAGAGACACGGGAGTAACTTGCGGAAACGGGGCACCCGCAGGCTGAGCAAAGCAGAGATCCATGGGTCCTTGATACTTACGAAAACTCACCTGCACAGGCTTCAGAATCGCCTGATTCCGTTCAAGAAATGCTTCCTTGAGCGGCGTGTAAGCTGCTCCAAGAAGAAAACTGAACTGCGTGCCGGAATCCACCATTGTCTGCCCGGCGCCGGTGTTGTCAGGCAAGAACACGGTAGGCGGTATTGAGAGCAACTTTCGTCCGACCTTGATGCCGTAAAGCTTAACGCTGTAGGCCACCCGGTTGAAATATGGGAGAGGAACAGATTGCCTGTATAGCGGCGTATAGTGTAGATATTTAGAAAACGGAGAGTCCCCGAACAAGAGAACGCCGGCCGATTCCGGTTGAAGAACATGATCCGGAATGCAGTACGAGAATTTGCGGCCGCCCGTATTTGCTCCTGATTGCATTTGTGAAACAAACGATAGATCGCCTTGGCTCAAACCCATCAGACCCGGCGTGTCGGGCACTGGTAATGGCACGCACCCGAACACGAAACTGGGGATTTTGAGAAGAGGGGCGCCATGAATTGGACTGAGCGTTACTGTGTCAGAGCCGAGGATCCCATCGGCGAATGTCCCGTCGGCATAAGAGTAGGAGTATTGGCATAGACGGTTGCTGTCGCAGGCCGTCGGGACCGGGAAATTGAAGGTTTTTTTTGTGCAGACGGGTGAGCTGCATGGGATCGGGTGATAAGAACTTGATAGAATGGGGTTGAAGGAAGAAGAAGGATCTGACAAGGGGTTCTGAATGCATTCTAACCATGACAGTTCGCTGCCCGTATCGACCACCATTTCTTGTTTCTGAGCCGGGCTGCCCATTGTTATCTGTACAACGAGATTCAAGCTCGTGATTTGAAGTGGGAATCTGCTGGATCCTTTGATATATGGAAAGGAGCCTCGCAATTCTATGGGTACGGATGGGAGGAGCTTGGAATAGAGAGGCAAGAAAACACCAGATTCTGTGCTGGAATTGATGTTTTTTGCATTCAGAAAGACTGAATCCATGGGATTAATTAGCTTTCTTGGGCTTGGAGATGCAGCTGTGAAGCAGCAGAGAATCAGGGCCATGGAAACCCATCTAAAACAAGGGAAGTTTATGCATCCCATTGTAGGGAGTGCAACCTGCAAGGAGGACACAGAGCAACAATGACTTTGGTGGCAAAACACATGGGTAAATCAGGCAGTGCGGTGTAGTTTTTATTGGTTGATGGAATTATATATATATATATATGATATTGGACTGGGATTGATTCCAGTTGTTCCAGAAATTTGTCACATATGCTCTCATTTTTCTTCTTTTGACTTTGAATACTTGCATCACAGGTTATGGCTGTCTTGCTCTTTTCTGGGCTTTGCTTTGTGTTCAGATTGGAATTTGAAGGCGAAAAGGCTCTGATCTTACCCACCTTCATAATTAAGGAATTTGGGTAGTTATATATTACATCATTTCATCCTCCCAATCTGGTATCTCCACCTTTTGCAAACGTAATTTCAGTGGCTAAATAAAAATAAAATAATAATACAAATAGAATAAATCCCTGTGAGTTTAAGAATCGAGAAGTTTTCTGTTTTGGTAAGAGAAGTATCATAAATATATTTCAATTCAAGTTTCTAGGTGTTTGTGTTTTTGTTTTTTTTAAATAAATTTATAAGGTAGAATGAATTTATTTAGAATATAATAATTTAATTTTAAAGTTATTTTATTTATTTTTCAAATTTATGAATTTTTAATAAATTAGCCTAAATCCATTTAAAAGGGAATTTACCAAGTCCTCGTAGAGATTAAATATCTCAAGGTGTAAATCCTTATTTAGAGTATAAGTGTTGAAGAAATGTGTAATCCAATGTTTATGGTTTTAGTTGATCTAATTTATATTGTTTTATATTTATGCAATTTTAAATAATTTAAATTTAACTTAAGACATGTTATTTTTAATAATATTCTATTATTTTTTATAAAGGATACGTGTCAACTCTAGAATGAGCATGGAAAGAATTACACATCTCTCCCATACATACTAGTAGAGTGCACAACTTAGGTGCAATAACATAAGTTCTTAATGGTTAAGCTCACTTAAGATGTACCTCTTAAATAGTGCAATAAAGGTTAATAGTATAATTCTTGCTTTATTGACATGGAATTTATAAAAAGTTAATTCAAAAAATGACAAATATAGATATACATATTTAGGTAGTAACTACAAACAAATAAGACAAATAAGAGCCAAAAATCAATCTAATTTACTCAATAACAATCATGGGATTGAAAACTCAATTTTGGTAATCTTATGATCTACAAACCCTAACATTCTATGCCCAACAATATTTCCCATTCAACTTCTTCATCTAGGGCTCTATTTTGTTGGTGTCTTGCTCAATGACAACTTTGTTTGTGGATTCCTTTCTTTGTCACTGGGTTTCTTATCAATGAACTATGTTATTACATTGTTGATATCTATGCATTCCCTTATAGAAATCGACACCCCCAATGTATAGAAATGGAGACCCCCAATGTATGATTTGGGAAGGCATCTACAACTTAATCGACGATGGACATTTTTCACAATATGGAGACGAGGTTGAAGTTTTCCAAAAGGTTCAAAGTTTGAGCCTCCGTGCCATTGTCACACGTCTTATTGTCATGCAATATATAGACCCGGTAAAGTGGTTGATAGCATTTGTAGATAAATCCATATGCGCGTTCTAGGATTTGAATCAGGAAGTCAAGACATTGTTTAAACCAGGTGTACTCCCCATTAAATTTGCTTTCCCCGGTGTTTTCTGCTGAGTACAAGAAGAAATTTGATTTTATGGAACTAGTTAAAGGTTGGTGGTTTGACCAAGACAACTTCCAATTAAAACCCAAAAGGTTTTATCCCCAAAAAGATCTCATGGAACCAATTAAGTTGCTAATAATGTCACCTTCCCTCCCATCAACTCGACCCACAGAGGGAGACATGAACAATATGAGAGGTGTTATATTTCTCCCGCATGGCCAAATTACAAAATTCATAACAATTAAATGTGTGTGCAAATGCATATTAAACATGCACAACGGAATTAAATTCTATCAATGCACACACACATCATGCTTATACCAGCATACTCATCATAGGAATAACAATAGAACCATGCACAACAATAAACTCATTTTTATGTTATTCATATGCATTTAATTGAACAATTCATGTTGGGTGAGCTCATTCAATTTAACACACAAGCATACTCATCATAGGAATAACAATAGAACCATGCACAACAATAAACTCATTTTTATGTTATTCATATGCATTTAATTGAACAATTCATGTTGGGTGAGCTCATTCAATTTAACACAATGGACAGACATTCTCAATACATAAATTTGGCATAATAAAAAACAGTAGTAAACACTTATATTTTAATTGAAGTTGTCCGAGCAATTGGATATGGAAGAGCAACGTTGCACCCAACCGTAGGTCTCTGTCCATCTTATATTTTTTCAGCTGAGAGACCACCCTCAAGCTGGGATAATGTTTTTGCAGCTAGTTAATGGAATTTGATGATCTTCTAGAATCTTGGTGTCATATTTATGAGTGAAATAGAATATGTTCTGCGTTTTATTCATCTTATTTCAATTCTTATTTTTTGAGTTTAATTATGCAATGTATCACTAAAATATGTTAATTATTATTTCATATTCATAGTTTATCGGTTATATATAAACTTTGGAAGTTTTTATCTATTATATGTGTGATCTAAATGATGTTGTAATGAATAGGGTTTCCATATATGTTCAAGTATTGTTTATTGCACAATCTTATATCATTTTAATCATCTAGGTTTTCTTACCAACTTTCATTGACTTTTTTATTTGTTTTAATAGGATAATTAGTAATTCTGGAATATGTTTTAGAATGTTTAGTGTTATTCAAAATCTCTAAATAGATCAATAGCAGTAACAGTTTTACTTTTTAAATGTTTAATTAATTTTGAATATCTTCAAAATTGAGTATAGCATGTTTCATGTTTTATAAAATGTTGATTTACCTTAGTTTTATATCTTGTTAACTTCGGTTCTTTGATTCTTTTATAGTTAACTCACTTAAATGGGTATTCACGTTCAAGTGCTAGGTTAGAATAGGTAATATATAGGGATGTATCGACAATTAGGATATTACTTAGTTTAGGGAAACTAAATCCCAATTGTATTTTTTAGGAGAAAATTTCCATTGGAAATAGGACCAATCAAACCCATCATAAAAAATCATGCTAAATGACTTATGAGATAACTAACACTTGTGTGGGGTTATCTGAAACCGTTGGATCCAATTGTTTCCTTTGCATTGATAGGATAAGTCATATTTGGGTTGTTAACAGCATTTCAACCAATGAGTATTCCATGTAGCAATAAGTGGAATTATACCACAAGTCATTAGGATTGAGTATCTTGTGGGAGAACCTTGATAATAATTTTTGGGGAAAATCCCATTAAATCAAGCACAGGTACAAAGGTTTCTATAAAACAAGCAAGCATTGAAAAATTCCACCACATAGGATTTTAACCCAAATAGAGGCCATTGAGAGATAAAACTCCAAAGAAGAAAAGAACAAAGAGATACAAATGAGCGACATAATGAATCCCAACAATAATAAGGAGAAACATTCAATGAATATTCAAAACCTAGAGGAACTTGGAGAATAAGAAAAAGGCATGGATCAGAATGCCCTAGTTTGTTTGATGGCTCTAAGAATGCATATTAACGTCATTTTCTCTTACAATCAATATTTGATTAAACGGACATAATTACTAAAATTTTAAAAAATGGACCATGTTCAAATCTGCGCCTAAGAAAGAAGCATTGACATTGTATTCACCATGTGAGAGAGATGAGTCATTCAAGACATGCATAGTTGTTAAAATAAACTTCAAATATGTATACAAAATCCTTTGGATTTCACACACCTTAAAGAAATAGTTCAATTTTCAAGAGAAAATGTAATTTGCTATGATAGCAAGCTTAGAGATGTTATAAAACAACTCACATTTAATGTCATGGAAAAAGGAAAGATTGAATGTATTTTCACTAGACTATTAGATACCATCAAAAAACATGTAAGGAAAACAACCTAAAATATTGTAAGAATACAATCCAAGAATAAATCCACATGGAATTTAATTGAGGCCGAGTAAAAGGTAAAAGAAAAGGAAAAAGGAAGAAAATGATCAAAGAATACATAAAATAGAGATACATCTAAAGAAGCTGAAAGAAACCACGACACATAACAAAAGAGAAGCTCAACCAAAAAAAAGGAAACTCAAGAACATGAGGGAGACCCTAGAAAACTAACAAGGTAAATATTTTGTAGATCACACTTGGAATATTTAACCTAACAATCCAAGGAACCATTAAATATTTTTAAGATCAAGGTACCCATGGGAAGGAGAGGATCATTCAAGAATAAAGGTTTTCGCTCTCAACATAATCAAAATGTGTTCAAAACTCATGAAAACCTCAATCATACAAACTTTACCAAGAGGAAAACATCTATAAAATCATATGCATATAGATAGGAATATGGTGACACACAAAAAAATTGCATTTATAACATACCAAAAAGTTTCTTCCTCACATTATAGACCAAGTGATCATAACAATAGTAACTTTGAAGTACTATTGAAGAAGATCTATGAAAGAATTGTAAATTGATTGGAATCATAAAGATAAGTTGAGAAAAAATGACACTAAGGGATACACCAAAATTCTTTCAAAGAATTGTAAATTGATTGGAATCATAAAGATAAGTTGAGAAAAAATGTCACTAAGGGATACACCAAAATTCGAATGAGAAAATCAAATAGAGTTTGAAAACAAAATTTACAAGGACATAGTATTGAATCACACAGAAAATAAAATAATAGGAAATACATGAAAATATATTAAATAAAAGGAAATACATGTAAATATATACTAATAAAAGACAACATAATATTAACTAAGTAAGATGAAGGTGCAAGAATTGTTAGAGTAATTGAATCAATTGGCATAAAATATAATAATTAAGGAATATCAAGAATTTATTTGAATTTCTATTGAATACAGGACAACATAATAGGAGCTAAGTAAGATGAAGGTGCAAGAATTGGTGAACTCATTAAAATAATTAGCAAAAAAAAAATAAACAATAATAATTAAGGAAGATTAAGAATTTCTTTGAATTTTTATTTAAAAAAATAAGGTGATCGTTAAATGGTCAAGTATGTATACTTGTAATATTAATCTATCTTTTAGTAAATAATTACAAATTCATGTATTAATTATGGGAAAAGAATTTCTTGATATAGTGATAAATAAGGATCATAAATAGACTTAATATATTCATGTAAGATTAATGTATCTTTTAGTAAAGATTACAAATCCGTGCATCAGTAATGGGGAAGGAGAAATGTTTTGAATAGGGGCTACTTGAGAGATTGAAGAGAAGAGTGGGGTTGAATATTCGGAAGATGGGAAGTGGAGATTGACAGCTGGAAGTGGTGAGGAAGAGACCAAAACCTTTTCAATACCAGATGTTGTTGACAAAGTAACTGATGGTAGGTGTAGGGGAATCTTGAAAATTGGTGCTTCTGAAATAGTAGGTAGTGACATGGAGGTTTACACAGCAGCAGATGTGACAATGTCTTGATTAAACTTAGCTCTTTGGCTAGTGGATACAGATTCACTCTCAATCACTGTAGACACCAAAGAGGATGTGTGGGTAATGATAGGAGAGGGCATGGTCATGGTAATTTTAGTTGTGAAAGGAGAAATGTTTTGAATAGGGTTACTTCAAAGATTGAAGAGAAGAGTGTGGTTGAAGATTCGAAATATGGGAAGTGGAGATTGACAGTTGGAAGTGGTGAGGAAGAAACCAAAACCTTTTCAGTACCAGATGATGTTGAAAGAGTAACTGAGGGTAGGTGTAGGGGAATCTTGATAATTGGTGTTTTGAAATGGTAGGTAGTAACATGGAGGTTTGCACAGTAGGACATGTGATAGATACAGATGTGGAGGTCAGAGCCTCATACAATTGAGACAATGCAGGTGATACGCATGCTCCAATAGGAAAGGTAGACAAAGTTTGAATGGATGAAAGGAGCAATGTTGAAGACGAGGATCTAGAAACATAAGAAGATTGTGAAACTGTAGAGACCGGGATAAAAACCTTTCTTACCATCACTATTGAGGGTGATTTCATGAAGATGGGTAACACTTTTTGGCCAAATTTGGCGATGAAAACCTGATTTTTTACTTATGTGCTAGATAGAAGCCCTC
Source organism: Pseudotsuga menziesii (assembly GCA_001517045.1). Taxonomy (NCBI): domain Eukaryota; kingdom Viridiplantae; phylum Streptophyta; class Pinopsida; order Pinales; family Pinaceae; genus Pseudotsuga; species Pseudotsuga menziesii. Next base: position 188,720 of record LPNX010141694.1, read on the forward strand.
AAAATGCATATATGCCATGTGAATTTTGACTTGCAGTAAAAAAACAAATTGTAGAATATTATGTTGGCTTCATAGTGATATTTTTTTTAAAATATTCCGATGTCATTTAATGTGTGAATTTTTGCATTTAATGAACTGTGTGACCTTAAAAATTTGAAGAAGCTAATAAGTGGCTCGTGTCCACGTAGAGTAATTCAATCTTGCATTAATAATTTTAAAAAAATAAATATATGAGCATGATCTACATAAAATGCAGTGTGATGTGCATATTTTTTTGTTAATTTTTTTCGCATTATACAATTATTGATTATTTTTTGAAAGTGACCACATTCGATTTCAGCATCGTTTTAAACACATATTTGTCCACGTAAAGGAATTTTTTCTATTTTTTCAAAAATTGAAAAACCAAAGATACCCTTTTGAAGAGGACATGTCGATATGTGATGTGTACATTTTTAAGAATTTTTTGGCTGTGTATTTTTAACTCTGTGGATTTTTCTTTGAGCTGCTTCAAAGTTGCAGTGTGGTTTTCTAAGTATAAGTTTTAGAAGTAATTAAAAAATAAATTTCATATGCATGCCAAAATGCGTGTATGATACCTCAATGGATAGAAGATTCGTTGGTGAATTTATCGGTATCAACTCCGCTCAGTTATGTGCTAGGAATGGCAGGGTTTACACCTCTGCAAGGCACATGGAATTTTTCATTTGCTTGAAATTGGGCTAAGTCTGTTTTCTTAAGCCATCGACTGAGGTATAAACCTCGACCGAGGTATTTAAATACCTCAGTCGAGGTATTAAGAAAACCTCGACCGAGGGTTTGTAAATCCCTCGACCGACGGTTTAACAAACCCTCAGTTGAGGTTTTCTTAATACCTCGACCGAGGTATTGTCTCGGTCGAGGTCTTAGTCCTGTAATATTCTATTTAAAGAGAGCATCCTTGAGACAAAAGGGTAGGTGGTCATTACATTTTTTGAGAGTTGGTGTCTGAAATGAAAAGAAGGGTCATTTATCTATATTTGTAGAAATGGGTCTTGGAGTATTAGGAGTTATAGATATGATTGATCAAATCTATGACTCCTATGACTCCTCGACCCATATCTACAGATCTACTCCTATTCAAACATTAATGACACTCCCCGAAGTCGCTGATATAAAATGAAATGGAGCCATTTATTGAGTAGTGGGATGCAACTGCGCAGTAAAATCTTTTCACATATTGAAAATGGCGAACCACAAAAGAGATTTGGAGAGAGTTTTATGGAGATCAATGCAAAGTTTTTTGTGGAGAGTTCTATTTTCAATATGTGAAAATCTTTCACTGCTTGCAGTTGCATCCCACTACTCAAAAATGGCTCAATTTCGTTTTGTACCAAGGACTTCGGGGAGTGTCATTAATGTTTGAAGGAAATTTTTTTTGTGGAGAGTTCTATTTTCAGGTTTTCATGAGTCATTGGAGGATTCAGCAAAGTATAATGAATATATTTTGCAGTCTTTGGTAATTTAGTGATTCCTCTTTGGTAATTTAGTGATTCCTCGACTAAATACAATTCAGTTATGTAATAATCATGTTCATTTATAAAAGGGGTCCGTGGCCTCTATTTATGATTTTTTTGACAGAGGTACCTCGGTCGAGGTATGTACCTCGACCGAGTTAATACCTCGGTCGAGGTATTTATTAACCCTCAGTCGAGATTTTAATACCATGACCGAGGGTTACTAAATACCTCGACCGAGGGCTGAACAAAACCTCGGTCGAGGGCTTGATAAAACCTCGGTCGAGGTATTAATAGCTCGGTCGAGCGTTTAACAAGCCCTCGACCGAGGTGCATTTTTTTGTTTTGGCCCACATGCCCTTGCCAAAAAGTGTTACCCAGGTCCGTGGATTCACCCTTGAGCAGATCTATGAATGATTGCAAATGTTGATCCACCTCTTCAGTGATAGGTGCAGAGGATATCACGTCTTCTTCTGAGTCTGAATCATCCAAATTGATAGTAGGAGTTGTAGGGGGGGGAAATTTCACCTTCAATATTTTGAATGGATTTTGTTCAGCCATTCCTTGATTATTAGTTGGCTGAGTGACTGCAGCAATCACCAAGATATGAGTAATTGTAGCTTCCTGAGTATCCAACATAGAGGTCATCATTTCCAGCTTCTGTTTTGACTGTGTTGAGGTATGTATTAAGGCTTTGAGTTTCTAGGCAATTGTTACCTCTGGAAGGTCTTCCATTAGACCTTTTCCCTTGTCTCCATCTGAATGAGTTGCCACTGATTGATTTTTTGTTGCTTGGGCCTCCTTTTCTTCTCTCTCCTTTCTTACTTTGTTCAAGAGACCAACCTGCAATTCCCTGTAATCCTAAATCATTTCTTTTAGTTCCTTTTGATACTGCAAGATTTGGGCTTGTTCATCCTTGATTTTGGCTGTATCCAAGACTTCAGAAAATGTATTAACACCCTAGTAAATGGAATCATCAGGAATTTCCTCATGCACATAAGCAATTTTGATATGGTGCTGCTTAAAGTGGGCATCAAGGTATCCCTTGGGATCATGTTTCCTATTGGTGGAAAAACCGAGCTTCAAGGACTATATCTCTTGACCCAATAATGTAGCCCAGGTTGAAGTTGGGATAACCAACGATCCAAGTTTCAAAGGGAATTTGGTCCAATCTATTTTCTTAGGACCAATGAGCCTCCTGTAAACTCCATCATTGGCAGTTTGGAAAGCCACTTCTTCTAGGACCAATATGTCAAGGACAATTTTTGGTAGCATATGAACAGTGTTGCTACCCCAAATCCTGATATACGAAAAAGACTCACCAACATACCAGTCACCCATTGTAGCAATCAAAGCTGTGGCTTCAGTTGAAAGTGCAGGAGCTTCCTTCTTGAAGATTGAAAAATAGATGCTGCCAAGGAAGTGTTCACATATATCATATAACTTGGGTGCATAGTTAGTATCCCACAATTCTAAATAATAAATGGGCACTGGGGGAGCCGATAAAGTCCAGTTCCATCCCAAATTGGGATATTGGAACTCAGTGCAAAATATATCATAAATGAAGGCTGAAAAGAAGAAATTGGGTTTCTTTTTAGCAGTGGCCTTTTGGTAGTCTTGGATGGATTTTTTGAGTTCTAGTGACAAGATGGATGCCCACAGGAAAGAATTGTCGGTTGCTAAAACATGATGAGCTACTGGAGCCCATTCAGCCTTGAACACTGAACAATTAGGAAGGCTATACAATCTACATAACATAGCTGCCAATAAGGAATAGGGTTCTTTGAACCAGGTAACAGGGTAAAGGTCGTCATACCTCTGCGAGAATTTACTAGGTTGGTGCATCCAAGATTTTAACATTTCATCGAAATTGAACCTATTTTTGGAGGCTTTTGCAAATTCTGCAGTGAGCTGTTGTCTTACCAGTTTAAGGCCATATGCTCTAATAAATACCTCAGGACGGAAATTGGCTAGATGTGAGCCTCCACTATCATTGAAAGAGTGGTCTTTGGGGTTCGCATGTTCTACAATCCATTTGACTGCATCATTATAGGGGAGGATAGCAGGACTAGTAGCAATAGAGTGAAGTCCAGAATCCCTGATTGTTTGGTAAGCCAGCTGGTTGTCTTGGATATCATAAAAATCGTCATTCTCAAAAATTGCATAAACCCTTGGCCATTCAATTTGGTAGGTATCAGTGATTCTGCCACTGGTATCTGAGAAAATAACAAAATTCAGGTCCTTGGTTAACATATCCTTTTGGAGGTTTTTGCAGCGGGTAATTCTTGCCATTGTTGGAAATTGGAAAAAAATTGTTTAAAACACAAAACAATGGGAAGCGAGAAATCAAAACTAATTCAGGATTGACTATAGTAATAAATTGAATGAAGAATGACCAAGATAATAACCTGTAATTGAACTAGACTATGAAGACGCTGTCTGGTAAAAACGCAGAGAAAATTCACGCACCGCAGTAATTCGCAATAGTAAAAAAATGGTAAAGAAATTGTAAAAGATCAGGCTATATATAGATTTTCCATGGGTGAAATTAGGACCGTAGGATTAAAACAAATGGACGGTCGAGATCAAACCTAGGGGGATGCAGGATCATAACGCGAGATGTAAATGTTATTAACCATATTGCACCCCGCATTTCGAAATTTTGGGATGAGGTATATGGGAAGACAAAAGAAACGAATTTTTAATCAATATTTCCCCAAACCTGAATCCCGCAATTTGTGGTTTGCGGGCTGCGGGACCACCCAACAAAATAAATCAATCAAACTACACGTGCATCCCACATCCTGATATTTCGGGATGCGGGTTGCAGGATCACACATAATACTTAATAGTATTATGTGTCATTCCGCAACCTGCATTCCGAAATTTCGGGATGGAAAACTTCCAAATAATAAATTTCAAGCTTCCACAAACTGTATTGCGAGATGGGGGATTCGGGATGCAGGATGTGGGATTTGGGATGCAGAATGAAATAATATTTTCAAAAGATAATCTTTTGTAACTTGCCCAAAAGCAAACAAATTATGCATAAATTCCAAAAGTTCAACTAAGTTAGATTAAAGAAACCATGACAAATGTTATGGGGTTCTTTGCTACCTCGCTAGGAAGTTAACATCCCTAATGGAGCCAGTTGTTAGCACTATGTTTGAATTTTGAAATTATGGGCTCGTAGGGTTTGGAAATGGTTATCTTTGAATATTTCATGAAAGTGCCCTTAAAATTAACAGGTTAGCATGATCTTCATCGTAGGCCGTTGGATGATGAAAATGAGTTTGATCTACGGTAGTAGATCACTCTATCTTCGGAGCATGCAATGGCGGAGAGGAGGAAAACAACGATAATATCGATGGTCCAAATGCAAGGTGATGAAGATCAATGATGGAAAGACATTATGCCAATCGAAGATGCGAGGAAGGATTTAATTTTGAGGTTCATGAAGTTGGTTAAAGGGGTGAAGTGTTGAAGGGTCAAGATCGATGCAAAGCCAGATTTATGGCCCTAAATGATTTCGCTCGATAAACATGCGTAGAGGAAGAAACTATTCCAAATCATGGAATGTGTTAAAAGGAGAAAGGATCAGACGATTGAGATAAAGGTGAAAATAGATCTGCGGTCGTAGTCAAATCTGCAATCTGAACTAGCATAGATAAAGTCGATATTTTGAATCACGAAAAGTTGTAGGGGCTACATAGATCAACGGTTATGACACGAGGTCGGGGTTGATCGACAGATGTGGTAAATTTCACGATCTGAAGGTACAGGGAGTGTTGATGGTTAGCGAACATGCCTTTACGTTCTTGTATCATCCTAGGTGTTTACACCAGGAAAACACCAACCATCGGGGGATAGATGTGAAGCACTTTGAGAGGTATGGTCTTTTTTTAGATAGCCATACCTCCTGCTGCGTGGTGCTTGGTTTTTGATGTCCTATGGGGGTACCTCTAGAACCCCTGGATGCAATCATTGCCTCGTGGTGACCATGTTTAGGAGCGACCAGTAGGAGCAAATGCTCATACTAGAAGTGTGGGTGTCCAAAGTATTCATCACCGCCTTTGTGAATTCCACTTGCCAACTTTATCTGAGGTGGTGAGGAGGTCGAAGGAGCACCCCACCATATTACCTATAAGAGAGCCCACCTTAGGGGAGGTGAGGATTACAAGAATGGAAAGCCACTGCAAAGGATTTTTTCTGCTAGAAGCAATGCGGCCCTTCTTTAAGTCCCCTCATACAACAGTGTTACCCGAAGAGGAGGGACCGATGAAGAAGGCTAAGCATGGAAAGGATATAAACTCCTTTGCCAGCTCTGAAACCATGCAGAAAGGTGCTTTTGAGCATAGAACGAACACAAAGGGGAGGACACATTTCTGACTCAACAGACAGACAGGTGGTCAAGCCCAGTCAGAAATGAGCCACCAGAAACATCCTGAGACATCATTTTCATGACCCGCAAACTCAGAACCTAAAATGTCATGCTGCCATTGAGACCGAACACGCACATTAGCTCAATGATGTTTGTTTAAATATATGTAAACCATGGAGGAAGTACCACGCTCTAGTTGTTAGTTTTGATTATTACTGTAAACCGTTTCAGATCCTATTCCGATGGATTAGCCTCGGGGGTCTGAGACATTATAAATTGGCTCCCCACAGAGGGGAGAGGGGTTAGGTTTTCAAGAGCGGAGACGCAATCTTTAAAAAACTCAAAATCATAGTTATGAAAATTTCATAATTTGACTCAATGGTATTCTCACAGTAAAATCAAAAAATTAAAATAAACAAATCACTCCATAATTTAATTTAAAATCACTCTTCCATCCAGTCAGCTCTTGAGTAAGGTCACAATAATTACATGCTTTGATTCTTACATGAAAGAAAGGTTGCAGAGGTGTTAAAGCACTTCCCTATCGTGCCTTGTGATTGAATGTTTTCAAGCTTCACATGGAACCCAGAGGTTCCTGTTGGGGTAAGAAAATATCCCCCATTTTAATGTTAGTTATCCCTAATTTCTGCGTCATAAATTAATTTCAGTTATCGAAAAAATTAAATTCGAAGTATCGATTATTGATTCAAATGTAACATATCTCCTAATTCAAATTTAACACCCACCTTCTTTTTGAATTAACACCCACCTTCTTGACCTGATCCACCATTCCACTAAAGTAGCAATTCCAAAAAGCTCTACCCAAAATGAAATCCATTACTTGGAGACTGAACATACCTAAATATTAACGCCCATAAGGGGAAAACGATAATTAAATAAAAGAAAACAAAAAAATATATATCGTTTTGGATCCTTGTCTTGAACAGCTTGATAGACACCTTTCACATCCAAGGTTTAATTCATAAGCGAGTTTGTTTGGCCATAGGTATTCATACTTTCAATCTACTGTCGAATTCAAACCTGAATGTTTTGTACAAATGCTAAGGGTTTGCTCATCCTAAAGCATTATTCAGAGGGATCGCTCATTCTTGTTACGAATGAATATAGTTTTGGGGGATCTGATTTGAGCCCAAAAAAAATAACATGAGCAAGGATTCCCATATGAAATGAAAGAAAACCAAAAAATTGCTCACAATTTATCTACATCTATACCCAAATCCTCCAAATGGCAAAAAACAACCGAATTATTGCAAACAAAGTTATGAATTAAACACGATTCCCGACTTCCGCTTTCTGCAGTGCAGAACACGAAAATCGGAAGTTACAAGTTAGTAATAAAAATTTCTGTATTTCTGACTTTTTGTATTTGTCTCATATTTGTTTATCTTATTTCCTGATTTCCTCATTCTGCACTGCAAAATGCGGAAATCTAAAATTTGATTTTTTTTTCACAATGTTTGTTTTCATCTGGTTTCTGTTGTAATAAGATGTGTTGGATAACATGTTCTTGTCTTTAATTAGTATTACTTCTTGGATGTATTGAATATTTTTAAACCTATTTATAAACCTTATACAATATTTGCTTTGAGATTTATGTCAACTTGGTTGTAGATACTGATGCTAACTTGAATAATTGTGTGGTAAGAAAATAAATCATTTTTATCTTTATCTTTTTCAATTATCGAAACCTGATTTCATGTTGTATATCGATTTAGTCAATTGGGGTGTCAATTATTGAAACCCTAAAGACAGTTTTCCAATGACCAGTATTGAAGAATGACAATGAAAGATATATCAGGAAACCTGGCGGGATGCGGGATCATAACACGAGATTTAAATGTTATTAACCATCCCGCATCCCACATTCTGAAATTTCGGGATGTGGGATACGAGAAGACAAAACAAACGAAGTTGTATTCAATATTTCCTGAAAACCGCATCTCGCAATTTGTGGGTTGCAGGTTGCAGGACCACACAACAAAATAAATCAATCAAACTACACTCGCATCCCGCATCCCGCATCCCAAATTTTCAAGATGTGGATTGTGGGATGACACATAATACTTAATAGTATTATGTGTCATCCCACAACCCGCATTTCGAGATTTCCAATGACTAGTATTGAAGAACATATATCCTGAATTTTATTAAATTTGTTTTATCAATTTTGAGTTATTCTTCAGTATTTGTAGTATATTGATTATAGGCTGCAGATGTATTAAATGTGTTGATTTATGTATTGATTTTGAATTAAAATCTTGACATATCAAATGTGCAATGAGTAATTTTTTTTAGATATCGATTGTATATCATAACTGGGCTACTTAAAAGCTTTTGCAGTTACTATTTGAGTTTGCTAAGACCGTTTAGTCTAGAAGCCAAATATTTCAAATTTTCTTGGATATTTATTGAAACAAAAGTAGATATTTTACATGAACAAGTGACCAAAGAAAAACAATACATTTATACAACAAACAATGAGATGATTCAACCACAATTTGGTTTTAAATATTTTGAAGCAAGTAAGCTTTCCTCTTGTTTCCTACATTTGATATATCGATTGCCTTGCATTCAAGAGTATCTGTAAAAAGAGAAAGGTGGATAAATGCGTAGGACTAGAAGATATGTAACTCGTGATATTGCAGCGAATGTGTTGAGGCCTGGAAATTCGCAGGCAGCAACAGTGAGGGATTCTCCCCAATCAGCGTTCCCAACTAGCCCGCTGACTGTTTGGTATAGGGAATCCATCCGGTTTGCGGTCCGGCTACCGTAGATCAAGTAACAAAAAAAGGCTTTACCGGTTGCGGCCCGGCCCACCGAGTTTTTGTATTTTGACTTAAATGAATGATATGCACATGCCTAACTAAATGCAGGGTGATCCAAATGCAAGGAGCGGTCACAAAGTGATGCGCAGGTTCTTACCTCTCGTCTTAAGCTCACAAGCAACCAAACCAGATACGAGTAGAAATAAACTAACTACCTAGACTATC
>LPNX010141703.1:0-29478 GCA_001517045.1 Pseudotsuga menziesii
TGATACTGTTTCTTTCAGTGATCCTGCTTTATATGCTTTTATTATGAAAAATGAAATGATATACTGATGTCTTAGTAAAGCATATGAAAAATTAACAGATGGAAGAGCCCTGAACTGTCGATCTAGCGGATCATGGAAAGCAAAAATCGCAACTTCAAATTTTTACACTTAGAAAATTTGAGTTTTTCGGTTTTCGATTTCCATCGTTCTACACTTTTCTGCACCGTTAATCTGGGCAGAAGCCTTATGAGACTTCAAATCCCGAATCGCAGAAGTCAAAAATAGGGATTTCAACTTTTTACACTTAGAAATTTTTGGTTTTCTGACTTCCGATTTCCACCCCTTCGTTCTTTTCCAAACTGTTGATCTTTGTTCGAAGTGACCTGAACCATCGATTTGGTGGATCACGGAAAGTGGAAATAAGAACTTCAACTTTTTACACTTAGAAATTTTGAGTTTTTTTTATTTTGGATTTCCATCGTTCTATGCTTTTCCGCATCATTGATCTTGGCAGAAGCCTTTTGAGCCGTCGGATATAGGATTGTAGAAGTCAAAAATAAGGATTTCAACTTTTTACACTTAAAAAATTTGGGTTTTCTGACTTCTGATTTCCACCCCTTTGTTCTTTTCTACACCATTGATCTTTGACAGAAGTGCCCTGAACCATCGATATGGAGGACTGCGGAAAGAGGAAATCAGAACATCAACTTTTCAATGATCTAAACTTTGTCTTTTCCACTTTCTAACTTTTTCTCCTACTTTTCTTGGGATGGAATGACTCTTGACCCTTTGATCTCTTCTACGGGTTGAATAATCACCATCCATTCTTTCCCATACCCTTTCCTTGATAGGATTTTTCATACTTAGGCACATTTCTAGGTCGCACCAAAGGATTTCTTGTTGTTTTGACATACAGGATTAAGAATAAGCGTCGCCAGCAGCATCAACCCTTCTCTTGCATACCTCTAGGTCATAAGATATGAAAAAAATTTGACCCTACCACTCATTTTTCACTAGTACAAACCATTGAAAAGGGATTAATGCAGATGCCTCGTGTAGAAAAGTTCAAAATTTAGCACAAGTGCTAACAGAAGTGCTGCAAGGTACCATGTTGTCACAAACTGAGGTTTGGTTTGGTGCCCCTAACAACAGGTAGTTTCAGAAATCTTGGCAAGTATGCTTTCTATGTCCATCTACGTGACATTGAGTGCACCAGAGATGCTCACGTTGCTCCTTTACCTTCTTAATATCTTGCAACTTGAGTGTCAAGTTTGTCGACTGTGTCTGAATATGGCTCATCCCGACTACATTTTCTCTAACGGGTGAAGCTTCCAACTCCATGGCGATATCTAGATCCTTGCTTTGTGTTGCAATATTATGTTGCATCAATGGTAGTCTGATATGAGTTAGCAACGTTGCAATCATTCCTTATGTTAAATGTCACTCATCTCAAAAGTGACTCTTTTGATTAGTGTCTTGAATCTTTGATCAAAGTCCCAAACAGTCTCATTGGGATATTGCTTAATTTCCTTCAGTTCTATAATGTACTGCACTTCAAATTTTGGTTTTCTAAATTCTTCAATAAGTCCTTTCCTAACTTATGCTAAGGTCTTCGCTGGAGTCCCCATAGGAACTTGTACAAATTTCATGAACCAATCCAATGCGCGACCCCGAAGGTTTATTGCCAACTGGCCCTTATGGACTTCATCACCTACAGTTTGTCTGACATTCCATACTACCTCGCATAGGAACCAGTATTGTTTTGGATCCTTAGTCCTATTCCCATGGAACAAGGGTAACTTCTCTTCATCTCCCACCATCCTGGGACTTCCTCCTACATATGTTGATCTACTACTAGAATGTTGTTGGCATGTTGGAAAAGTCGATGTGGAACTTGTGTTTCTTCCTGAATACGGTGTAGTGCGCAAAGGTGGGGGAATTTTGTTGCTAGGGCTTGATCTTACTGTTATCCTTGGCGTAGCCTAGTCATCCTCTTCATCATTGTAGGGTTGCTTCGTCCCATGTGATATTCCTTCGCGGTATTGTGTTTTGATCGCAGCAGGACCTTCCCCTGTCATCTGCCTCTTCTCTTGTCAAAACCTTTCTCCTCCTTTCGTAAGGCCACTTTCTTCCTCGGCTTCCCTCATAGTCTCATCAAAACTTACACCCATCTACCCCTTATCCTTCCATTCATCTCCCCCATTTCTTCATGGTATCCACAACCTCCGCACACCATAGTTATACTACTCAAGGTGCATCTTCAGTATGCCTTTTTCACAGACAAGCATATTAATTGATCATTTCAAAGACAATAAGAACCTACCTCTTGGTCCATTGAAGAATTTCCTTTATGCTTCATTGTAGGAATTAGTAGTATTAACCACAAACTCGGTGATATATCCCTCTAATATACTTCCCAAACAAAATTCAAAAGCCCGCAATACTCTGTTGTCAGTTTCCTACAACTCCTAGATCAACTCAGGGGTCCAGGACGTTGGCTCACCTCCTTGGAAATTTGTCTCGTGATAGGTGAATCGCTCCAACCACTCATACAAGATGATTGGGAATTCAAATAAAAAATACTCGTGTGGACCCGCGTGTATGTATCTCCCCAACCACTTATCCTTCGTCAATCCGGGGTTCTGATTTTTTGTCTCAGAAAATTCTTGTAGCTTCAAGTCGAACCAATCTTGAATTTCTGGTCTCGTCAGATGCCACATGTCCTTCCCTCAGTCACAACAAGGTCTCACCAACAAAACCATTTGTTGACACAAACCTAGCCAACAAAACTAGTCAACAGGGGTTCCCACTATATCGATGACCAAACCACTGCGATCTCTTTGAGCACCAGCCCAGACATGTTTTACCCTATCCAGCAACACCCACAGAGTGGATGAGGTCTCACCTGAGATGTTTGAGGGAGATATTACGTAACCAAGTTTCCACAGAATAGAGAAGAACAATGTGACATCAATCCTATCAGCTTAGCGCAATATTATCATACCATTCAACATATGCATTCACATAACCATTCATTCTCATTCTTCACCAGAACACATCATGTAATCATAATTGCAGTCAGGATACTGATGCGCAAATAGATCCAACCATATAAGATCATTTAACACAAGAAAACATCGCATCATAGATCCATGTCACAGATTCACATAACATTCATCATTGAGTCGTAGAAAATAATAAAACAGTAAAACAGAAAGGAACACAATGATTCATCATATCAACTTCCGCGCAAAATCACAGATTCAAAACAGTTCACGACTCAACAAGTGCTCTCCAAAGTACTCAAAAAGGCACTAAGGTCACTCATCCATCCATCAATAACTTTGCAATTCAATATCTACTTATAGGCTTGTGTCTTTACATTCAAGGTCCACTTAGACAAATTCTAACTAATGCTTAACCGATTCTACAAAATAATTACCAATATCCACAAATCATGGTCCAAAACTACAAATGGTGACACAAAATATATAACATATTCTATTTTCCTTCTCACATGTCATCTTTCACTTTCACGGTGTTTTTGATCTTGTGCAACATCAGCGATGTTGCACAACTAATGTTTCTGAACCCCTTGCCAACATAGGTGCATAAATCACTTTCCTAATCTAACAAGATGCTAACGAATTGGTTGAGTGAGATGTACCAGCTAATAAATGATGGAAAGAGATTATATCCATGCTTTTGGAAATATAAAAATAAGGAGGATGAGTTGGGAAAAAAAACAAGGCAGTTACTCCAAGACTAGCTTTTCCTTTTTTCCTTAAAATTGTTGAAAAGCAAAGCAACTCAGAAAAAGTAGAACTGCTCTTTTACAATTCTAGAATGATTGCAGAGTTGTCAGAATATTTTACAGGATCTTTCTAAAGCACTTCATTAGACATTTTTAGAAATTGTTGACTTATAGGTGCAAGTGGATGCCAACTAGCTAGTAAGGAATCTAGGAATAGGACAAAAATGACAAATCAATGTCTCCTAAGTGTAACTATGGGTTTGATTTATTCTAACACTATGGCCTTCTTCATACACAGATTATCTGGATGATTTCCTCTCTTGCAATAAGAGCACTTGGTATTGTCAAATTTCTTGTGCTTGTCCTTCTTGGAACCAGAGGCTCCTTCCGAAGGATGTTGCTTCTTCTTAGCATTGAAATCAGTGTTCTTCTTCTCTTTTCCTTTCTTCTTCCCCTTTTCTTGTGCGTTCTTAGTCTCCCCAGCTAAGAGAGACAGATTCTTAAAGGATTTCAGAGCTCCCATATGAATGAGCTTATTGTTTTCATAGATTAGTGATTCTGTGAAGGCATCAAGGGATTGCATTGTCCAATTAGGAGTTATTAGTATCCTAAAGTGAAAGGTAGATATGAACACTAATAACTATGGGCCAAGTTTGCTCAGAATTGAGAGCACCAACTTCTCATCCTTTTTATCAATCCTACATTGCTTGCATTACATGACAAGGGATTTGAATTTTGAGAAGAAATGGTGTATAGTTTTGAAGTTTCTGGGTTGTATTACTATCATCTCATTCTGCAAAATATGTCCCCTAAGTTCATCCTTCTTTCCAAGCAAGGATTCAACCTCAGATTTTGCAGCATAGAAAATCCCATGAGTTCTTGTTCCTTGTACAAAGTTTAGGATTCTCTTGGCTACCCTCCAATGGATTTCATGAGGCTGATCCATGTGCCTGGAATCCACACTCAACTACATAATATATATCAGGTCGAGTATGATTCAAATAATTAAAACACCCAATCAACTGCCTATATAGTGTATTATTTACCAATGGAGTTGAACTTGCTTCTTCAAGCTTAACCCCATAAATAAATGGAGTCTTGCTTGGATTGCAATCCTTCATGTTGAACTTGTTTAATAGCAGATCTGAAGCATACTTGGACTGATGTACCTTGATCCCATGGGCTGATTGAGAAATTTTGAGTCCCAAGAATTGACACAACAATCCTAAGTATATCATGGAGAAGGCATGGTTCAATGCATCCTTCAAGGAGGAAATATCTTTCATAGAACTCCATGTCATCAATAGGTAATCCACATACAACACAATAATGATTAAGGAGCCATGAATTAGCTTCAAATAGAAATTTGGATCATACTTGCATCTAAAAAAGTTCTGTGACAACCAAAATCCATCAATCTTGGCATACCAAGCCTCAAGGGCTTGCAATAACCCATACAATGATTTCTTTAACCTGCACAAAAGAGATGGATTAGACACAAAACCTTCAGGTTTCTACATATAAATCTCTTCTTTAATATATCCATGTAGAAAGGCACTCTTCACATCCATGTGATGCACATCCCATTTCCTTGAAGCTGCAATGGCCAAAACTAGCCTTATTGAGTCCATCTTATCCACTGGTGCAAAGGTTTCATTGTAATCAATACCTTAAACTTGTGAGTATCCCTTAGATACTAATATTTCCTTATATTTCAAAGGTAAACCATCAGCAACAAATTTAGTTTTATAAACCCACTTACGCTTGACTAGATTTCTCCCTGGGGGAAGATTGACTAGTTCCCATGTGTCATTCTTCTGGAGCGAGTTGTATTCCTCCTTCATGGTTTTTTTCCATATTGGATATTATGGTGAATATCCACATTTCAGAGGGTCTTATTCAACCACTAGATATCACTTCTCAACAGCGAATGGATCTTTCATAGAAAGGGCACTCTCAAATTGATACCTAGTCATCCTAGTATCACTAGGATTCCCAACTAGTTCCCTAGTTGCATGGATGGTCCTTTCTTCCCATTTTGGTCTTGTAGGACTGTTAGGATCTGCAATTAAATCATCATTATCAGACATATCAAAATCAGCAAAATCATTAGTCCAATCTTCAAAAGGGGTGATTCCATCAAGTTTCTTTTGAGGCACCCTATTTAGGATATAGGATGCACTGTTTATAGCTTCAGCCCAAAAATTTGGTGGCAATTTTTTTTACTCCATCATGGAAGTTTCCATCTCCTTGAGTGATCTATTCTTCCTCTCAACAACACCATTTTGTTGAGGTGTGTAGGGAATATAATGTTGCATCTGGATACCTACATATTCACAATAATGGATTAACTCATACTTGAGATACTCTCCACCATTATCATATCTGAGGATGTTAATTTTTCTCCCAGACCGGTTCTCAACCAAGGCTCGAAAAACCTTGAAGAGACCAAAAACTTTAGACTTGTGTTTCAAGAAGTAAACCCAGCAGTACCTAGAAAAATCATCTATGAAGTTTAGGACATATTTGGATTAACTCATGGACATATGAGGGAATGGACCAGAAATGTCACTGTGTATTAACTCAAGGGGTGCAGAGGTTCTCTCATGACTGACTCTCTCATACTTATGATTTGGGTGTTTTCCTAGAATGCAACTGTGGCAGACTCCTTTGGAAAAAATGATATTTGGTAACCATATGAACATGTCTTTGTCCCTCAAATATGAAAGGTATTTGTAATTTAGATGGCCAAATATATCATGCCAAATATTTTGTTATTAATTAGCATGAGTGAGAAGAGAAGAGGGATTAGAGAAACGTAGGAAATGGGAAAACTTGTACACTTTCTACCAAACTTTGTCATAGAAACCATAATTTTCAAAACTTGGAATATTTAAGATTTGATTGGATAGAAATATATATCTCTTCAAATGGAGCTGTCCAATGTACTCCTTTTCTGAAAACAGTGGACAGAAGCTCCCGGAACAGGAAGCCCTAATTTTCCAATTTCTTGTGCAGAAATTCCTGTTACTATTTCTGTGATATCTCCAAACTTTATGCTCCTATGTCTCTGAAATTTAGTACTGAGGTAACCTTGCATGTTCCTGATCCAACACCATAGGTTTAATCAGAATTGGTTTCACCATTTAGGATTTATGATCCTTTTCCCAAGGTGACCTGTTACAGGACTATTCAGAACAGTGAAGTTGTATGGCATGCCACGTGTCACTGGTTCATCTTCTGAGTCTGATCTTCGGACCACAGAAATTAAAATTTGTGCCCCTTCTGTAACATCTTCAGGAATTCCATTTGGACCTCTGTAGTTCAAGATGTTACAATTCTCCCAGGTGTCCTATTTAGGTATGAGTTATGGAAGAGGTTGGAACCCTAACTTGGAGGGATCATATCTCCTAGAATATAGTGAATATGACACTGAATTTTGGACACAGTGTTCTTCAAGATTTTATCTTCAGCCGTTGAAATTTTTAGATCCTGACACTTTTCCAATCTCGGAATATAGCTAATGTACCAAAACTTAGCAGTTTTAGTATTTAGGGTTTTTCTAGCTCGGGGTCAAACTAGGGTTTGACTTTCTTGAAGTTTCACCCAACCTAATTTCTTAATCCATGTCTCTAAACTTTGGTTTTGATGAGGAGAAAAATCCTATGCTGGTCTCACTCAAAAGTTCCTCTTCTGTAGAAATCCCTAATTTTCGCATCGAAAACTGAAAATGCTCGGAATCGAATTATGCTTCGACAGAAAGATGCGCCCTTCAATGGAGAATCATCCTAGCATGCTTTTGCTGATATATTGTGGAGAGAGACCCAAAAATTAAGAATCCCTAGCTTCTGTATCTGCACAATGTCTTCTTCTCAGGTTAGCTCTGATACCATGTTAGCTTTTCATCATTCAAGCTAGCATTATGATCTTAGGATCTTTTCACTGAGAGAATAACAAGCACAGCAATAAAACATAAGCACAACATAAGAGACAAGAGACGCAAAAAAAATTTCCTCAAGGAAACCATAAAGGAGAAAACCCCGCAACTTCCTCAGATATAGAATCAGCAAAAAATGGTAAGACCCCAAAACAGTAAGATGCACTCCCGACAGCAGTCTCTCTCTCTCATACTCAGAGAGCTTCTCCTCTCTCACTCATGCGCCCTCATAAGTGAGTGTGAGTTTTTGCAAGTGATAAATAGAGAGGCTCTCACTCTCTATTTATATTATCCTGTTCACTTGAAGTGCACTCCAACATGTCAGCCTCATTTAACAATTACTTACTAGAGCCGACATCTCTATGAGTGTCTAATAACCCTAGTGCCCCACCACTTGTGGGGACTTTTCCTCCTCTGACCAATAGGAGGGTAACACAATGGTGGGGACTATTGCCCTGACTTACAATGACTCACCTAGGTTCGACTTCACTAGGATAGTCTGATAACCCAAGGGCCCCACAACTGTGGGGACTTTAACCCTTGGCCAATAAGAGGGTTACCCACAATGACTTGACATGACTTGTTTATATTATTGATCCTCCCGATCGAAACATCGGGGCAAGACAACATGACTCAAATACATAATATATACATCTCGGAATAAACATTGGGTTACAATACATAAGATACATAGATGAATACATTCCAAAGTTACAATTACATCAACAATCCCTCTTAACTAGGAAGGTATTCTCTCGACACAATTTATTAGCACAAGTCTTCTTCTCTGTATCATCTGAATCATAGTAAACTTCTCGTCATCTCCATCTTCAAGTAATTTTCATCTTTGGTCATATTTCATCTGGATCTAGATCATCACTCGATCTAGATCATCGTTACTGGATCATACTCGATCTAGAACATCGTCACTGGATCATACTCGATTTGGAACATTGTCACTGGATCATACTTGATCTGGAACATCATCACTGGATCATACTCGATATGGAACATCGTCACTGGATCATACTTGATCTGGAACATCGTCACTAGATATGGATCATCACTGGATCTGGATCGTCATCATTGAATCTAGATCATCACTCGATATGGATCATCATCACTGAATCTAGATCATCACTCGGTCTGGATCATCACTCCTGGATCTGGATCATCACTCGATCTAGATCATCATCACTGGACTGGATATGGATCATCACTTGATCTGGATCTAGATCTAGATCATCACTCGATCTGGATCATCACTGCTGGATCTGGATCATCACTCGATCTGGATCTCTCGGAGTCATCATAACTGGATCTGGATCATCACTCGATCTGGATCTCTCGGAGTCATCATAACTGGATCTGGATCATAGCTCGATCTGGATCTCATCTAGTCATCATCATGTGTGTGCTATCTCATCATAGGAAGTTCTATAGAGACAGCCTTCTTTCATGCTGGTTGTAGGCCTAGCCATCAGGTAGGTCTTCACCCAGCACTTACATCGGACCTACTTGTCAGAAAGGCACACCCAGCACTTACCTCTAACCTACTCGTCAGAAAGGCATGCCCAACACTCACATCTGATCATGTAGTAAACTACAATCACATCATAAAGGCCCAGCACTCACATTCACCAACATGGTAGGCACATCTACTACCATCTGTGAAATGGCTTCAGCACTTATATCTAACCTACTCGTTAGAAAGGCATACTTCCATCCAGGCAGGAACACATCCTACTCACAGTGATGAAATATTTCCATACTTTCATCCAGGCTGGAATCGCATCCTGCTCACAATGATGGAAGACTTCTATCCAGGCGGGAACACATCCTAATCACAGTGATGAAAGATTTCCATACTTTCATCCAGGATGGAATCGCATCCTACTCACAGTGATAGAATATTTCTACACTTACATCTGACGTACTCGTCAGAAGGGCATGCACTCACATCTGACCTGGTAGGAACTGAATCCTACACTCTCGTCAGAATGGCCCCCAGTCCCAGACTGAGCTACCTGGTAACTGACCAGGTGCCTCCACTCTCTCGGAGAGTGGCAATTGCCCTTATATCTGTCCTACTCGACAGAATGGCCAACACTCACATATGACATGGGAGGAACCTAATCCTTTAGCCATGACAGAATGGTTCAGCCCTTACATCTGACCTACTCGTTAGAATGGCTCTCTCAGTCCCTGATTGAGTGTTCCTGGTAACTGACGAGGTACCTCCATTCCCAGAATGGCAATCAGCACTTATATCTGACATGGAAGGAACCAAATCCTCTCACCATGACAGACTGGCTCAGCACTTATATCTGACCTACTCATCAGAATGGCTATGGGATCCTTAGCACTCATATCTGACATGGAAGGAACTGAATCCTCTCACCATGACAGAATGGCTCAGCCCTTACATTTGACCTGCTCATCAGAATGGCTTTGGGACTCATCACTTTCCCTTGGACGAAACCTTGATCTGGAGAACACCAAGCTTCTCCCTGAAGTACTCGAACTTCAGTCTAGCCAATGGCTTCATCAATACGTCAGCTATTTGTTCCTCCGTCGCAACATACTGGAGCTTCACTACTTCTCTCTGTACCATATCCCTGATATAGTGATACTTGATCTCGATATGATTCGACTTGTCATGGAACACTGGATTCTTTGACAAATTCACACAACTTTGGTTGTCACAATGTATACAAGTAGCATCCAACTGGAGATCAAATAAATCAGATAGTAGCTTCCGCAACCATACTACCTCACAACTAGCTGAACAAGCTGTGACGTACTCTACTTCAGCTGTACTCAGTGCCACACAGGATTGCTTCTTGCTAAACCAAGAGATCACACCTGATCCCATACTGAAGCAACATCCTGAAGTACTCTTCCTGTCGATGGCACTGCCTGCCCAATATGAATCAACATAACCCTCTAGGTTAATCTTTTGATTCACATCACACTTGAGCCCATAATCAATTGTACCCTTCAGGTACCTCAGAATATGCTTTGCAGTAGTCAAGTGAACACTTCTTGGATCTGTCAAAAACTGGCTCAAGGTGTTCACAGCAAAGCAAATGTATGGTCTCGTTTTTGTCAGGTACATCAATGATCCAATCATCTGACGATACATCGTAGCATCAACCGTCTCTGATGAAGCATCACTCAATAGCTTCAGGTTCGATGCCATAGGTTTGGTCATGCAGTCCATCATCCTAAACCTATTCAGGATCTCTACTGCATACTTCCCTTGTCCACACCTCCTTGCCTAGAAAATAGTGCATCGACACATAACAGGAGCATCACTGGTCTTCTGCCTTCAACCTTGAAGAAAAGTTTGGAATCCACTTTACTCTTAGTAAAGCCTAGAGTCATCAGTAATCTTCCCATCCTGTCGTACCATGTCAAACCTCAAGATATTATGTAGTCACTCCCTCTGTCTTCTGTACTCTATACACTTAAACATTCTGTACCGGAGTGACAAGTAGCTTCCTATGCTACTAATATTCTATATGACCATCTACTGTATATACTTGCATCTTCAACCTTGTAGAAAAGGTTAAGATCTTCATCAATCTCATCATGTATGTGTTTCAATTCTTACTGGCTGTAAATGTCTCTTCGTAGTCCATGCCTACTTTTCGTGAGAAGCCTCATGCTACGAATCTTGCTTTGTATCCCACGATGTTTCCATCTACCGCATGATGGAACTATGAACTTCTCTTCAGGTCTCGATACTCCGTCCTGAAATCATTCTTCTTGAACTGGTCTTCCCTTTCTTCTTGGTGGCTGGAAGGTTCTGCATCAATGATGTCACTGCACTCGTCATATTATTCTTCATTTTGAAATGTCATCACTCGTTCTTCGGAACAAGTCTCATTCTTATTTTCTTGCAGGCGATTATGTATGCGGTCTTTCCTACAAGTCAAATGCATTTGTATGGTTAGAAACATTTCATAAGGAATATTCATACTGGAAAATTCTTATGCATAAATATATGATCATGCAATTACTTTAGCCAATACAACATTCATCCATATCTCACGAAACTTTCTAGATGCCTTCCATCTCTACCAGGACAACATTGAGATTGTGCACTAATCCAATATGTCAGCAAAGAGGTTTCATTCTAGATAAGTAGCAATGGAGAGTTGTATAGCACCATGAGCTACTTACCCATCACATGCATATTAGTAGTATACTGTCGTTAATGCAAACATCCTATCATGCATGATACATCAACTGAATATAAACAAATGCATAACAAAACAATGAAATGACAATTGAATACTTATCTTTATTTGTTTCGTGGGTATACTCCTTCTTGAGTCTTCACCTTCATCATCTTATTCATTCATAATAGCATCATTTCTTATCCAAATGCTAAGGTGGATAAGAATTTCTTCAAGAGTTGAGTTCTTCATATTCCTCATCGATTGAGGGATCTTCTTTGGATGGTGAGAGCTTGATCTTCAATTGCTCCCATCTTCTCTTCTCTTCTTATGGGTAGAGCTTCTTCTTCTTCCCAAAGTTTGCTGAAAGTAATCACTTCCTTCTGGCACACATTCCTCCCATGAATGAATCCCATGATCCTGGGAGGCTATTCAAGGTGGCTATCACCACTTCTGCATTCTTCACTTCTTTTACCACTTCAAGTTGTTCTTGATTTGAAAGACTCTTATGATGACATGGTCTCTACATTCCGGATCTTCACATTCTTCAACTGGTTTTTTTTTTAAGGTCATACTCCGATTTCTATTCTTCCCTTCAAATATCTTGGTCAAGGAATCAAACCTCATTGGTGTCTTTAGGGAATACACTTGTAGTACAAGTTGATTCGTGACTGAATCATCAATAATCTTCTGGGCTTTGACCAAGTTCTTCTTGTTAAAGGCTTCTAGCCTCATCTCCCTTTGAAACGGGAACCTCTCTACTCATGTAGGTGTCTAATCCATTTTCTTCGGAGAGATCAAATACTTCTATGCTTGGAATTTGTCAACTTCACCAAGCTTATCATCAAGCCGATGTGATAGATCACTTTGAAATGAGAACCTCAAATGAAAATAGCAAAGGATTAGATCTTACCAATTTGAGGTGTCCATCATTAGAGGAATTTTGGGGTCTAAAATGGGCCTCCTAAGGAAAATAATAAAATAATAGTTGAAATAATAAAATAATAGTTAAAATAATAAAATAATATTGATTAATTTTGGAGGAAGAAAGAAATAAACTACTTTTTGTGTTCGTATTTTCGACATATCTCCCTGTGTTTTTACTCAAATTTCGATCAGGAGAGATCGTTGGATGTAGAATTTGATTCTGAATCCAACAAGTACCCACACTGCATACTTTTGACAGACCCAGCTACCCCAAAAACAAGAAATACCTGAAAAAAATGTGATGATGACCCCGCTACCCCAAAAACAAGAAATACCTGAAAAAAACGTGATGATGATGTCATCATCACATTTTTCAGGTATTTCTTGTTTTTGGGGTAGCAGGTTCCATCAAAATTATGCAGTGTGGGTACTCGTTGGATGCGGAATCAAATTCCGCATCCAACGAGCTCTCCTGATCGAAATTTGAGTAAAAACACAATGAGATATGTCGAAAATACGAACAAAAAAAGTAGTTTTTTTTAATGACAAATATGTCAATTCAACCATTATGGTTGACTTATTTTATTGAAATTCTATTGGTTCTTGAATTCCAACTCACAAAAACTTATTTTGGCACATTTTCTTATAAGGCCCATTTTAGACCCCAAATTTTCTCTAATGTCTTGGTTCCGGAGCTCGCTGATCTAGGGTTTGTCACAGAAACCCTAATTTTCAAAATTTGGAATCTTTTAGATCTGATTGGATAGAAATATAGATCTCTTTAAATCTAGCTATTAATGTACTCCTTTTCTAAAAATAGTGGACGAAAGCTCCCGAAACAGGAAGCCCTAATTTTTCAATTTCTTGTGCAGAAATGCCTGTTACTGTTTCTGTGATATATCCAAACTTTATGCTCCTTTGTCTCTAAAATTTCGTACTGGTGTAACCTTGCATGTCCCTGATCCAACACCATATGTGTCATCAAAATCGGTTTCACCATTTAGGATTTATGATCCTTTTCCCAAGGTGACCTATTACAGGACTATTCAGAACAGCGAAGTTGTACGGCATGCCATGTGTCACTGGTTCATCTTCTGAGTCTGATATTTGGACCACAGAAATTAAAGTTTGTGCCCTTTCTGTAACATCTTCAAGAATTCCATTTGGACCTCTGTATCCCAAGATGTTGCAATGCTCCCCAGGTGTCCTATTTAGGTATGATATATGGAAGAGGCTGGAACCCTAACGTGGAGGGATCATATCTCCCAGAATATAGCGAATATGACGCTGAATTTTGGAAATAGTGTTCTTTAAGATTTTATCTTCAGCCTCTGAAATTTTTAACTCCTGAGACTTCGCCAATCTCGGAATATAGCTAATGTACCAAAACTTAGCAGTTTTAGTATTTAGGGTTTTTCTAGCTCGGGGTCAAACTAGGGTTTGACTTTCCCGGAGTTTCACCCAACAAAATTTCTTGATCTAGGTCTCTAAACTTCAGTTTTGATGAGGAGAACAATCCTATGCTAGTCTCACTCAAAAATTCATCTTTTGTAGAAAGCCCTAATTTTCGCATCGAAAACTGAAAATGCTCGGAATCGAATTCTACTTCGACAGAAAGATGCGCCCTTCAATGGAGAGTCAGCCTAGCATGCGTTTGCTGATAGATTGTGGAAAGAGACCCAAAAAGTAAGAATCCATAGCTTCTGTAGCTACACAATGTCTTCTTCTCAAGTTAGCTCTGATACCATGTTATTTTTTCATCATTCAAGCTAGCATTATGATCTTAGGATCTTTTCACTGAGAGAATAACAAGCATAGCAATAAAACATAAGCACAACATAAGAGACAAGAGACACAAAGAGTTTTCCTCAGGGAAACCATAAAGGAGAAAACCCTGCAACTTCCCTAGAGATAGAATCAGCACAAAATGATAAGACCCCAAAACAGTAAGATGCACTCCCGACAGCAGCAATCTCTCTCTCTCATACTGAGAGAGCTTCTCCTCTCTCATTCATGCGCCCTCATAAGTGAGTGTGAGTTTTTGCAAGTGATAAATAGAGAGGCTCTCACTCTCTATTTATATTCTTCCGTTCACTTGAAGTGCACTCCAACATTTCGGCCTCATTTAACAATTACTTACTAGAGCCGACATCTCTATGAGTGTCTAATAACTCTAGTGCCCCACCACTTGTGGGGACTTTTCCTCCTCTGACCAATAGGAGGGTAACACAATGGTGGGGAATATTGCCCCGGCTTACAATGACTCACCTAGGGTCGACTTCACTAGGATAGTCTAATAACCCAAGGTCCCCACAACTGTGGGGACTTTAACCCTTGGCCAATAAGAGGGTTACCCACAATGACTTGACATGACTTGTTTATATTATTGATCCTCCCGATCGGAACATCGGGGCAAGACAACATGACTTAAATACATAATGGATACATCCCAGAATAAACATTGGGTTACAATACATAAGATACATAGATGAATACATTCCGAAGTTACAATTACATCAACAGAGAGAAAGATAGTTAGCCAAACATTCATATAGACAATTAGCTAGTGGTCAGTTAGTTGTTCTTTGAGTCAAGCTCTGGTTCTGTTGTTAATTTTGTATTATCTTACTACAACTAGTAGCTGGCTCCTTGAGCATGAATGTAACAATCGGCAGGGATTGAGAGAGAGAGAGAGAGAGGAAGAGTATATTGTAAGGAGAAGACAATATAGAAGGAGAAGAGATCTAAGAGAGAAGGGCTTCCAGTTGTGTGTGTGGAGTTTCCCAGAATATCTCAAGCTGCATAATAGGTTGTAGTGGAACTGTGTTTACTCTCTCAAGATATAATATAAAAACTAGTTCTCGTGGATGTAGCTTCCCCCTTGGAAGTGAACCATGTAAAACCCATGTGTTGTGCGACTATTCATGTGATTGTGTTTTACCTGTTTGCTATCTGTTATCTGTTACATGAATGTTGCTTATCAGTTGATGAATGTATGTATTTTATGCTTCAGTTATAGCACTTAGAAGGTTAAACGCAAGTTGAATGTATCAAGTAGCCTGTATATGAGTTTATCAGTGCTTGATTCATGATAATTTGACAGTTACAGTGTTAAGTGACTGTGGTATATGAGTTCCGCGAGTTGAGTGTAGTTGATGTTAGCGTGTTAAACTATAGAGGGGTAACTGAAGTGGTTTAACACCCTTGTGAAGGTTAACAGAGTTATTATACCCAGGAAGGAGGTAACAGGACCTTGAGAGTTGATACGCATATTGAGCCTCATTATAGGATATATTACAACATAGTAAGGTGATATCGCATCATCTGAGGAGCTGCGGTGTGAGATATCGCAGGGAAGGAGCTGAGAAGAAGAGTAAGTTTGTGCATCACCATAGAATCTATGATGCGATAAGAGTCCGCTCCCTACTAGCGCTAGCTAGAAGAAGGGATCACCCTCGTAGAGAGATCCCGCTGGCTAAGAAGAATCGTGAGACCCTAGGATGCTACAGAACCCGGTTGAAGACACCTGAGTCTTCAGCCACCCCATCTAAGATCACTTCGGGTGAGACTTCAGCCCGTTCTATGGTCTTTCGCCGAAAGGGCCAGTGAGCTAGGGTTATTGTTGGTACATTAAATTAAACCCGGGTCTGCCCAGTTGTACCAACAAATGGTTCCGTTGTCGGCTTTGAACAACTTGAAACGCTAATGTTCTGTTGGCATCCTACTAAAGAAGAACTCAACCAGTGGGTTGGGTCTAAGGAGAGAGAATTTGCTGCGACAAAAAACAAGAGTCCTAGACTTAGTACAGAGGACTGGTTACAAAAACATATCTTCACAGATCTGCATGAAATATTTTTTGCGACCTATGCAAACGAGCTATACGACTGGTTTTCAAAGTTGACTGATAAGAATATATTAAGGAAGAAAAGAAACATTGTCTGGACACTAGAGCTGATTCAGACCGTGAGGAGCATAGACAATCCCATTTCATGGGCAGTAGACTTCTGGCTTGCAAGTTTGCTGGAAGGCTTCATTACCGAGTTTGCAGTTAATCAAAGAAAAATTTTCAGTGAAGCCGAGAGGTACTTCTTCAAAGGATATCGCGGTAAGTATTTGAACTCTTTAAATTCGTCTATTAAGATGTTATTACATGAAAAAGGAGTAATGGATATATTCTTAGATGAATAAGTTCAGTAAGTGTAATGTCACAAGAGTTTGAGAGTGATTTTGATGAAATTGGATGTACACGTAGTGGTAAGAAATATAAAGTAGATTTCAAATCTTCCTTCGTGGAAGACAGTTCAGACCATACTAGAGAACAGAGTCAAAATAATAGAGAAAGAATAGTAGGGGGTATCCCTTACCACCCTTATACCCCACAAAAAACGACTAGGACTCAGAAAAATCCCATAGGAACACCATCTAGTAGTTCACATACAGTACATACTACCTTTACACCACCTACATCTACACCACCAAGTGGTAGTAATACAGCAACTCAGAATCCACCACGTAGAAATAGAATGGGGGATGACATGAAGTTACCTACCTTTAAGGGTATAGGGGCAGAAGACCCGGAATAGCATTGGTTCCTATGTGAAGCTGTATGGACCATTAAACAGATCCAGGATGATAATACTAAACTTGTCCAGTTGGCCACTACACTTAGAGACAAAGCTTTAACATGGTATATGAAGTATACAACAGCTCAGCCTAGAACTCTCATACAAGTCAGGACCGCCATGATCAAAGAATTTAAGAAACCTAAGTCTGAGTCATAGTGTATCACAGAGCTTAAAGACATTAAACAGTTACCTACAGAGTCAGTATGGGACTTTGATCAGAAATTCAAAGCTCTTATAGACCAGGTTAGCTTTGAGTTTGCACCAGAGCAGCATAAGGAATGGTTCATCGCAGCACTGCTCCTGCATATCATACTTCCCCTTATGCAACAGAGACTCTGTACGCGGGATGAAGTGTTGGAGATGGAAATCAAACTAGAGGATTCACCTCTAGCTGAGACTAGTACAGGTATGACAAACCTACAAAATCAGTTAGCCAATATCACGTTACAGCTACATGAGATTAAGAAAGGGAAAGAGGTTGCACAAGAACTATGGTGTACAAAGTGTAAAGGATAGGGCCATACTAAATATAACTGTCCAGTATTTGTTGAATATTTAGAAAGTGGGGCTCCTAACCCCTTAATACAGAACCAAGGGCCATGGTGTGAACTCTGCAGAACAAGAGGGCATAGACCACAGGAATTCCCTTTACTTCAGAAGTATGTACAAACCCCTAAGAACTTATATTGTAACTTCTATAAGTCAGTAGGTCATGATGAACATAATTGCTGAGCTTATGATCTCATGATAGAGAGAAAGCATGACTTGTACAGAGTCCAGTTAGAGACATCAGGTTCAGCAGCAGGACCACAGCATGAACCGGCTCATGTTGGTCATGGTGGAGGATTTAGAGGACGAGGCCGTGGAGGAGGCTTTGGTCATGGTGAAGGCTTCGGCTGTGGCCGTGGACTAATTACTTGTTACAATTGTGGAGTTGTAGTACATTATGCTAGGGATTGTCAGAACCCTAGTATGACATGTAAGTATTGCAAGTACTATGATCACACTATAGAAGAGTGTCCGATATTGATAGCCAATATTAGGGATCCTAAGCCAGCAGTAAACCAAAACATTCAGCTTATTGCTGCTAAGAAGAAAGAACCAGAACCAAGAGTCAATATTGTGACTCGCAGCGGTGCTTCTACTAGTAGAACATCGCAGGATACCGAAAAGAATACAGGTCCGGAGTGGGTGCGCAAAGCCACTAATAAATCAACACCACTTGACCTGCAGAAGAACAAAGAAACATTTCAGCGAGAAAAAAATTTCTTTACTGACCCTATACCATTAGGATCACAGGTACTACCTTGTAGGGGCCTACTGCAGCAAACACCTTGTGGAGTTAGTCCTGTGCAGATATTGCAGGCTACCACATCTGGAAGGTGCGAAGAGGATGAGTTGACAGGAAGTGTACAATCCTTCCTGCGGAGCTTCTTGAAACTTGTATGAAATGAGAAAGCCATCGGAGAGCTTCAGCGCATCATAGATCAGTGTCAGCCGTCTTCTTCCGTGAGCAGTGTGCAGCGGGCTGTTCATAATATTATGGGCCATACAAGAACAGGAAGAGAGATGAGACTCATAGCACAAATTGGAGAATTTGAAATGGATGAGGTAATCCTAGATTTAGGATCAGAGGTAAATGTTCTGACTAAGCAGACATGGGAATAGATGTGTAACCCTAAGTTAGAAAGATCACCTATCCATCTACGACTAGCCAATCAGCAGAGGGTATCACCACTGGGTCGATTACCGCAAGTACCAGTTGATATTGACAGAGTTCACAGCTTTGCAGACTTTGAATTCATAGAAATCATTGGTGATAGAAAACTGTACCCAGCTTTACTAGGTATTGATTGGGAAATCAATAACATCGTTGTTATCGATTTAAAGAAAATACAAATGGCCTTTGAGGATAATCAGATCCTGGTCATCGCACCGTTGGATCCTTTCCAGGGTCCTCGCTACATTGAACCTATCAGAGAAGAGGAGGAGGTACGCAACATGGAAAGACTTTATTAGATGACTGCTAATCAAAGTTATTACATCAACCCCACCGCAGAAGGAAATATCAATTGGCGATGCGACAACTCATGTGCATCAGATTCGGAGGTTGGTTTAGAAAATTGGCAGAATAGAATTTACGAAGTCTCAGCTCACATATGTGCGTTTATGACTAAGTCACTGCGATGGATTGGCGCAGAGATTATTGATATTCCATCCTTTCATGGCTTAGTAAATGTCAATGACTTTTTACAGCAGTTTGAGCAGGAAATTCCTCAGGAGCATAGGATGACAACTATTGACCTTGCAGTAAAAGCCACACCTACAAGATGGTGGCATGCACATAAAGAACATATCGCATCATGGGATGATCTTAAGAGACTGATGGCGATCAGATTATCTAATGACAAGGAGCCTTTACAGCAGAAATATACAGGAGAAAGTGACCCCAGGTCACATATTCATATTTGCGAACAGAGTTGGTCAGACATTCCAGAGGATGAATGGGTTCACCCATTCATTCACACTTTAGACACAATTCCAAGGAACTGGTACACTGAGACAGAGTTGTGCAAAGGAACCATCACATGGCCACTTATGATAGACAGCTTTCTACTCACTTTCACTTTTGAATCTGAGTATCCAAGCATTGATCAGGCTCTAGATGTTATAAAAACTAAGATATTTCATGATTGTACCCTACCAGTGTATGCTCAGCCTGATTGGGCCATCCAGTTAGAACATGCGCTAGAATGTTACAACTTCGCAGCAGAGCCAGATGGTGAGGATGAGAATCCTCGCAGTGTCAACATTCCAGAGTCAGAAGGGACTCGTGGCGTTGATGGACCGAGACTAGAAATTCCCGCTATCACAGAACCTATCAAGATTAAAAAGATCAATATTGGCATAGAAACAGAACCAAAGTTTGCCTCTATTGGAGACTATTGGGATGATGAAATAGTAGGACACATCGCAGATCTCTTATATGACTATCAGGACTTATTTCCCACTAAGTTCACAGAGATGAAGGGAATAGTAGGAGATTTGGGAGTCATGCGCATACCTTTGAAAGAGGATGCTAGGCCAGTTAAGCAACGTCCATACAGATTGAATCCTCGCTATAAATAAAAAGTTAAGGATGAAATTGATAAGATGCTAGCAGCAGGCATCATTGAACCTATAGAAGAGAGTGAATGGGTTAGTCCCATGGTTGTATAGGAAAAGAAAACCAAAGGACAAATCAGGATTTGTGTCGACTTGCGCAAACTCAACGACGCATCACTTCATGACCCATTTTCGACACCTCTTACTAATGAAGTTTTAGACAATGTGGAAGGACAGGAGGTCTACGCCTTCACTGATGGCTTTTCAGGCTATCACCAGATCAGAATCCATTCCAAGGATCGACATAAGACCACCTTTGTGATAGAATGGGGCTCATTCCAGTACACGGTAATGCCCTTTGGTCTTAAAAATGCACCAGCTATCTTTTCTAGAGTAGTAGTTGTTGTATTTAAGGAATACATCCATAAATTCTTAGAAGTCTATTTTGATGATTGGACTGTATTTGGATTAATCAACAAGCATATAGGATATTTAAGGCTCATGTTAGAGAAATGTAGGCAATATCAAATTTCTCTTAACTTGAATAAATGTATATTCTGTGCGCCATTTGGTATTTTGTTGGGCCATATTGTTTGTAGACAAGGCTTGATGGTAGATCCTGCAAAGATTTCCATCATTGTAAATCTTGTAGCACCCAACTCAGTCAAGCAATTGAGGACAGTGCTCGGTCATACCGGGTGCTATAGAAAATTCATCAAAGGTTATGCAAAGATCACAGCACCTATGGAAAAGCTGTTAAATAAAGAGGTAAAATTCCTATGGAATGAGGAATACCAGCAAAGTTTAGACACACTTAAAGAAAAGATGGTTACAGCACCCATCTTAGTATTCCCAGATTGGAACAATCCATTTCATGTACATGTGGATGCATCTGGCATCGCACTGGGGATTGTCTTAACCCAGCCAGGAGAAGGGGGTATCGATCACCCTATCATGTACTCAAGCAAAAAGTTATCTACCACAGAAAAGAACTACACCACTATAGAAAGAGAAGGATTAGCTATGGTGTATGCTCTACAGAATTTCAGGCACTACCTGTTGGGTGCCCCATTCAAGATGTTCACTGACCATTCCACTTTAAAGTACTTGGTCAATAAACCAGTATTAGGAGGAAGTATCTGTAGATGGTTACTCTTATTTCAGGAGTATGATTTTGAAATCATGGTAAAACCAGGAAAATTAAATGCCGCACCTAATCACCTATCGTGGATAGATTCAAGCGAAGAACCAAGTAATTTAGAGGACAATTTTCCAGATGCGCAATTGTTCTCTATCCAGATCGCAGATGAGTATTACGCTGATATTATTCACTTTCTCACTACAAAGTGGGCACCTGTTGAGTTTACTAAGCAGCAAAAGAAACAGTTAGTTGTTAAAGTAGCATACTTCACTTTGATCGCGGGACATTTATATAAGTTAGGTCCAGATGAAGTCTTGCGCAGATGCGTTATGCCGCACTAGAAAGAGGCCATTATCAGAGAAGCACATTCAGGTGCCATAGGAGGTCATTTCGTAGGAAATTCGACTGCTCAGAAAATCCTAGCTGCAGGATTATGGTGGCCTAATTTGTATAAAGACACTAAGGAGTTTTGCAGATGCTATGATATCTGCCAGAGGGTAGGAAAACCTTCACGGAGAGATGAAATGCCGCTGTGACCACAGATTATGTTGCGCGAATTTGACAAGTGGGCTATAGATTTTGTGGGTCCTATCAACCCACCCGGGAAATGAACTGGTGGGAGATACATCATCACAGGAACATAATACCTCACCAGGTGGGAAAAGGCAAAAGCAATAAGGAATTGTGATGCTACTACAGCTGCACAGTTCATTTTTGAAAACATCATAAGTAGATTTGGATGTCCAGTAATCTTGATGAGTGATCAAGGCACACATTTTCTGAACCGCACTATTGAGGCCTTAGTGGAGGAATTTTAGATCCAGCACCATAAGAGAACCCCCTACCATCCTCAAGCTAATGGTACAGTGGGGGCCTTTAACAAGATTCTATAAAACGCTCTTACTAAGATCTGTAACAGCCAAAGAAATGATTGGGACCTCAAGGTTAATGCTGTATTATGGGCTTATAGGACTACATGCAAGAAACTTACAGGACACACACCTTTCAGCTTGGTGTATGGACAAGAGGTTGTTATGCCTATGGAATATATTATTCCCAGTTTAAAAGTTGCTCAAATTACCAGGGTGGCTGATGCAGATACAATGAATGAAAGACTAGCGCAGCTGCTTACCTTAGAAGAAGACAGATTCATCGCAGGATTTCATCAGAAAGTGCAGAAGGCACGAGAAAAAGCTTGGCATGACAGGCACATCAAAAGCAAGATTTTTCAGACAGAAGACTTCGTGCTCCTCTATGACAGTAATTTTGTTAAGTTTCCAGGGAAGTTCAAGACACATTGGTTGGGGCCATATCAGATTCAACAAGTCACAGATGGAGGTGTCGTTCAGCTTAGTAAACTAAATGGGGAGCTTGTTCCTACTTTGATTAATGGCAGTAGGATTAATCTTTATAGTGATATCCACTCCACCTCCCAATCTTAACGCAGGAAACTAGGCGTGCAGATGTCCAGTGTAGTTGAAAGGAGGCATCACACCGGTAATTAGTCTACACCCAAAAAAAAAAAAGTTCTAAGTATGAGGAATCGCATCAAAAAAGTGTATGTTGCGCAAGTCATAGGATGCTTGTGGATTTTTTGAACGTTGCAGCATCATGCTGACACTTTGGTTCAAGACGATGCGGTGTGGAATCGTAGCGATGCGATGTTCCCCGTGCCACGTAGATGATTTTGAAAAGGGATAGAGGGCTAGTCACTTCGCCTTCTGACAAGCAGTTCATCTAGATATGACAGCTATACATTTCCCTATATTTGGTAGCAGTATAATGATTTTTATATATTTGGTAAATCTTCGACGAGACCGGCGCCTGCATGCAAGTTTCGAGGGAAATTTTATCGGATTTTCAGCAATTAATGAGGATAGAAACGACAGGTGTTGTCTTTTCCATGCAATTAATACCACTGACGGGTCTAGCCAAATGATCGTTGCTTCAAATATTATCACCTTCATTATAAATACAGATATCATTCATCCAAAAGGGTTACTTTTGCGATTTCTGAGAGTATAGAGCAATTTGTAAGAGTTTTCCCTGTGAAGAGATACTTCAGTTACAGAGTGCTGGTTTTCCCCAATTTCGCAGCCATTGCTAGTTCAGAGCATTGCACCGAGTGGTTTCTGTACGAGATGGAACCTTTAGAAGACATTGTGCAAAGATTCCAGCGTGGTGGCCTTGTGTCAGCTATGACGACGCCGCCCAAGGTTGTGAAATTAGGTACATCACAGGTCAGACAGCTGGTTTTCCCCAATTTCGCAGCCATTGCTAGTTCAGAGAATTGCACCGAGTGGTTTCTGTACGAGACGGAACCTTTAGAAGACATTGTGCAAAGATTCCAGCGTGGTGGCCTTGTGTCCGCTATGACGATGCCGCCCAAGGTTGTGAAATTAGGTACATCACAGGTCAGACAGCCACCAAGGATGAGGAGTCAAGCTCAGATAGTAGAAGAGTCCAGCCCAGAGCAGAAAAGAAGAAAGACAAGAACATCACTGAATATAAGAAAACAAAGAAGAAGAAAAGTGAGACTAAGAAAGAGAAGGGCTCCCAGCTGTGCACGTGGAGTTTCCCAGAAGATCTCACGGAAAGAAAAAAGGCCCAAGAAACAGGCATCAGAGACTCAGAAAAACAAAAGGAAATGGGAAAGGAACAAAGCAAAGATGTTGAAAATGAGAGAGATACAGAAAATGTCTAAGAAGGTAGTTACATTAAAGCTGGAAAAGGACATGTCTCCTCATGGAAGTTTTACCACGTTCCCTATATTCAGAATGATGATGGCTTGGATGAGTCTGTTCCAACAAGCGCTCCAGTCGAATTTGAGGTGAATGGTTCAAAACTGACCAAGGTAGCAGGAGATGAGGTCGTTGAAACAAATTTAGCAGCTTATAAAGGATCTGCCATTCAATTTTGGAGCTTCACTTAAGGAAAGTGTTGACACTCTTTTAGAGAAAACGGCACAAGAGTGTGTCGAAGTTATGGATAAAGAAGTCGCAGGACTTCAGGAGAGACTTACAAGGACTTCGCATGAAGCCAAGGAGAAGCTACAGTAAGAGAAACCAGCTGTTAGTGGCTCAAGGACGAGACACAAGTAAGTGTTAGGGGACTGTTGGAGTAGGTCCCCGCAACTACAGGAAAAGCTAATATATCGGAAGAAGAGAGTCAAAGGAAACAGTACCCGAGCGGTCGAGAAGAGAGAGCTCAACCACTGCACTTAAGGCAGTGGCGAAGACAGGAGGGCTCAGCTACCCTCATAAAGGAAAAGGAGCAATGGGCCGAGGTATTGAAGACAAAGTACAGAAGGGGAGTGATAGAGGAAGCGGTGCCCATACCCACGATCAGCGCCGAGAAGCGTGGAAGACTGCAAAAAGCTGTGGTGTGATGGAAAGCGGCAGTTCAAGTACAGGTAGGCCAACTGTCACAGTTAGGGTTTTTGGGTTACTGTTGGGAAATTCCCACAGTGTTGTAACAGGGTGAGACCTTCAGGCCACCTATTTAAGCATGTATTTTGTATTGTAAAAGGTTAGACAGTAGAGAGAAAGATAGCTAGCCAAACATTCAGATAGACAATTAGCTAGTGGTCAGTTAGCTGTTCTTTGAGTCGAGCTCTAGTTCCGTTGTTAAGTCTGTGTTATCTTACTGCAACCAGTAGCTGGCTCTTTGAGCATGAATGTAACAATCCGTAGGGATTGAGAGAGAGAGAGAGAGGAAGATTATATTGTAAGGAGAAGACAATATAGAAGGAGAAGAGATCTAAGAGAGAAGGGCTCCCGGTTGTGTATGTGGAGTTTCCCAGAATATCTCAAGCTGCATAATAGGTTGCAGCGAAACTGTGTTTACTCTCTCAAGATATAATATAAAAACCAGTTCCCATGGACGTAGCTTCCCCCCTGGAAGTGAACCACGTAAAACCCGTGTGTTGTGCGACTGTTCATGTGATTGTGTTTTACCTTTTTGCTATCTGTTATCTATTACATGAATGTTGCTTATCAGTTGATGAATGTATGTATGTTATGCTTCATTTATAGCACTTAGAAGGTTAAACACAAGTTGAATGTATCAAGTAGCATGTATATGAGTTTATCAGTGCTTGATTCATGATAGTTTGACAGTTACAGTGTTAAGTGACTCCAGTATATGAGTTCCACGAGTTGAGTGTAGTTGATGTTAGTGTGTTAAATTGTAGAGGGGTAAGTGAAGTGGTTTAACACCCTTGTGAAGGTTAACAGAGTTATTAGACCCAGGAAGGAGGCCGCAGGACCTTGAGAGTTGATATGCATATTGAGCCTCATTATAGGATATATTACAGCATAGAAAGGCGATATCGCATCGTTTGAGGAGATGCGGTGTGAGATATTGCAGGGAAGGAGCTGAGCAGAAGAGTAAGTTTGCACATCACCATAGAAGCTACGATGCGATAAGATTCCGCTCCCTACTAGCACCAGCTAGAAGAAGGGATCGCCCTCACAGAGAGATCCCACTGGCTAAGAAGAGTTGCAAGGCTCTAGGATGCTATAGAACCCGGTTGAAGACACCTAAGTCTTCAGCCACCCCATCTAAGATCACTTCGGGTGATACTTCAAGTCGTTCTGCAGTCTGTCGCCAAAAGGGCCAGTGAGCTAGGGGTATTTGTTGGTACATTAAAGTAAACCCGGGTCTACCCAGTTGGACCAACACATCTATATTTCCAAATAGAGTCTCAACCTTCTCTCAAACTTCATTTGGTGATGTCAATCCATCAAGATGGAAAAGGAGGTCTCTTGAAATGCTGAGACACAAGAGACCATAGGCCTCATCCCTCTTGTTGTGCCATTTAATTTTCTCTTTTGTTTCATTGGGATCAGCCTTAGTTTCCATGGTCACTCTGAAGAGGCATTTACTCCTCAAAAAAATCTCCATCTTAGCCTTCCATTCGAAAAAGTTGAATGGAGTCAAGATGATCCTGTGAGATTGATCCATATCTCAGCAACTGCTCCCTTGAACCAGCAGAATCTGCTCCCATTCAGTGATTTTGAACCTGCAATTTCAATTTGGAAGGAGAATAATCAAAATACCAAGGATCTAATACCATGTGGAAATTAATCCCAAGCTGTAAAACAATTACACTCACAAAATTACTAGTCAAACATGCAAAAAATCCACAAAAAGGAGATTGAATATGGAGCATAACACAAAATTCTATTTAATAAGTGTATATCATCCAACCTCATGAAATAATAGGTTTTTCAAATATATAATTACATCATATATTTGAAATCATAAGGATTCTATTCGAATTGGAAAAAAACAGGCTTACTAAAATAGTCAAAATCCCCCATAGGTGCATAAATCACTTTCCAAATTTGTCAAGATGCTCATGAATTGGATGAGTGAGATGTAAAAGCTAATAAGTGATGTAAATATATCATATCCATGCTTTTGGAAGGAGAAAAATGAGGATGAGTTGGGAAAAAAACAAGGCAGTTACTCCAAGACTAGCTTTTCCTTTTTTCCTTAAAACTGTTGAAACGCAAAGCAACTCAGAAAAATAAGAAATGCACTTTTACTATTCTGGAATGACTATATATTTGTCCAAATATTTTCCAGGATCTTTCTAAATTTCTCCATTATCCATTTTTAGCAGTTGTTGACTTCTAGGTGCAAGTGGATTCCAACTAGCTAGTAAGGAATCTAGGAATAGGACAAAAATTACAAAATAATGTCTCCTAAGTGTAACTATGGGTTTGATTTATTCTAAAACTATGGTATTTTTCATACATATATTCTCTATATGATTTTCTCTCTTTCAGTAAGAGCACTTGGTCTTGTCAAACTTTTTATGCTTGTCCTTCTTAGAACCAGAGCCTCCTTCTGAAGGATTTTGCTTCTCCTTAGGATTGAAATGAGTGTTATTCTTCTCTTTGAACTTATTCTTCCCCTTTTCTTACACATTCTTAGTCTCTCCAGCTAAGTGATCCATATTCTTGAAGTCTTTCAGGGCTCCCATATGAATCAGCTTATCTTGTTCCTAGATTAGTGATCCTGTGAAGGCATCAAGGGATGGCATTCTCCAATTAGGAGTTGTTAGTCTCCTGGAGTGAAAGGTAGATAAGAACACTAAGAATTATGGACCAAGTTTGGTCAGAATTGAGAGCACCAACTGCTGATCCTTTTTTTCAATATCGAACTGATTGCATTACATGACAAGGGATTTGAATTTTGAGAATAACTACTGTCATTAGAGGAAATTTCAACTCAAAATGGGCCTTTCAACTTTTATTCAAATTCCATGTCATCTTGTGTTAGCCAATGAAATTGCTTTAAATTTGAAATACCGTATAGGTCTTAAACACTTTTTTAATATAAATTTGGGGATAGGTATCATAAAAAAAACTACTTTTTTTGTTTGTATTTTTGACATATCTCCCCGTGTTTTTACTCAAATTTTGATCGGGAGAGCTCGTTGGATGCAGAATTAAATTCCACATCCAACGAGTACCCACTCGGCATACTTTTGACGGACCCCGCTACCCAAAAAACAAGAAATACCTGAAAAAATGGAATGATGATGTCATCATTTCATTTTTTCAGGTATTTCTTGTTTTTGGGGTAGCGGGGTCCATCAAAAGTATGCTGAGTAGGTACTCGTTGGATGCGTAATTTAATTCCACATCCAACGAGCTCTCACGATCGAAATTTGATTAAAAACATGGGGAGATATGTCAAAAATACAAACAAAAAAGTAGTTTTTTTCTTTTCTTCAATTAATATTATTTTATTATTTTAACTATTATTTTATGAATTCATTTTAGGACCCCCATTTTGAGTTGAAGTTTCCTCTAATGATAGTTTTGAATTTTCTGGGTTGTAGTACTATCATCTCATTCTACGGAATATGTACCCTGAGCTCATGATGCTTTCCAAACAAGGATTCGAGCTTATCCCATACTTATTTTGGATTTATAAGTCCAACAAGATGGAAGAGCAGCTCATTGGAGATGTGGATGTGCATGAAGCCAAGCACTTTTTCCATCTAATTCAGATGCTTTGACTTTTCAAGAGGCTTCTTGGGATCGACCTATCTGCCCATGGTGACCTTATACAAACCCTTGTTGCACAAGATAATCTACATATCATCCCTCCAATCAAGATAGTTGAATGGGGTGAGGATTATGGGTGTTAAAGTCGTTGAATTATCCATCTCACGGCTTCAAAAACAAATAATTCTTCAAAACATATTTGAATGTACCTACAAAAACACTGCAAAACACTTCAATTCGCAATCAAACCAATTCAAACACTCTCCACTTTGACATGTGCATGTTCTCTAGGTGCATCACACCTGGGTAGAATTCTCTGGACAGAATCCAGAGGTTGAAGGAAAGAATGCCAGGATTTATGTGGAACCCAATTGCTTCTGGTGCATCAATGGAATTTTCCAAGGTTTGAAGATGGCCTATAAACATGCTCTTTTTGGCTTAAATTTTGGCTGACCCAGGTTCATATCCTTAGTCATCGACAAAACCCAAGATATCATCCTGATAGAGGAGGACCCTGTCGGCAACACCTGCGATGCAGATGTAGTCTCACCCGATATATCTTATGGGAACTACTAGAACCATGTTTCTTTAGTTATGTGGGGATTTCTATTCTCAAATCACTCGACTAGAGCTGGGAATTATACTTTTGCTTCTTTGTTTATTCATTTAAGATAATCGTCTATTTACCAGTCGACACATACTACAGTGTTCAACATAAAATCCTTATCACATGTTCAATCTATTAGCGACATGACAGATATATATATATATATATATATA
>LPNX010141703.1:30290-62978 GCA_001517045.1 Pseudotsuga menziesii
CACAATTATCAAAGACACACAGAGACAACATTTGATGTGGAAACCCATCTAGTAAAAACCACAAAGGTTCTCTTCATCTAGCATGATAAATTGGTTAGCACCTTTCATATATGCACTCAGCTTGCAGAATCTTCTTTATATGTTCCTTCCAATTCATACATACTTCTCTCCTTTCATGCTCTCTGGTTTTGGGTCTATGTATTTCTTCTCTCCTTCTCTCAACTTTCAATTCACACATAGCCTAGATAAATTCTCTAGCTAAGCAGCTCTCTCCTCTCTTGTTCAACAATAATGGTCAACTCCTAGAATGAACAACCTGCACACAGCTTGAGTTCTCATTTTTATAAGCTTCTACATGTCTTAATCAACCGACTCTTTTCTGTTATCCAACAAGTTGTCATTTCTATTTTCGTACTTTCAGTTACAACTAAAAATCGGCGCTATCGACCCAAAATAAAATTATGTGTTATTACCAAAAGTGTTCTTTATTCTAACTAACTCCTTACCCATGATAATTCAAATTATCCTTTTCAATTGCTCAATTTTTCTTTTGTCACGGTTCCTTCTGTCGCATCTCTTATTTCGTCGTGACTCTTCTTTCGTCGTGGCTCTTCTTATGTCGTGACTCTTCTTCCATCATGGTCATCTTTTTTGGCAGCCTTCTTCCATCGTAGCTTCCCTTCCTTCACATATCTTCTTTCTTCTTGCAGCCGAAATCATTTTCTTCCTGGACAGAATTCTAACTGAATTCTGGTTAAGTTTTCCTAGGGCCAACATGTTAGGATTATTAATCCTCCCTTGGTCAAATGTCTATTAGATTAATCATTGCCTAACTTACGAACCTTAAATTAATTAATTGGGTCCACTTGGCCCAATGGGGCCACCTGTACCAGTCACTAGATTGTGGGGAACACTGATAGAGGTTAGCTGCCACTTATTGCATGTGCATGCATCATTTTGGGTGCCTCCTAGACCAATCCCTACATTTTAGGAGCCACTGGGAGTCCCAGCACCAACCTACTTCAGTCAGTTGGTGTTATTACTAGTTAGTCTTATTTATTCCCTAGTTACCTTTAGTTAGTTCACAGTAAGTTAAGCTAGTGCTACCAATGCATTGATGATGCATGGTTGCATGGGGAGGATCGCTTTTCCTACCTACCTCACTCTCAGATGCACTGAGTTAACTAGTTGTCACTGGTTGTTGAGTTATTGGTCATCAGGGATTTGTCTATTTGGAATCTGATATTGATTGGGAGACCTTTAGTTAGAGATCTAGTTAGAAAAAGTCTTATCCACTTGGAGGATTCGAATTCATTACTCATGCATTCAAATTCTACCTATGTAAAACTATTGTAACACCAGATATTATGATGATGAATATACTGTAAATTCGTGAGCAATACTTATCCATTTCCTATGTGGTTTGTCTTGTTGGATTTGTATTTTCATTCTCCATTCAATTGCTGCAAACATTATCAAAACTCCCTTCTTGAAGATATAAATGGAATTCAAATTCTAACATGGTATGAGAGCCTTCGTAGTCAGGTTTCATGCTTGTTTCTCCCCATCGAACATCAAAAGCAGCAAGGTTTCCACAGAAGTCCCCTATGAAAATTTTCTAGCTCTGGATTCATTCAGAACAGCAGAGAGGGCATGACAGACCCTAAAAACATGTTCATGCCAGGTTAAAAAGCATGATTCTAACATTTCATATGTTTTAGTGTGTTATTGAAGTGAAATTGACAGGTGCTACGTAGCTTGAGAGAAGTATTTACAGTCTTCCAGCCAGAGCAATTATGAGTTCTCAAACTCCTGAACCACAGATCCTCACAAATTCCAATTACCTTGATTGGAGGATTGATATGCAGGTGGCCTTGTGCAAGCATGGATACCATAGGATCATACATGGATGGGAGGCTGAGCCTCATTAGCCGATAGAGTGGAACAATTTCCTATACTGTTGTGATAAAGCATTCGAGTACTTATGTACTTATATTTCCAGAGATCTCTTCTTTCATCTAGAAGGATTGAGGACTCCCAGAGAATCCTAGGAGAACTGCATAGCTTGTTTAACAAGCAAGATGAGATTTGGGGACACATTCTGGAGAATGAGTTGGCATCTTTACATCCCAACAGTTTCAAGGCTATTGAGTAATTCTTCTCCAAATTCAAGTATCTACTACTACAATGCAGATAGTGTGGGATAGAGCAGAAGGATGAGCAGAATTTCCTTTCCATACTCAGCAAACTAGTCCCTGAGTACTCTGTCTATGTATCTATGTTTCATTCCAAGAAGGAAAGCTTTCCTTATTGGAAAATTCCTTCTCTATATTCATTTTTCGAGTCCTTAATCAAGGAACAAAACAAATTGATTCGAATGTCAGTTGTTACGAAGAGAAACTTCCTATGGCTTGGGGTGTACCACAACAGACAGATAGACCACAGAAATCAATCCCTTCCCAATATGCCATAGAAACCAAACATATAACACTAAAGGATCTCGAATCATACCTTATTTTGGACGGTTGAAGTAGATCCCCGTTGAGATTTTTCCAATCCTGCTTGCACTAGCAATTTGCTCTCAACAACAGCAAACAAGACAAGCATGCTATATAATATGGTGTTAGATCTACTCTAGCATATATAATAAACAATGTAAGAAATTAAACATATCCATGGATTCAATATTCATTCAAATGCACATTATTGGACAGGAAAGTATATTTCTATTAATAAAATCAGATATTACACAAGTGACAACCTCTGTCGGCACGTCTGCGAACTGAAGAAACGGAGTCTTCCACCTGGGCCTCCACCACCTCAATCCTCTATCTCTCGATAGCAATCTCACAAGAAAAGGAAAGCTTGGGAAGAACACAAAGTGCTCCGAAGGGACAAAGGGATGCAAACTCAAGTATAAGCAATCTATTGCAACAATGGACTATAGTTTCCTTGCTATTCAATTCCTCTCTTTCAATGTATCTGAGGGGTTCCTTATATAGCACTCCAAAGGGGTAATGGAGGGTCAAATCCGAGCGATCTCCAGGCATATGTAAGGTGAAGAGTCAAGTGGTTCATACACACATCAAGGAAAACTCCAAAAATATTTGGACTTATGCACACATCCCGATGTCTGTGGGTTTTAGGTCAATATCCGCGTATATACGTGAGTATAGGATAAAAAGTCACGTACAGCCATAAACAGGTGTTTTTAGGGATGATCTTGGAAACATAAAAGTATAATATTAGTCCATGGGGTCCAAAGATTCTGCAGAGGGATAGGGAAGACCATGAATATGTGATCAACCATGTGTGGTAAAATCAGTTGTAATAGATGCCTCCTAATGTGTGAGGTCAGAGGGGTAACATGATGGTCGAAATAAATTATAAAATCCATCCCAAAAGTGGAGTGATGAAGAACCAAGTGGAAGAACCAGCCATCCATCAATATAGTACAATAATCAATCTCTGCATATATATGACTGCAAATACATATAGCAGTCTCGGATACATAAGGGTACAATGGCCATGAGTAGGCATGATATATAAAATGTGACATGTGTGGTCATCGCCACGTATAGGATATAATAGATCAGAATCTCCATGATGAAGATATACAATGGATCAAGATCTCCATAGAAGCTGAAGATATACAATGGTTCAAGATCTCCATAATGGCTGAAGATATCTGACATACACTGGAATCAAATCTCGAGAGTTGAAATCTCATGAACACTAGCACGATCAAGGAGGTAGCATATGTGGAATGCCACCTGTTAGGTCATGTTTTTGTCTTCCATTGTTTTTCATGTTTTTATTCATACTTTGAATCTTGCTTTTACTTTTTGTTCATAGAAATTTTGTTGATAGAGTCAAATTTAATTTTAAACTTTTATTCTCATGATTTTTTATTTCTTAGCTTAGTTTTACAAGATTTTGCTTTGATTTTATAAATTGAAGGGTTTTATAAGGCAAATGTGGATTAAGAAGGTTTTTTTAAAATAGAATTAAAGCCAAATTAGATCCCTAAACCAAGTGCAAACCATCATCATTAGCCTAAAGTTGTGAAATCATTAAAATACATTTTCTTGTAGCGCAAAGCAGAAATTGATACACTAGAGTGCTACAAGAAAATAGCACGAGCTAAAATCATGATTTTTTGGTCAAAATTATTTGGGGTTCTCATCTCTGAGGTCTCAATCATGTTATATGATGTATTTGATACGTGTCTTGCATAGTTTAATCACTGAAACAGGTGGATGATCATCATAAGGGTGAGATCATGGCGATTTTATGCAGAACAGATAAATGATGACAGTGGAGTGTAATAAGACAAACTTTTGGGATTATGTTTTTCATTTAAAGGAAACGAGAAATAAGTGAAGATCATGGTGAGAAGACAGTGCTGAGAAATCAGGATTTGGTAACTGAACGAGAAATTAGGGCTTTCAGTAGTTGCTGGCTGGAGCAGTCTAAGCATTTGAATATAGGTGGAGCATGCAATTCGACACTTGACCATTAAAATAGCCATATTCCACCGCTCGAATTTGTATTCTTAACAGGTAGCCTGCGTGCCATTGCTAGGGTTTTATAATTTGGGGATTTTCTAAAAAAAAATCATTAATAACAAATTTGAAGGCTGAATATTAGTTTTAAGACCCAATCCATGATATATGATGACTTATTCACCAATACATTCAAAGTATTCATCATTTGAACAGCAGTATTCAAAGTAGAGCTTGTTGGAGTTTCATGAACTATATTTTAGGTCAGTCTATTGAGATTTGAAGATATTTAGACTGTGTAATATCGACAAAAGCTGTTTAACGTTAGTAGAGATGAAAAAAAGTGGGAAAACAAACAGGGTTGAGCCCTCTGACCTAAGTTGGGTGAAGAATTTTCCACAATGTGCACAGTTATTTTCAGATGCAGGATGGTTAGCATTCTTTAAGAAGATTGAAGGATATCATGCAGAGGTGTCCTATAGATTTGCTCAATGCCTGGACAGAGACATAGTGTCTTTTGACACCTTAAAGTTCAAGTTGAATAAGGAATTGATAGCTGAGGCAACAGGGATCTTGGACGAGGGAGAGTTATGGTTTAAAAAGGTTCCATTCACCTTTAATGCTCAGCAATACTTGCTTCCTGGTGTGATTCCAGATTCGGGAAAAGGTGTCCCAATCCAAAACTTCAAACCTAAATGGATTGAGCCCATTAAATTCTTGCAGAGTTATGTTACTTGTCAGGGAAGATTTGCATTTGTTTTCAAATATCACTTTAGGTTTCTTCAGCATATTAGTGATGAGTCCAAAATGAACTTACCTTTCTTCTTTTTGAAAAGTCTACAAAAGATGTCATGCAGAGTTAGAGAGCACCAAGATCATACAAAGCAGTCTGTTTTCCATCATGGACTCATCAAGCTTATCATAAGCACTGTTTTTCAGAATAAGGGGAAGACTTGGGATTATTTCATCTTCTGGTCAGGTTTCAAAACTGATCAAGAAGAACAGTCATAAAGAATACAGGTAGACAAAGGTCAAGCTTTGACTAAGAAGCTTAGGAAAAAGGTAGCAGTCAAGGATGAAGAAATGGTTGTACCAGAATAAGTTTCAAACCAAGAAAATAAAAATTCTGAGTTTGAACAGCAAATTAATGAGAATGAGAGCAAGACTTTACAGTCAAAAATCAAAGAAGCTGAGCCTGTTGTGGATGTAATACCTGCAAAAATAGTTCAAGGTGTTGAAGAAGACATTGAGGAACAAAAGAAGAGTCCTATTACAATTTTATCAGATGAAGATGAAAAATGCCTATTCGATGATGATAAAATTCCTGTCACTGATGAAACTAGGGTTTTTGCTGATCAAGAGCTTCACACTCATTGTGATAAGGAAGAAGTTTCAAAAAGGAAGAAGATGAAGGTGGTTGATTTTGCTACAATCATTCATTAAGGAAAGACTCTCAAAATTTTGGGAGAGATTGCTCCAGTTTTGAGACCTAAAACAAGACCTAAAAACAGACTAAGGCTAAACATGAAAAAGTTGTTGAATCCTAAACTTGCTAAAGAAAAAGTTACACTGATAGAGGATTCATCTTCTGAAGATAAATTGGATGAAAGGCCAAAAGAATCAAAAAGAAAATATGCCATGACTGATACCAAGA
This sequence comes from Pseudotsuga menziesii, assembly GCA_001517045.1. Lineage (NCBI taxonomy): Eukaryota > Viridiplantae > Streptophyta > Pinopsida > Pinales > Pinaceae > Pseudotsuga > Pseudotsuga menziesii. The sequence goes on from LPNX010141703.1 coordinate 36,450, forward strand.
TATCTGATATATTTTTAGAGATTCGAAATCAAATGATACAGGAACAGCAACTAAATGAGTCAAAGATTTCTTGTTCAGAGAAGGAGACAGATGAAGAGGAAGCTCCATGCAATGCTGAAAATGAAGAATTTCCAAAGTTTCCTATAACTTCTTCAGAACTCATGGAAGAGGATGAGGAGATTTATAAAAAATTATAGATCCCATGGATACCTGAGGGGCTGCAAACATCAACATGAGACAGGTGTTGTCACGTCCCCATCCCTTGTACTGACGAAGAGGACGCGACGAACACCAATGCAACCGGGAAAATATCCCCATGAACATAAACAAAAGACATCAATGCTGGAATTAAACTTACAAGCATACACAGATGCAGAATGAATCAATGGAAGCAACACACATACATAACAGCATTCATCATGTTCATCTTTATTCATTTGACATCAATGTAACTGCAGAGATGGAATAGCAGCAGTACTTATCTTTTGATGAAGAATTCACCCCACAACCAGCTACGTCGCTACAACGTTCCACCCAACCATAGGCCAGCGTGCTCGTCAATATCTCAACAACGCTGCCACCCCCAAGCTGGGCATGATTCCTTCAGGATAAGGGTCAACACAGGATTACACATAGCTGAGGGACACAATCATCCAAACCAACACCGTTGGGTTTACCAGGCCTTCCACATTGGCCAAGCCAGCACAGTCCGAAGACCAACCACTGCTTACCCATAGCAATCAAACCCTTCATAGCCCTGTGAAGAAAGAAAAACAATCAGGGATAGTCCCAATAGAATATTAGGCACAGCTCAAGCCCACAAGACAACACGGAGTTGTTCTTGGCCCTAACATGGCCAAAACAACTCAGCTGCAACCCAAAACCAGGGTACTTCAGCAGCTCAATTTCACAATAAAAACAGTGGCAACAATCCACAGCCCACAGTGGATAAGAAACAGAACTCCCGGCATAACCATGGGAGACTCGGCCAATGACTGTGGCCATCAACAGCCCCAACTCATAGTGCCAACGATGGAAGCTATACACAGTCCCAAACAGCAGGGAAACTCAGACGCAGACCACTGCAGAAAAAGACTCAATATGAAAGCATAGCAGCCCAAAAAGTAATTGGACTCCACAACCAACCAAAAACATGGGGAAGACAATAGCCCCAAAACACAATCAGTGAGAAAGGCTCACAAGTGGGAAAACGACCCCAAACAGTCTTTGCGGGAGTACAACCCGCACCAGACCACAAAACGCCAAGGAGACTTACCCAATTCCACTCTGTGGAAAATGTGAATGACCACAGGTAAGCAGCTCTCCTCCTGGCTGCGTGAGATCCAGCAGATCCTCTTCCTGTGCATGAGGATGAGCAAGACTCCCAGCCCTCAGCGTGAGGAAAAACAAACAGCGGCCTCCGCGTGAGGAATGAACAGACCACGAACCTGCACGCAAGCAGGAAACCGACCACCATCGTGAAGGTTGAAGCCCAGCTGTGTAAGCAAACAGACAGCGGCCTCTGCTCATGGATGAACAGCAGAACGCTCAGCATGGGGAGGATGAACCGGCAGGGTGATAATGGCGTCGTGGAGAAGATGGAGGAACGGGAAAGAATGGAGTTGCTTGCCTCCTTACCCACGTTTCCTCCAGTAATAATTTCCCTCAACAACTCAGCCATAACTGCCCCCAACAAACAAAACTAAGGCATTAAAGAGGTTGAAGAGGTTGGATGAGACAAAAAGGTGACAAATCAACAAGGTGGTAAAACATGGGTTTTTCCCCCCATAACCAAGGTTTGACATTCCCCCACCCCTTATCCTTTGGAACCATGCCCTTTTCATTCAACGTTGCACTGCCGTAGATGGTTGTGGTTTTAGTTTAATTGATGTGCGTGTTTACATGATGCCAACCATAATGTGCCAAATAGCACGACATTCCATCGGCAACTATCCCTATTGCCGAAACATACACAACCAAATCGATGGTGGGGATTTTTCCTTGAGCTCCTCACCATGATTAATTACAATATATACATCATGCAAATGGGGTCAAAACCGGGGACATTACAGGTGTATTGATTTAGAACAAGAGAATTTACAAAGAAGTATAAAGCAATATAAGTATCAGGTTGAGTACATGCAGGAAACTAATGATGGCTTAGTCATTGCAAACAGAAATCTTAGAGAGGATTTGGAGGAAGTAAACAGTCAGTATCAGGAGTTAATTACAGTTTCAAGAGAAGCACTAAAAAGGAAAAGGCAAACAGAAAGACAGTTTACAGAGTTGAAGCAAACCATCCAAGACCTGCAATAGCATAATGAAGAGCTAACAAGGAAGATTGCAGATATGGAGACAGATCAATTGAAGGAAAGAAGAAAAGCTCAAGCCTTGGAAGGGATTGCCTTACTAGCTGAACCAGCTAAGGATCTGTAAAGTTAGTTAAGATAATCAGTTAATTAGTTAGGTTTGAAAGTTACTTTATTTTTATAAGTATTATTTAGATGAAACTATTTGATGGGTAGACTAAAAAATAGTTAGGGTTCAATTACTTGACCAATTTTGGAGAATAGTATAAATGTAAGCCTCAAAGAAAACAAAGGGTTCGATTTTTTGCTGACAAGGGGAGGTCATCAGGCTGGTTTATGAGCTAAGTAAAGACTCTTATGTGTATTTTGAGGACTGAATTATGAAATATATGCACTATATGCCCTTCAGTTTATTGTCTGGTTTCATTTATAACTTGTGTTAGTTACTCAGCTGGTATATTCATTGCTTGTTTAATGTTTTTATGCTTGGAATGCTTGCCAACTGTGGGTGAAATTCAGTATTGTGTTTTCTGTTGGATTATGGTTTATATGTTATGCATCTCAGCCATTCAATGCTCGTGATTTAGTGTTTACTTTGGTTTTATGAATGTTTGCGCTCTTGTATTCAAACTGCTCAACCAAAAAACCTTAAAAACCCTAAAAACCCTATTTTACTTTATTGAGATTATTGAGATTGTGTTGGCTTGTTCTCTTGTAGTCTGGGAACAATTTCTGGCACTAACATATTTGGCAGCGTTGCCGGGGAACGAAGTTGAAAACATATTTTTCCCTGGGATACTTATCATTTCACTGGTTTTAAGAGGTGAACTTAAACCAGCAAATCTTAAAGACTACTTTTCACCAGTTTGTCACAGTGGCTACTAAAGGAGTTGGAATAAGAAACAGACCTAGTTCACCTTTGCAGTTGGGTGTTTCACACCCAGAACAGATACTAAAAATAGCTAGAAGAATTAGAAGGTATCAGACATTACCAGCCCTATGTAACCTTGATCAGTTAGATATTACATCACCTTTATCTGATTTGAAAAGAGAAGAAGAAACCTCACCTTGGTTGAAGCCTATAATTCCTGTCAGTAATTTTCAAGTTTTCACTAATCCTCAATCCTTCAAAAAATCAAAAACAGTATCTCCTGGTAAAATTCCTCTATTTCATCTAAAAGTTGGTAAAACTCCATTTCAGCCAAGTTCCAGTCAATTCTTTCCATCACCAAATTCAGTCAACCTAAAAATGGCAACCCAAAATCAGCCAATAGATATGATGGACCGAATTGTTGCAGCTAGGTATGCACCTTTAGTTTTTCCTCGGCCTTTGAATGCACTCCCTGGAGGTGATTGTCAGAAATACCTACCTAGGTTTAATGGATAGGGTGAAACTACAACTGAGGAGCACTAGGAAGCCTTTCTTAGTTACGCTGATAATCAGAATATTGAAGCTAAGGATGTATGGATGAGGATGTTTATACAAATCCTTGATGGAGATGTCAAAAAATGGTTTAGGGAGTTACCTGCAAATTCCATCACTATCATAGAGGAGCTTTGGGACCTTTTCATGAGAAAATGGGGTGACACCAAGGATCATACCTATTATATAACTGAATTTGGAGCCCTTAGGATAAAGAAGGATGAAACCATAGTTGATTTTTCGAAAAAGATTCAATAACATGTATGGCAGAATTCCTGTAGAGATAAAACCTTCAGAAACATCTGCAAAACTTACATATGCAAATGCTTTTGATCATGAATTTTCCTTACTTCTAAGAGAAAGAAGACCTGTTTCTTTACTGAACATGCAGGATGCAGCATTAGAGGTGGAATCTAACATATTGGCTTCTAATAGATTGAAGAAGGAAACAACTCAGCATATATATGATAGGAAGGGTAAGAAGGAAGCAGTTCCAAAGGTTTCAACATCCCATTCTGCAGAAAGTAAAATTGATGAAATGGCCAAGCTAGTTAAGATCCTGACTACAAAATTAAACAAGTTGGAAGTAGAAAAGAATTCAAACAAACCTGTTCAAGAGGGTGAGAGAAACCCTAACAATCAAAACCAATTCAGAAGACAGTTTGCACCTCATTTCATACATAGAGAGAGAAGAAACAATGATATACAGCGAGAAAGGAGAGAAATTGAGGATCAAAGAGTACCACCCCCTCTTCAGAATAATGTTGTTGATGAAGAAGAAATTGAAGAGGAAGTGTTATTTGAAGATACAGACCAGGATATGAACTATTTTGGAGAACAGTTAACTGAGGGTTTTTTTACTGAAGAAGAGTTTTTAAATTCAGAATACTATGATGCTGATATGTTTGAAACAAAAAATGATTTAAATCTTGAAATGACTGTTGTAACTGTTGATGCATATCAGACTGAGCCAAAGAAAACATTGAATTTGAGGTCAGGTCCAAAGCAAGTAGTTCAAAATCCAAAGAAAAAGGTAGTTGTACCTACTAAACAACAATCTGATCCTGTGTTAGAGAAAAAACAAATTCAGGATAAACAAAAGAAGAATGTGGAGGTTGAAGAGGTAAACAAAAATGTGCAGAATTTTAATCTAGAAAATGATTTAGGAAAAATTAACATCCCTATGCCTTTTACTGAATTAATGAAGAATCCTTCTTACAAAGACTCAGTTCTTAAAATGATTGGTTCAGCAAACAGTCAGCCTCTTTCTGATACAATGAATCTACAAGAAGAAAATACCAAAATCTTTATTGGATCAGCTTTGGCTGAAAAGACTGAGAATGAAGTAGGTGCATCACCCCCATTCTACATCACACTGACTATTCATGAACAAATGATACATAACTGTCTTTTGGATTCAGGAGCATCACATAACTTAATGCCAAAGGCTATCATGGAGGCTCTAGGTTTGAGTATAACAAAACCCTATCATGATTTGTATGATTTTGATTCACGAGCTGTAAAATGTTTGGGAGTGATTAAAGATATGGTTGTCAGTTTGTCTCAGTTACCAATGAAGAGTGTGATTATGGATGTGGTAGTAGCAGACATTACACCTAAATTTGGATTACTTCTTTCTAGATCTTGGGCAAAGAAAGTTGGTGGAACCTTGCAAATGGATTTAACATATGCTACTATTCCTGTGTTTGGAGGAGAAAATAGAAGGTTGTACAGAGAACTACAATTTGCCTATATTGTGACAGATGATAAGAACCCTACAAATCATCCCCTGTATGTTGTTGATAAGGATTTTGGTACTTGTATGTTACATTTTAGTGATGACGATAATACTGCTGGTTTGTTATAGGTTGAAAAGGAACAGCCAGTTAAATGCAGCAGGGAACAAGAAGATGAACTTTGGCAATTATACTTTGATGGATCATCTTGTAAAGAAGGTGTTGGAGCAGGGGTTCTCTTAATATCTCCTGGTGGTGAAATAGTAAAGCTGATGTACAAATTAGAATTTATTACCACCAATAATACTGCTGAATATGAAGCTTTGTTGTTAGGTTTGAAAGCTGCTAAAGATTTAGGCATTCAGCATATTTCTGTATATGGTGACTTCGAGTTGGTTGTTCAGCAGGTGAGGAACAACTATCAAGTGAAACAATATTTGCTGGAAGTCTACCGAAATGAGGTATGGGATATGATTGAAAATTATTTTGTATATTTTAACATTACCTATATTCCTAGGGACCATAATCATACTGCTAATTCATTGGCCTTAGCAGCTACACATTTTAGAATTCCCAAAACCACACAACTGAAGTATCCTATTGATGTTAGGTACAGACCTTCTGTGCCTGATAATGTAAAACAGTGGAAAGTTTTTGAAGATGACATTGAAATAAAAATATTTTTGGAGCTTACAGATGAGTTTTCTAATTCCCTGATTGATCAAGAAAAAGATGATGAGGATGAAGATTTTGAAGATATTGCTGAAAATGAAATTGCTGGCCACAAGATTATTGAACTAAAAGGTAATTTCATTCCTAAAGGTTTGATGCCTTTAAAAAGGATATTTTAAAAAGATGATACACTTTTAAAACCTGTTGTATAGTCTTCAGAAGAGAATATGGTGGATTGTAACATTGGTACTGCAGAACATCCAAGAATGGTGACGATTTCAAAAGCACTCACAGCAGAACAGAGAAATAGGTACATTAAGTTGTTAAAGGAGCATGTTGATGTTTTTGCATGGTCTTATGAAGACTTGAGGACATATGATACTGGAATTATACAACATAAGGTACCTTTAAAACCGAATGTCAAACCTTTTAGGCAGAAATTAAGGAGGATAAATCTAGCTTTGTTTCATGTTATTGAAAAAGAGGTGAAGAAGTTATTAGATGCCAAGATCATTGTTTCTCTTAGGTATTCCTCATGGGTTGCTAATTTAGTTCCTGTCAAGAAAAATAATGGAGAAATCAGACTGTGTGTTGAATTTAGAAATATGAATAGGTCTTCACTAAAGGATAATTATCCTGTGCCTAAAATAGAACAAATATTGCAGAAGGTAGTTGGGGCACAAAGGATTTCTATGGTTGATGGTTTTTCAAGATATAATCAAATTGCTATGCATCCTGATGATAAAAAAAAACAGCTTTTACTACTCCCTGGGGGACTTTCATGTATGATAAAATGCCTTTTGGGTTAATTAATGCAGGAGCAACTTTTCAAAGAGCTATGGATATAGCCTTTGTTGGGGAAAGAGATAATTTTGTGGTGATTTACTTAGATGATATCACAATCTTTTCACAATCAAATGATGAACATCTAAAACATTTGAAGCAAACTTTTCTTAAATGCAAAAAATTTGGTTTATCTCTTAATCCAAAGAAGTCACACTTTGTTGTACAGGAAGGAAAATTATTGGGTCATTTAGTCTCAGTTGATGGCATAAGGATTGATCCATAGAGGGTGAAAGCAATACTGAAAATAAGTCTGCCAAGGAGTAAAAAACATGTATAATCTTTCCTTGGAAAAATCAATTTTCTGCGTTGGTTTATACCAAATTTTGTTGAGACTATCAAACAGATTACAGTCATGCTGAAGAAGGATCAAGAAGTCAGGTGGACTGCAGAAGCAAAGAATTCATTCAAAAAAATTAAGATGGCTCTTACTGAAGCTCCAGTGTTAGTAAGTCCATATTTTACAAAGGAATTTCTAACCTTTTCTTTTGCATCTGAAGATACATTGGTTGTTGTTTTATTACAGAAGAATAAGGATGGTGTTGAACAGCCTATTGCATTCTTCAGCAAAACTCTAACAGATTCTAAATTAAAATACAACATTTTAGAAAAACAGGCTTATTCTTTGGTGAAAGCTTTGAAATTTTTTAGAATCTATGTTTTGCACTCCAAAGTTATTGCATATGTGCCTAATGCTGCTATAAAAGATGTTTTGACTCAGCCTGATGGTGGGGGAAAAAGAGGAAAGTGGATTGCTAAAATCATGGAGTATGATGTGGATATAAGACCTACAATGCTAGTAAAGGGACAAGGTTTAGCTAAACTGTTAGCTAAATCAAATTGCCAAGATTTAGGATTGCATTTGATGGCAGAACAACCAGAAGAAGCAAAAAATCAAGCAGAGCTGGAAAAAGAGAAGATTATGGATTTCTATTCAACATCCTCATGGTATGCAGATATTGTATATTTTTTGTTGTACTTGCAATGTCCTGAACACTTAGATAAAAAAGCTGCTAGGTATTTGAAGCTAAAACTACTAAGTACTGTTTGATAGAACAGCAACTATTTTGGAAAGATCCAGGGGGTATTCTACTTAGATGCTTAGATAAACCTGAAGTTGAAGGAGTAATTTATGAATCTCATAAAGGTGCTTGTGGAGGTCATAAGTATTGGAAGGCAACAGCATATAAAATTATAAGAGCTGGATACTATTGGCCCTCTTTATTTTCAAATGTATATCAGCAGGTAAGAACATGTATCCCTTGTCAGAGATTTGCTGGTAAACAAAATTTGTTGTCATTACCTTTAAAACCAATTGTAGTAAGTGCCCCTTTTCAACAGTGGATTTTGGACTTTATAGGAGAGATAAATCCATCTTCCTCAGGGCAACATAAGTGGATTTTGACTACAACAGACTTCTTTACTAAGTGGGTGGAAGCTATCCCCACAAGGAATGCCACAGATAAAGTGATTATAGATTTTATTGAAGAAAATATCCTCAGTGGATTCAGATGTCCACAGAGAATATTAACTGATAATGCAAAAGCTCTTAAGTCTAATGCTATGGGGGAATTTTGGGAAAAGAATGGCATCCTGTTGAAGCATTCAACCCCTTACTATCATCAAGGTAATGGTTTAGCTGAGTCCTCAAATAAAAACATTATTCAGAGTATCAAAAAATTGCTAAAGCATAATAAAAGATCATGGGATTCTATGCTAAAGTATGCATTATGGGAAGAAAGAATAACAGTCAAGCAAGCAATTGGAACTTCTCCTTTCCAATTAGTATATGGTACAGATGCAATTTTTCCTGTTCAGTTGGGTATCCCAATGATGAATTTTTTTCAAGACTGTCAAGAAGAACCTAATGATATGCAGAGAAGGATTTATGCAATGATAGAGTTACATCAGAATAGAGAAAAAGTGGAATAAAAGGAACAGCTATACAGGTTGAAGATTAAAGAAAGATTTGATAGGAAGATCAAAGACAATACTTTTTCAGTAGGAAACATGGTTTTGAGATGGGATGCTAGGAAGGAGCAAAAGGGAAAACATGGAAAGTTTGATAACCTTTGGTTTGGTCCTTTTATAGTATCTAAGTTTATGAAAAATAATACTTTTGTTCTACAGACCTTGGAGGGTGAGGAATTGTCTAGTCCAGTTAATGGACGATTCCTCAAGCATTTCTACAATTTTTTAGATACATTATGGATTTTCATTGTATATACCAGTGTGAATAAACAGAATAAGGACTCTATAACCCAGTGGAAATTTTGTAGATTAGCAGGTAATAGTACAAAAGGCACTGGTCTAGAGGTTCTTGAAGCCCCACAAGGAGTACTTCATCCTGCAGCAGGGGCCAAATGTTAGGTCATGTTTTTGTCTTCCATTGTTTTTCATGTTTTTATTCATATTTTGAATCTTGCTTTTACTTTTTGTTCCTAGAAATTTTGTTGATAGAGTCAAATTTAATTTTAAACTTTTATTCTCATGATTTTTTATTTCTTAGCTTAGTTTTACAAGTTTTTGCTTTCATTTTATAAATTGAAGGGTTTTATAAGGCATATGTGGATTAAGAAGGTTTTTTTAAAATAGCATTAAAGCCAAATTATATCCCTTAACCAAGTGCAAACCATCATCATTAGCCTAAAGTTATGAAATCATTAAAATAGATTTTCTTGTAGCGCAAAGCAAAAATTGATACACTAGAGCGCTACAAGAAAATCGCGCAAGCTAAAATCATGATTTTTTGGTCAAAATTCCTTGGGGTTCTCATCTCTGAGGTCTTAATCATGTTATATGATGTATTTGATACGTGTATTGCATAGATTAATCACTAAAACATGTGGATGATCATCATAAGGGCGAGATCGTGGTGATTTTATGCAGAACAGATAAATGATGACAGTGGAGTGTAATGAGACAAACTTTTGGGATTATGTTTTTCATTTAAAGGACACGAGAAATAAGTGAAGATCATGGTGAGAAGAAAGTGCTGAGAAATTAGGATTTAGTAACTGAACGAGAAATTAGGGCTTTCAGTAGTTGCTGGCTGGAGCAGTCTAAGCGTTTGAAGATAGGTGGAGCATGCAATTCGACACTTGACCATTAAAATAGCCCTATTCCACCGCTCGAATTGGTCTTCTTAATAGGAAGCCCGCGTGCCATTGCGAGGGTTTTCTAATTTGTGTATTTTCTAAAAAAAAACATTAATAACAAATTCGAAGGCTGAATATTAGTTTTAAGACCCAATCCATGATACATGATGACTTATTCACCAATACATTCAAAGTATTCATCATTTGAATAGTAGTATTCATAGCAGAGCTTGTTGGAGTTTCCTGAACTATATTTTAGGTCAGTCTGTTGAGATTTGAAGATATTTAGACTGTGGAATATCGACAGAAACTGTTTAACATTAGTAGAGATGAAAAAAAGTGGGAAAACAAACAGGGCTAAGCCCTCTGACCTAAGCTGGGTGAAGAATTTTCCACAATGTGCACAATTATTTTCAGATGTAGGATGGTTAACATTCTTTAAGAAGATTGAAGGATATCATGCAGAGGTGTCCTATAGATTTTCTCAATGCTTGGACAGAGACATAGTGTCTTTTGACACCTTAAAGTTCAAGTTGACTAAGGAATTGATAGCTGAGGCAACAGGGATCTTGGACGAGGGAGAGTTATGGTTTAAAAAGGTTCCATTCACCTTCAATGCTCAACAATACTAGCTTCCTGGTGTGATTCCAGATTGGGGAAAGGGTGTCCCAATCCAAAACTTCAAACCTGAATGGATTGAGCCCATTAAAGTCTTGCATAGTTATGTTACTTGTCAGGGCATATTTTCATTTGTTTTCAAATATCACTTTAGGTTTCTTCATCATATTAGTGATGAGTCCAAAATGAACTTACCTTTCTTCTTTCTGAAAAGTCTACAAAGGATGTCATGCAGAGTTAGAGAGCACCAAGATCATACAAAGAAGTCTGTTTTCCATCATGGACTCATCAAGCTTATCATAAGCACTGTTTTGCAGAATAAGGGGAAGACTTGGGATTATTTCATCTTCTGGTCAGGTTTCAAAACTAATCAAGAAGAACAGTCACAAAGAAGACAGGTAGACAAAAGTCAATATTTGACTAAGAATCTTAGGAAAAAGGTGGCAGTCAAGGATGAAGAAAAGGTTGAACTAGAAGAAGTTTCAAACCAAGAAAATAAAAATTCTGAGTTTGAACAGCAAATTAATGAGAATGAGAGCAAGACTTTACAATTAGAAATCAAAGACGTTGAGCCTGTTGTGGATGTAATACCTACAAAAATAGTTCAAGGTGTTGAAGAAGACATTGAGGAACAAAAGAAGAGTCCTATTACAGTTTTATCAGATGAAGATGAAAAATGCCTATTCGATGAAACTAGGGTTTTTGTTGATCAAGAGCTTCACACTCATTGCGATAAGGAAGCAGTTTCAAAAAGGAAGAAGATGAAGGTGGTTTATTTTGCTACAATCATTCATCAAGGAAATATTCTCAAAATTTTGGGAGAGATTGCTCCAGTTTGGAGACCTAAAACAAGACCTAAAAACAAACCAAGGCTAAACATGCAAAATTTGTTGAATCCTAAACTTGCTAAAGAAAAAGTTACACTGATAGAGGATTCATCTTTTGAAGATAAATTGGATGAAAGGCCAAAATAATCAAAAATAAAATCTGACATGACTGATACCAAGATCTCTGATATATTTTTAGAGATTCGAAATCAAATGATACAGGAACAGCAACTAAATGAGACAAAGATTTCTTGTTCAGAGAAGAAGGAGACAGTTGAAGAGGAAGCTCCATGCAATGCTGAAAATGAATAATTTCCAAATTTTCCTGTAACTTCTTCAGAACTCATGGAAGAGGATAAGGAGATTTATAAAAAATTAAAGATCCCATGGATACCCGAGGGGCTGCAAACATCAACAGGAGACAGGTGTATTGATTCAGAATAAGAGAATTTACAAAGAAGTATAAAGCAATATAAGTATCAGGTTGAGTACATACAGGAAACTAATGATGGATTATTCATTGCAAACAGAAAGCTTAGAGAGGATTTGGAGGAAGTAAACAGTCAGTATCAGGAGTTAATTATAGTTTCAAGAGAAGCACTAAAAAGGAAAAGGCAAACAGAAAGACAGTTTATAGAGTTGAAGCAAACCATCCAGGACCTGCAACAGCATAATGAAGAGCAAACAAGGAAGATTGTAGATATGGAGACAGATCAATTGAAGGCAAGAAGAAAAGCTCAAGCCTTGGAAGGGATTGCCTTACTAGCTGAAGCAGCTAAGGATCTGTAAAGTTAGTTAAGATAATCAGTTATTAGTTAGGTTTGAAAGTTAATTTATTTTTGTAAGTATTATTTAGATGAAACTATTTGATGGGTAGACTAAAAAACAGTTAGGGTTCAGTTACTTAACCAATTTTGGAGAATAGTATAAATGTAAATCTCAAAGAAGACAAAGGGTTCGATTTTTTGCTGACAAGGGGAGGTCATCAGGCTGGTTTATGAGCTAAGTAAAGACTCTTATGTGTATTTTGAGGACTGAATTATGAAATATATGCACTATATGCCCTTCAGTTTATTGTCTGGTTTCATTTATAACTTGTGTTAGTTACTCAGCTGGTATATTCATTGCTTGTTTAATGTTTTTATGCTTGGAATGCCTACCAACTGTGGGTGAATTTCAGTATTGTGTTTTCTGTTGGATTATGGTTTATATGTTATGCATCTCAGCCATTCAATGCTCATGATTTAGTGTTTACTTTGTTTTTATGAATGTTTTCCCTCTTGTCTTCAAACTGGTCAACCAAAAAACCTTGAAAACCCTAAAAACCCTATTTTACTTTATTGAGATTATTGAGATTGTGTTGGCTTGTTCTCTTGTAGTCTGGAAACAATTTATGGCACTAGCACTACCAATATAGAAATTCTTCGACACAAACTGCTATGACTACATGTCCTACTATGTGAATAGAGGTGTCGAGGTTGAACATAGTATTCCATCGTCTAATATCAGTCATTGATGTATACCTTTAACAGACGCAAGACCACCCACCGATAATGAAAATTGGAATCAAGGTAATAGAGTGCAATCTAACAAGTGTGAATAGATGTGTTGAGGTCGAACACTTGGAAGAATCCATCGATCAAGGGACATTGATGTATTCCCAAAATTGTCGATGGCGAGAGAACCTGCCACTGGTGACTGTAAGTCTCAAGGCACTAAAATGACTCTAGACTCCTATCCCAGAATAAATGATCTGAAGTCGATGGGATGGAATCCGCTGGAAGGAGGGAAGTAAGGCATCCCCTATCAACCAACACGAGGTACTCAAGCAACGTTGTATAATGTGGAAGGACTTGAACAAGATGTGCATGAACTAGTAACAGTACCAGGAATGGCCGACATGCAAAGTAAAGACAAATAAGGAATTGATGACTCAGGCTTCAACTTCCTTCGAACAAGAGCATAAAGGAAAATGGTGACTAAAGATAAGCAGCATGGTCTTGATATGAAAACTCGGACATCTCTGTGACGCAGGAGGCATTAATAAAGGCTCTATAGGGACTAGAAGCTTAACCAGTCAGTGGAGATAAACTCAAAGTAATGAGTAAAGCTCCTAAATTCAAACTAATAACCCAACCAATGGATGTGATATACAGTTCTCTATTCGAAGGAGACTCGGTTGCTGCCAAAGATGACATCTTTTCCTGTACAGATTTTTGGTTTTTTGATTTTTTTTGTACTTTTTCATATATTTTGAAAATCTTGAAAAAGAATAAAAGTGATTTATAATTACAAATATAGGATGAGATGAGTGTCAAGGATCAAACAAGCTAGTTCCAAGCAGGAGAACATACTTATGCTCAATGCAAGGAAACATGTCAAGATAACGACACTGGGGGGAATGTCCCCTCCCGGTAAAAAATGGGGGATCAAGCTACAAAAGATATGTAAACAGGATCTTCTTGGCTAGACATGAAAGAATATCGGGCTCTATGGCTAACAATCAAAGTCACGAAAGCCGACATAAGGCTCAATAAGGCAAGCAAAACTCATGATAATGCAATTACAACTTGACATATACAAGGGATTCCAGGGGGAAAGGCCAGGATAAATTTCAAGAGGAGTATGAAGCTCTTGCTCAAAGTCATGGCAGGACTAAAAGGACTCCCCGCAATCTAAAGGATAAATTTCAGCATGGGCACCAAATAAATTATGGGATCTAACTAGGGTACCCATGTATGGGAAAGCTCTACCATTCGCATAATGTCACTTCTAAAAGCAGCATGAAGGTTCCATGTTAAGATGGAATGGTTTCGTACCTAAGTTTAAGATGAAATGTTCATAAGGTCATGCAAAATGCAGGCAGATGTGAAATCCTAACCTATATGCCAGTTTAGACATGATACTTATAAGAGGCATGAACGGATCAAAGACTCAAAGAGAGTGTACGAAAAATGGATCCTACATGACAATAATATTAGTCCAAAATAGCTTGAGATAGTCAGTAAAGAGTCCAAACTATAGGATATAAGGAGGATTGATCATGACAATTGTAATCAAAGGAAACAATGCGGAGGACGATGGGACATAAGAAGGAATGTAAGGTGTAGACCCAACGTCCATGTATCCACTACCACCCCCATGAGGGTGACCACTGGTGTAAAGACCGATCCAAGGGAATAAAAATCCTCCACAAATGGAGTAGAGGATGGAATATGACCATTCCCAAATCCATGAGCATGGTAAGGGGTTGTGATGCCCCCAAGTCCGACACCAGGGTCTGTACTAAGACCAAGGACGGGTGGCAGGATACTAGGCATGCTGAAAATAAAAGGATACAAACTCAAGAGAACATAAATATACTCAAGTAACCGCGATCCCAAAATACAACTAGCACACAAAGAGCACACTCCTAAGAAAATATACAGCCAAAAAAAAAATCAAACCAAGGGGAGGATATGTGAGCTCCCAAATGCAGCAAGTATGTCTCACCTAGGAGAGGCTCGAAACTACTATACACTACAAGCAGAGGTACGTAACCAATTATAGTGGCCCTCAACTTCAACACATATAGCAACTATGTTGTCCGACCTCTACCTCACTAGCACACCTGCATAATAACCTCTACAAATACCCCCTCGATAACCTAGGTAAGGAAACTAAGGTCACCCCAATATAAACAATGCTCAAGCAGACAGTCTCAGGAGGGATTGACCGTATGGGTGGGTTAGCAAAGCCCAAAACTCAAAATATCCCCCAGATATGAATACGATCCTAGAAATATCTTCGGCGCTCACAAAAGTGACCAAGGGCTATCCCAATCACAATCATGCACGTTGCCTCGTGCTTAACTCCCGTGTAAGAGGAGCATCCTGAGAAACACTAATTATACCAAGGGTTTCACTCTCTCACCTGTACAAACACCTAATTGTTTTTGTCTAGTAGTCTTAGAGAATTGACTCGCAATGAACTATTCCAAGACTCTAAATCCTAATCTTGTTGGTGAACCCTATCAAAGAAAAATGTGTAGTTCATTTTAATTAAGCGTTGATTTTAATTGGTTGTGATTACTCAAAGGGAAATGGTTGTGCAACTAATGAATTTATGACTCGGTAGTGAAGTAAATATGCACACCTAACAAACAATGCCAAGTGCAATCTTTTTAGAATGAAAAACAGGGTATGCCACTACATGAGATGCATGTAAAATTATTCCTTTTTGAATGCCAATGCAATCCTTCCTATATGAAATCCTAAAGACAACTCTCATCCAATAAATCTAATGAAAGTACCTCCTTAAATCCATATGAAAAAAAATGCAACTACTTTGTATTTTTCAATATAAAAGAATGAAAAATGCAGTAAAAGTCATCTAAAACCCTCAGTCTCTGCAGCAAGTATAAAACACAAGCCCAGTAAGACACCGAGACAAAAGAGTAATTCACTAATGGCTAAACAAAAAATATAAATGACTATAAACTACTTTCAAAGAAAAATCAATGAAAAAGTGGCCTCTGGTCATGAAAGAAGCAGTCAACAGACACCATAAGAAACCAGGAAGACCCAGCCACACTCACAACCCACCCAGCAACTTCCCACAACATCAAAATCAACCAAAATGGAGGATGTACGCAACTATATAAAGAACAGCAGCATATGTACGCGACTTTTGGCCAAAAACCTGCATGTATACGTGAATTTTGGCCAAAAACCTGCATGTATACGTGACTTTTGGCCAAAAACTCGCGTATCTACGCAACTTTTAGCCAAAAACTTGCGTATACAGAGAAGAAAGTGGTAAAAATAAGGCCAAGGGCCAAACCAATCTAGGGGAGTGACAATGGATGACCATACTACTAAATGTGACAAAAAAACATGTAGAAACAAAGAGAAAGTCAACAATATCAAGCACATTGTGCCCCCAACCCCATAGAAAAAACAACTAGGAACCTCCCTAGTATGGTCGCCAATTCTGTTATGGAGAGAAACTTCCTATGGCTTGGGGTGTACCACAACAGACAGATAGACCACAGAAATAAATACCTTCCCAATATGCAAGAGAAAACAAACATCTAACACTAAAGGATCTCAAACCATACATTATTATGGATGGTTGAAGTATATCCTCGTTGAGCTTTTTCCAATCCCGCTTGCGCTAACAATTTTCTCTCGACAACAGCAAACAAGACAAGCATGCTATATAATATGGTGTTAGATCTACTCTAACATATATAATCAACAATGTATAAGTAATTAAACATATCCATGGATTCTGTATTGATTCAAATACACATTGTTGGACAAGAAAAGATATTTCTATTAATCAAATCAAAGATTACACAAGTGACAACCTCTATCGGCATGTCTGTGAACCGGAGAAACTGAGTCCTCCACCTGGGCCTCCACCACCTCAATCCTCCATCTCTCTATAGTAATCTCACAAGAAAAGGCAAGCTTGGGAAGAACACAAAGTGCTCCAAAGGGACAAAGGGATGCAGACTCAAGCATAAGCAAGCTACAATAACAATGGACTATAGTTTCCTTGCTCTTCAATTGCTCTCTTTCAATGTATCCAAGGGTTTCCTTATATAGCACTCCAAAGGGGTAATGGAGGGTCAAATGTGAGCGATCTCGAGGCATATGGAAGGCCAAGAGTCAAGTGGTTTGGACACACATCAAGGAAAACTCAAAAAATATTTGGACTTATGCACACATCCCGATGTACGTGGGTTTGATGTCAATATTCGTGTATATACATGAGTATGGGATAAAAAGTCACGTACATCCATAAACAGGTGTTTTTAGGGATGATCTTGGAAACATCAAAGTATAATATTATTCCATGGGTTCCAAAGAGTCTGCAGTGGGATAGGGAAGGCCATGAATATGTGATCAACCATGTGTGGTAAAATCAACTATAACATGAGTCATCCAGACTTCCAAAGATCAAGCTCTCTTGGTTACTGACTCTTCCAAAGTGCAAGAAAAGGGGAAATCAAAGAAGAAGGAGACAAAGGAAGTTGATTCAAAGCCTAAACCAAATCAGCAATATTTTGAAGAGGCCTCCGGCTCTAAGAAGAAGAAATTTGAAAATAATTTATGTCCTTACTATGAAAAGGGATACCATCTTGAATAACATTGTATAAGGAAGCAACATGATCAGATGTCCTCTCTTCTCAAGTAGCACAACATTGCTCCTCCAAGATCAAGGAAGCCTGATGAAGAAGCACTGACAGAAGATGTCAAAAGGTGTCATGCTTTGAAAGCAACTCTCTCTCCATCCTCATCATACATTATAGATTATGGAGCCTCCAACCACATGGTTTCCTCCAAAGAATCATTCTCTACTCTTTCACTATCAAAGGGGCCTAATATTCACATGGGAGATGATTTCCAGATTCCAGCAAAAGGAAGGGGCTCAGTTAGAGCAAAGCATGATGAGTTCAAAAATTTATTATATGTGCCCTCCCTTGCTTCTAGCCTCTTATCTATTTACTAGATGACTCATACAGCCTCTCCCAAGAGGGTCACATTCGATTCATACTCAGTTAAGATCATAGAAAAAGCCACTGGAAAGCTTGTAGTGAAAGGTATTGAAATCACTCTGCCAAAGCTTATGTTTTTTCACATTTCTTACATTTTTCTCCTCCTACAGCTTTATTTTCTCATGCTAACAACACCAACAATATTTGGCATGAGATATTTGGCCGTCTCAATTTCAAATATCTGAATCAGTTCCACAATGATAACATAGTTGAAGGTTTTCACTCCATCCAAACTTTCGATGGAGTATGTGTTGGGTGCTTGGTAGCTAAGCATCCAGAAAATAAGTATGATGTTGGGAAGGCTCATAGAGCTATCTCTACACTTGATTTGATACATAGTGATGTAGTTGGACCTACGCCTACAAACTCCATTAAAGGTTGCAGGTATTTCCTGACCTTTATTGATGATTGTTCTAGGTACTGCTGGATCTATTTCATGAAGCTAAAATCAGAATTTTTTGAAACATTTAAAAGTTTCAAGGCTATGGTTGAGAACAGTTTCAATAAGAAGGTCAAGTCAATAAGATCCGATGGAGGAGGAAAATATGTCAAAAGATATTTCCAGAATTTTTGTGAATCAGAGGGGATTTGAATGGAACGCTCGATTCCATACACACCACATAAAAATGGTGTGATTGAGAGGAAGAATAGATCACTGAAACATATGTAAACATGCCTTCTCCATGCCAAACATCTACCTCATTCTCTTTGGGTTGAAGTAGTAAATTGTTCTTCATATTTGCAGAATAGGGTCCCCCACAAGTCAGTGGTTGGGGTGACGCCATTCAAAGCACTGTATGGGTATAATCCCAATGTCTCTCAAGAGTTTTTGGTTCCAAATCTTGGGCCAGGATACCACTTGACAAGAGGAAGACGTTCCAAGCCCAAAGTAGCGAATGCATTTTGTTGGGATATGCAGAAGATGCAAAATCTTACAAACTGGTGGAGGTTGCTACCAGAAGATGCTTCCTTGAAAGAAGTGGCCAGTTCGAAGAAGTTCAGCTACATGATACTCCTCTAATAGCACAAGAAGGTATCACTATTTCTCCACCTATTTTTGATGATGATGATGTGCTACAGATTTCAGATTCAGATGAAGAAGATCACATACAGCATGATCATGTTATTGAGACTGAATCTCAATAGATTCTAGATCCAGATCCAGTACCCATTCCTAATCAGAAGCCTAAACCCAGATGGGCTCAAAAGCTTCTTGATGCAGTTGGAAGTGGTGCTGGAGTTCTAGAAGACAGAAGAAGAACTAGGTCCTGGTATCAGAATGAGCATGTTGCACTATCCCTCACAGATTCACTCTCTATAGAATGGTGCAGCAAAGTTTCAAGTTAGTGCTACTTAATTATGGCAATGATCAGATACATGGCCCACAGAAGCATAGATTTGATCATTCCCTACATTCACCATCCAGCAAAAACAAACAGAGTCATCCGTTCAGAAGTACATTGAGAGGTCCACTGATGGACCATGCTGCTGCATAGAGCTGCAATTTTGCAGCATTGTTTTTCTCAAGTTATTTTTCTAAGGATGAAACTTCTTTCTTCTAAAGATAGCTTGAAAATTGCTATTTTCCTGCTTATTTTTGGGGGGGAGGGTTTCCCATGAGGTTTTCCCTTGTTTCCTTAGTTGTACTAAGAATCATTTTTTTCATTATCTTCTAGATTGTATTTGGGTGACCTATGGTCTTGTTACTAGGGCCCACAACTATCCAAGTTAGGATTTAGGGGGGGTTTTAGGATTATTAATCCTCCCTTTGTCGAATTCCTATTAGATTAATTATTGCCTAACTTAGGAACCTTAAATTAATTAATTGTGTCCACTAGTGCAATTGGTTCCACTTAGCCCAATGGGGCCACCTGTACTAGTCACTGGACTATGGGGAACACTGCTAGAGGTTAACTGCCACTTACTGCATGTGCATGCATTAGTTTGGGCACCTCCTAGACCAATACCTACATTTTAGGAGCCACTAGGAGTCCCGGCACCAGCCTACTTCAATCAGTTGGTGTTAGTGCTAGTTTGTATTAGTTATCCCCCAGTTACCTTTAGTTAGTTCACAGTTAGTTAATCTAGTGCTACCAATGCATGGTTGCATGGGGAGGAGCACTTTTCCTACCTACCTCACTCTCAGTTGCATTGAGTTAACTAGTTGTCACTGGTTGTTGAGTTATTGGTCATCAGGGAATTGTCTATTTGGACTCTGATATTGATTGGGAGACCTTTAGTTAGAGATTTGGTTAGATACAGTCTTATCCACTTGGAGGATTCGAATTCATTACTCATGCATTTGAATTCTACCTATGTAAAACTATTGTAACACCGGATATTATGATGATGAATATACCGTAAATTCCTTAGCAATACTTGTCCATTTCCTGTGTGGTTTGTCTTGTTGGATTTGTATTTTCATTCTCCATTCAATTTCTACAAACATTATCAGAACTCTCTGCTTGAATATATAAATGGAATTCAAATTCTAACATGGTATCAGAGCCTTCTCATGTAGGTTTCATTCTTTTTTCTCCCCATCGAACATCAGAAGTAGCTGGGTTTCCACAGAAGTCCCCTATGAAAATTCACTAGCTCTGGATTCATTTAGAGCGGCAGAGAGGGCATGAAGGACCCTGAAAACATGTTTATGTTGAGAGGAAAAGCATGATTCTAATTGTTCATATGTTTTAGTATGTTATTGCAGTGAAATTGGTAGGTGCTACATATCTTGAGAGAAGTATTTGCAGTCTTCCAGCCGGAGCAATTATGAGTTCTCAAACTCCTAAACCATTGATCCTCACAACTTCCAATTACCTTGAATGGAGGATTGATATGTAGCTGTTATTGCAAAAGCATGGCTACCACAGGATCATACATGGATGGGAGGCTGAGCCTCATCAGCCGGTAGAGCGGAACAAATTCCTAAACCGTTGTGATGAAGCATTCGAGTACTTATGTACTTATATTTCCAGAGATCTCCTCTTTAATCTAGAAGGATTGAGGACTCCTAGAGAATCTTGGGATAATATTGATAGCTTTTTTAACAAACAATATGAGCTTCGGGGACACATTCTGGAGAATGAGTTGGTATCTTTACATCCCAGCAGTTTCGAGACTATTAAGCAATTCTTCTCCAAATTCAAGTCTCTAGTACTACAATGCAAACAGTGTGGGATAGAGCGGAAGGATGAGCAGAATGTCCTTTCCATACTCAGCAAACTAGGCCCTGAGTACTATGTCTATGTCTTTATGTTTCATTCCAAGTGGGAAAGCTTTCCTAATCGAAAACTTCCTTCTTTCTATTCATTTTCCAAGTCCTTAATCAAGGAACAAGACAAATTGATTCGAATGGGAGTCATCCAGACTTCCAAATATCAAGCTCTCTTGGTTACTAACTCTTCCAAAGTGCAAGAAAAGGGGAAATCAAAGAAGAAGGAGCCAAAGGCAGCTGATTCAAATCCTATACCAAATCAGCAATCTTCCGAAGGGGCCTCCGGCTCTAAGAAAAATAAATTTGAAAAGAAGTTATGTCCTTACTGTGAAAAGGGATACCATCTTGAAGAACATTGTATGAGGAAGCAACTTGATGAGATTTCCGCTCTTCTCAAGCAACACAATATTGCTCCTCCAAGATCAAAGAAGCCTGATGAAGAGGCACTAATAAAATATGTCGAAAGGTGTCATGCTTTGAAAGCAACTCTCTCTCCATCCTCAACATACATTATAGATTCTAGAGCCTCCAACCACATGGTTGCCTCCAAAGAATCCTTCTCTACTCTTTCACTATCAAAGGGGACTAATATTCACATGGGAGATGATTCCCAGATTGTAGCAGAAGGAAGGGGCTCAATCAAAGCGAAGCATGGTGAGTTCAAAAATTTCTTATATGTGCCCTCCCTTGTTGCTAACATGTTATTTGTTTACCAGATGACTCATACAGGCTCTCCTAAGAGGGTCACATTCGATTCAGACTTAGTTGAGATCACAGAAAAATACACTAGAAATCCTGTCACGAAATGTATTGCAAATCACTCTACCAAAGCTTATGATTTTTCACATTTCTTACATGTTTCTCCTCCTACAGATTTATTTTCTCATGCTAACAACACCAGCAATATTTGGCATGAGATATTTGGCCAACTCAATTTCAAATATCTGATGTAGCCCCACAATGATAACATGGTTGAAGGTTTTCCCTCCATCCAAACTTCCAATGGAGTATGTGTTGGGTGCTTGGTAGGTAAGCATCCAGAAAAGAAGTATGATGTTGGGAAGGCTCATAGAGATGTCTCTACACTATTTGATACACGGTGATGTAGTTGGACCTATGCCCACAAACTCCATTAATGGTTGTAGGTATTTCCTGACCTTTATTGATGATTGTATTGTGCATTAATGATGGAAGTGACTAGAAAGTACGTCACTGAAATCTCCCATGTCCTCGTATTCACTACAGTCAGCTATCTTTTTGCAACCAAATTTCATTATGCGACAACATTTTTCTTTCTCCGACAGGTATATGGCCTTCCACACATTTCTTTCCTTGCGACTGACAGAGAGTCTTTTCCACCATTTTTATTCTCCGACAAAGAGATGGTCTGCGACCATTTTTCTTGATCCCCGACAAACATATATTCTGCAACATGGTACTCAATATTTGAAACAAAACACTCATACTTTTTACAAAAATAACACTCATAAATCTACGTCTTTTTGTTATTTTCTTCTCTTTTCTACTTTTTTATTTTTTTTAGTCAACCAAGTCGCGGATATCCTGGTAAGGTTTTAGCCGAATTCTATTCACCAATCCTTTGAAAGGTGTTTCATCTAATTTATGCAATTGTACTGTGCCTCCTTCAGTGATCTAAATGATAACAAATGGTCCCAGCCAATGTTTTCTTAGCTTATCAGGATGCTTTAGAAACTTACTATCATACAGGAGGACAAGTCCTGCAGCCTGAAATTGCCTATTCTTCAAGTGCATGTCATGCCATACTTTATGTCATTCCTTCTCAACATTTTGATGAAAACCTATGATGAAACGCTCTACCTCCAACTACACAAGCTATGATAATATTTATTTAACAGCATAAACATCAATCATTTTCATAATCACAATTTTTCTTAGACTAGGTACAATGTATTCCATCGACATAACTTCCTTTTGTCCATACAGTTGTTGAAATGGAGTTTGTCCTATCGATTTCTTATAGGTCGTGCGATATGCCCATAGTACCACAGAAATTTTATGGTCCCAATAATCTCTTTAAATGTTGTAAATATTCATCAATGCGTTCTCCAGGATCTTGTTGAATTCTTCGAAAACACCATTCACGTGTGGGTGATATGGTGTTTTCTTCCTGTGTTGGATATAGAATTCTTCAGTTACCTCGTTGTTATAGAAGATTTCACAACTCTAGGTGAATCACACATTGTATGGCCTTCCCCTGTCCCGCTGCAGACTCCTTAGACCCTATGGACCACTTTTTGTCCTTTGATGTTTCCTTGATCATCCCTAAAAACACATGAAAAATGCTATACGTGACTTTTAACCTTATAAGCGCATACATACGCGGGTTTGACCACTAAAACCGCGTACATAGGGATGTGTAAATAATCCAAATCCTTTTGGAGTTTTCCTTGACATGGATCTGACTCATTTGACTCCTGGCCTTCCATATGCCTTGAGATCGCTTGGATTCGACCTTTCATTACCCCTTTGAAAAGCTATATAAGGAACCCCTTGGTACATTGAATGCATAAGAGATAATTGAGAGCAACGAAACTATAGTCCATTGTTGCCAGAGGTTATGCTTGAGTCACCATCCGTTTGTCCCTTGGAGCACTTTTGTGTTCTTCCCAAGCTTGCCTTTTGCTTGTGAGCTTGCTATCGAGATATGGAGGATTGAAGTGGTGGAGGCCCAAGTGGGGGATTCAATTTCTTCGGTTCACAAACGTGCCGCCAGAGGTTGTATCTTGTAATCTCTAATTTATATTAATAGAAATATCTTTTCCTGTCCAATAATGTGTATTTGAATGAATATTTTATCCATGGGATTATGTCAAATGCTTTTACATTATTGATTATATATGCTAGAATAGATCTAACACCATGATATATAGAATGCTTGTAATGTTTACTTGTTGTTGAGGAAGTAATATAGAAATTCAAGCTGAAGATTGGAAATCTCAACGCGGATCTACTTCAACCGTCTGGAATAAGGTACGAGGTCCGATCCTTTAGTGTTAGACATTTTATTTCTATTGCATATTGGGAAAGATTGATTTATGGAGTCAAGCTGTCTGTTGTGGTACCCCAAGCCATAGGAATTTCTCTCCGTAACAGAATTGGTGACTCCACTGGGGAGTTCCTAGTAGTTGTCCTTTGGGGGTTGTTTTCTCGGCATTCAATGTATTTGAATTGCTCTTTCTCTCTTGTTTCTATGTCGGGTCTGGGGGCATGTATTCCTGGTAGAGTCTGATTGGTGTGAAGTTTGTCTCAGCCTGTCTGTTTGCCTTGATTTTATGCACCTTTTTCTTCTTGTACGTGGCTTTTTGATTTACAGTCGCGTATACACGCGGGTTTACTACGAACAATCGCGTATACCTTTGGTTTTGGCTTTTTGTGCAAGATAATTGGTTTCTGGGTGAATCCTGTTAGTTGCTAAGTCTCCTTTGACACTGCCTGAGTCTGTTTTGACCTCTGTTTCTGACCAAAAACGTTTTTTTTTTTTTTTAGGAAAGTTCTTGTCATGGCATTTTCAATTTTTTGTTTGAGATTAGTGCATTAGAGTTATTTTACCTTAGCGCTTTGCGGGAATGTTGTTTGGGTGTGCTTGCAGAGTCTAGGGGTCGTAGAATCATTCTTTTGCTTTTTGTATCTCTTTTATTTTCAAAAAATCCAAAAACATTTGCTTATCATCATGCATTGCATTTTGCACTTTGCATTGTACTTTCACTAGATAGATTTGCTTTGGAGTACTAGTTAGGACTTCATATAGGAAAATTTGCATTCATCATTTGAAGAAGAATTGTGCATTACACGTAGTAGCATACCCGGTTTTCATGGACACAATGCATTTGCATTGATTGTTAGGTGTGCATTTTACTTCCTGTTGCGTCATAACACCACTAGTTGCACGACCATATCCTATTTTTGAGTAATAAAGCCAACTAAAATCAACGCTAAATAAAATGAATTACACTCTTTTCTTTTCTAGGGTGCACCAACAAGATTAGGTTTTAGGATCTTGGAATAGTTCATTGTAAGTCAATTCTCCAAGATCACTAAACAACAACATCTAGGTGTCTGTCCAGGTGAGTGTGTGAAATCCTTGGTATAAGCAGTGTTCTCAGGATCCTCCTCTCAAAAGGGAGTTAAGCACGAGGCAGTGTGAGCGGTTATTGATTGGGATGACCCCTAGTCATAAATAAGTAGCACCGGAGATATTTCCAGGATTGTATTCGTATCTGGGGGCTCTTTCGAGAGTTTCGGGCTTTGCTACCCTACCCATACGGTCAATCCCTCCTGCGACTGTCCGCCTGAGCATTGAGTATATTGAGGTGACCTTAGTGGCCTTACCTAGGATATCGAGGGGGTACTTGTAGAGGTTATTCTGCATGTGTCTTGGCCAAGTTGGGTTTGGACAGCACAGTTGCTTTACGCGTTGAAGCTGAGGGCCACAATAATTGGTTACGTACCTCCACTTGTTTTGTATGGGAGTCTCAAGCCTCTCCTAGGTGAGACATACCTGCTTCATTCAGGAGCTCACTTATCCAGCCCTTGTTTGCTTGCTTTTGGCTTTATATTTTATTAGTGATTGCTCTGTGCATGCTCGTTGGCCTAGGGTTTACGTAAATAGAGAGTCTTTGTTATTTTTTGAGTCATTGTGGATTCGAGTGCAGTTCTGCGCCGTTCTCGTCATTTAGCAGGACTTCTGCCTTCTACTTCTCCTCCTCCTTTGGGAGAGCAACCTAGACAGTCCAGGAGGACTATGTCACACATTGATTCACACACCATGGGGGATTCTTCAGAAGGTATTCCTGAACCACCTCCTCCCATTCGTGTAGACGATGGGGAATTTACACCGACTTATGATCCTTCACCCTACTTAGCCGAGTTAGGTCCTGTTATTTTTGAGATAGGAGCCATACATGATAGACCTACTCACTCTAGGGATGATTCCCCATTGACGAGTTACCGGTATGGCATGTCGAAGGATGCCGAGACTCATTTCGAACCCGCCACTACTAGCTATGGTAATTATGCTACATCTGGTTTCCCTATACACGATTTGACATTTCATGTCAAATCCGATTTTGAGCCTAGCACTATGCCTAGGGGCACTTTCATTCCTTACCATGCGGAGAGGTTTGGGAGCACTAGTCACATTGCACCTTCCATCCCAGTGGTGGAAGCTACATCATATCTCCCTCCTAGGTCTAGGGTTAGC
>LPNX010141703.1:63052-73147 GCA_001517045.1 Pseudotsuga menziesii
ATGATCCTGTGGCTCATGACCCGGCTTGGCCGGCTGTCCCTACCAAGCTTCCTTAGGACATACCTAAGTTCGAAGGCAAACCGGGAGAGGATCCGAGCAAACACGTTACTACGTTTCACCTATGGTGCTCTTCGAATTAGTTACATCAGGACTCAGTCCGTTTGAGACTATTTCAACACACCCTCACAGGGCCTGCTGTGAAATGGTATATAGAGTTACCTAGGGGAGCTTTTACTTTGTTCAACGACCTTGCGATGACTTTTCTTAATCACTTCCAGCTACCAGTGCGCTATAACGTCGGTACTGAACTCTTGTCGACATTTCAGCAAGATAAAGCCACCCATATTTCTGATCATATTCAAGAGTGGCATAGATGGAAGAGATTAATTAAAGCTTTTATACTACCGGAATTCCTTCTCGAGTGGTTCCTCAAGTCGTTATTGTCGTATATATCGAAGGATGTTTCCACATCCGAAGTGCAGAATGAGGAACAAGCGATATTTAGGGTGCAGGAACTGGACTTGATATATGCTTAGTCCGGTTTGTTGTATGAGATTATTCCCAATGCTCCCCGTTCCAGTTTCGATCCCAAAGTCAAACCTGGACCACATGCTGATGGCATTGTGGGTTGTGCAAGTGCGAAACCTGCAGATTTGGTTGCAAAACAAGCTAGTAAATTGTCAATCAACCAATCTGCCTCGGGACAAGCTACGACTTCGTCTCAACCCTCCCAAATGGAGAATGTACTTTCTGTGCAATCGTCAGACCAGAAGGGTAACCAGCAGCCTAGACGGAATATAAACAAGGGTAAAAATAATAATAATCGAAAGGGTGGGCATAAGAATGAGAATGCTAACAATAATGACAAGAACAGTAGAAATGCTGGGGGGGACAAGCAAGCAAAATGTAAGGTTAAATTCCCTTGTAAGCTTTGTAAGGAAGATCACCTCACTTACTTGTGCCCTCGGATTGATGAAGCTTCAAGATTCTTAGCACAAGGCCCAGCTGTGCTAACAAACCCTTTACCGCATAACCAGAATATGAACTCGAAGTCCCATGACCAATCTAGTGATGATGATCCACCAGAGGGTAGTGGTTTTGGGTGCATTAACATGGTCCGTGCTACCAAGTTTGTGACTCATGCGAAAGATTATAGTTCATCACAACCCATCCCAGGAAAAGAACCTGATCCACCATGAAATCCTTTGCGCATTGAGAAACCTGCGAATAAACCTGAGGCTGCACCTTGCATTCCTAAGGGAGTCCTTAAGTGTTCAGGGCATAATCCAAATGCCCGAGCTGCCCAGAATTATTCAGTTATCGAGGATTTGGGCCATACTCCTTGTGAGATGTCTGCATTGGAAGTGCTTCAGAGTTGTCCTTCGCAAAGGAAGGCGTTGCTTTTTTCTCTTGGTGTGAACGATGATGATTCTTCCTCTATGATCAAATTTGAAACCACGGGACATCAGCCTCGCTTGCCCTACTATGTGTCTCTTTTGGTGCACGTAGAATGTCTTGGTATGACCGTCAAACATACTGTGATTGACGAGGGCGCTGCTGCTTTTGTGATGTCTTTGGCCTGCTGGAAGGGTCTCGGTTCTACTAAGCTGTCTAAATCAGTGACTATGTTAACTACTTTTGATGGGAGATCTTTTAGGCCACATGGTATCCTTCCTTCCCTTAAAGTCTGTTTGGGGGGGGAGACTGTTGCAATAGAGGTTGAGGTGGTTGATGCGCCCCTTGACTATAATCTCCTGCTGGGTAGGAATTGGATGTATAGTATGCAAGCCGTTGCTTCTTCCTTGTTCTGCGTTGTATGCTTTCCACATAATGGGAAGATTGTAACAATTGATCAAATGACATTCAAGAATCCGTCTGTTACTGCATCTTCGGGAGCTTCGATCCCGATCGTTGAGCACTCTCAGTCGGCAACTGGGAGTGTGGGTTTAGGCATGTATCCATCCCTCATGGGAATCTTTAGTTGTCCTGCACCAATCCTCATGATAGGATCTTGTTCCGATGAGGCTTCAACATCTACGACCTCGGTGTCTTTTTGCACAACCCATATGGAAGATCCTTGGATCCTTCCTTCACCGAGTACTTCAAGTGAGCCTGTCGAGATGAGCATGTCGTTGCCTGCAGCCATGATAACTTATCAAGCTAATCTCAAGTGTGTTGCAGAGCCTCGTTCTTCCTCTTCGCGGACGGAGGAGGAAGACCCCTATGTGTTTCCAGCATGGGCAGTACAGTCTTCTAATGCCCACGACTACCTTGATATGGTTTTCCCTTCAGATGAAGTGATTATCGAGGCTATGTCGGGAGTTGAGCCACCATGGGAGGAACTTCATCATAGATCGTACTTTCTTCCATAGCTTGACCGTTTGGAGCATGAGGACTATAGGGAGATTCTTAGTCAGAAAGTTGGTAGGCCTATGGTTCCATTAATCTCTCCTGGTCTGATGGCTGATGGAAACATGGCGAACATATCATCAACGATTCCTATCAATATTCCTCGCAATCCTGGCACAATAGAGAATGTCTAGATTGGGGCAAAATTTTCCCATGCTGAGATTCTGGAATATACCGATCTATTCAAGGAATTCCGTGATATTTTTGCTTGGTCTTACGACGAGATGCCAGGTATCGACCCTCGAATTGTCGAACATGAGATTAAGACTTACCCCAACGCTAAGCCTGTTTGACAACGTTTACGCGCCGTGAATCCTAGGAAAGCACCCACCATTAAGGCAGAGATAGAGAAGCTGTTGAAAGTTGGTTTCATCTATCCCGTTCCCTTGACGGAGTGGGTTTCAAACCCCGTTCCGATGGATAAGAAGCAGGGATCAATCTGCATATGCACTGATTTCTGCAATTTGAATCGTGCCTGTCCTAAGGATAACTTCCCCACACCATTTATAGATCAGATTTTGGATGAGTGTGCGGGTAGCGAGGTGTTTACCTTCATGGATGGATTTTCTGGGTATAATCAGATACAGATTAAACCTAAGGACCAACACAAGACTGCATTTATTTGTCCTTGGGGAACGTTTACATATTGAAAAATGCCTTTCAGCCTTAAAAACACTGGAGCTACGTTTCAGCGGGCGATGACCTTGATCTTCCATGATCTCAAGTCTATTATTGAAGTATTTTTGGATGACCTTGCTACTCATTCTCGTATGAGAATGCGTCATCCCTATCACTTGAGATTGGTATTCGAAAGATGTTGGCACTATTCAGTTAGATTAAATCCTCATAAGTGCATCTTTTGCGTGAAGTCAGGTCGTTTGTTAGGATTCATCGTTTCGAAGGAGGGTATAAGAGTCGACCCTTTGAAGGTTGAGGCAATACTTCAGTTGTCTCCCCCGAAGAATATTCATCATCTTCAATGTTTGCAAGGCATGGCAAACTTCTTATGAATATTTGTTGTCAACTTTGCCAATTTGACTAGAGGCTTTATGCGTCTCTTGAAGAAGGACACTCCCTTTGAATGGGATGAGCGAGCCCAGAAGTCCTTCGATGCACTCAAGCAAGCCATAGCATCGGCCCCGGTGATTATTCCTTCGGATTATAGCCGTGATTTCTTATTATATGTGGCCACGTCTTTAGAGACGATTGGTATGGTTTTGGTTCAAGAGGATGAGGAGCTCCAAGAGCATGTCATATATTATCTGAGTCGAAACCTTATTGACGCAAAAATTCATTATTCTCGTGTCAAGAAGCTTGCTTTAGCTACCGTACATGCGGTTCAGCGTTTGAGACATTATATTCTCCTTCGTCAGACCTTGGTTGTGGCCCATGTCAATCTGTTTCAGTTCATCCTCACACAAAGGATGATTGAGGGAAAGTATAATAAATGGATTGTCATTCTGCAAGAATTTGATCTCGAGTTTGTTTCGGCAAAATTGAAGAAGTCTTTAGTCTTTGCAGAGCTCATATCGGACTCTCCGAGTGAGACCGAGGAGTTGGTATGTGAAGATACGTTTGTCGATGAACACATCTTCTTAATCTCTATGCTAGACCCATGGTACGGGGATATCATAGTATATCTGCAAACACAGAGGACCCCTACTCACCTCTCACGAGATGAACGATGACGATTACGTCACGTCTCGAAGAACTACCTTATAGTGGACAATACTTTGTACCGCCGTGGGGTAGATTCCACTTTACGACGTTGTTTAACTCATGACGAGGTTGAGGCTGTGCTGAATGATTGCCACGGAGGGGCGTGTGGTGGTCATTTATCTGGGCTTTCTACAGCTCAAAATATTTTGAGAGCAGGTTATTTCTGGTCGTCGATCTTTAAAGATTGTGTTGATGCGGTCAAGAGGTGCCACCCTTGCTAGGTGTTCACACGTAATATGCGCTCGAAACCTGCCCCGTTACATCCCATTATCACCGACGGTCCCTTCACTAAGTGGGGGCTCGATTTTATGGATTGCAACCCAGCTTCAGCTAGGGGTTACCATCACATTATAGTGGTTGTTGATTACTTCATGAAATGGGCTGAGGCTATTCCTACAGTAAAATCTGACAATGAGACAGCCACTCATTTTGTATTCAACCAAATCATTACTCGGTTCGGGATTCTGAAAGAGCTTGTCACTGACCATGGCTTGCACTTTCAGAACCATATGATGGAAGAGTTGGCATCCAAGTTAGGGTATAAGCAAGAGAACTCCTCTTCTTACTACCCCCAAGCGAATGGACAGGTAGAGGCAGTGAATAAATCACTCAAATCCATTCTCCAACAAACCATCACACAAAGCAAGACTAATTGGCACATTATGTTATATCCTGCTTTGTAGGCATATCGAACCATAGTTAAGACTGCCACTGGTTTTTCTCCATATCAGCTTGTGCATGGAGTGGAGTCAATATTGCCGGTTGAATGCGAATTTCCTTCGTTGAAGCTAGCTGTGGAACTCTTACCAGACACTTCACCTATGGAGGAGCATTTGGTTCACCTTGAGCAACTTGATGAGCAGCGTCGAGATGCCTTAGTGGCTCTAGAGGTTAATAAGCATCGCGTTAAGGTCCAGTATGATAATTTTGTCCATCCAAGAGTGTTTAGTGAAGGCGACCTGGTGCTTTTGTGGGATCAACCGAAAGAACCCTTGGGGGCAGGGAAGTTTAATCCTATGTGGCGTGGTCCTTATGTGGTTAAGCGTGTGTTAGAGAAGGGTTCCTATGAGTTAGTCTATTACGAAGGAATAGCTTTGGCGGAGCCTAGAAATGGGCTCTATCTTAAAAAATACTATGCATGATCTTTAGCCAAGGCTGCTTGTTGTATATTATTGTACATCTTTTCATAGTTAGGTCTTTTCCTTATTGTGATCGGGTTTGTGATTAGTTTCCGTTTCTTTTGGTAGATGTCAAGGGAATCTTCCACCTACATAGGATTCGTGGATGGTGAAATCCATCACACTCAACACTCAGCCTCTGCTGCTTGGGTGATTTATACTCCTATGGGTCAGGTACTATCTTCAGGAGGTGTATGTCTACAGCCATCTTCCAACAATGTTGCTGAATATAGCGTTGTTATTGAGCTTCTACGGGATGCCATTCTACATGGCGTTCTATCTCTTGAGGTACGTCTTGATTCGGAGTTAGTAGTGTCACAGCTCAATGGTTTGTACCATGTTAGAGATCCGACGTTATTAAGAAGGTTCTTACGTGTGAGTTTGTTAGAACGGAAATTTGACAGTATTACATATATACACATTCCAAGAAATAATAATCAAGTTACTGAATCATATGCTAACTACGTGTTAGATTGGCATTTGTTTCATTCATAATTAATCACAAACACAATTTTTACACATGTAAATAAATAAACCGATCACCATAAAAATTTTATATATCAAAAATGTGTTAATAGATAGTGTCATGATACAAAAGTGGGGCTTTTTAAGCCTCCATCATATAATACACGGTAGTACAAAATGAATACACTCCCAGGTGTCTAATCCTGTGGAGGAGGAAGAGGTTTGTGATCATGGAACGTCACTATGGCTCTAGCTAGCCGTCGAAATAAACACACCCATCTGCGTGGTACACCCACCACCTGCCGCTGCATGGCCTCAGGCAAGTCCTCGACTTGCACCATGGGAACTCTATGAGTTAGTCTCATGAAGTTGGTATGAATGCTCTAGAGCATTCGCTCCGCATCCACACCCGTGATGTCATCTCCTCTTCCCCTCCATCTATGACGAGGGAAGCCCTCTGGTCACCGTGGTCCCACATCTACACACAAATGGTAGATGTCACTATGTGTTGTCACACAAAAACATGTTTTTGCTTCCATATAATCAAGAAAATACAAAAAAAAATTAAATAATTCAAAAATTTTAAAAAGAGTGAGGGTCAAGATTCGTTACCTATATCACCATATGTCGATCCTGGTGGCAATGGCATGTCCGGATCCCCCCGAAAATCTATCCCTCCATAGGGGTATTCATCGATGGCAATAAGCTGTCATCGCCACCATGGAAAGAAGTCAGCTGGATATGGGTTTGCCACCCTACCACCCCCTAGTCTGTGCATTGCATCTGCCCAACACCGTTGGGCTGGATCTTGAACCCCGTGGAGAGGAACATCCACTCTAGGGATCAATCTTGGAACACGCTCGAAGAAAAACGTGCTCAGAATACTGTTGAACCTAAAGTTCTGTACCCTGCCAGCCTTACACTCACTGAGTTGGTGTTTCATGTTGCTCAGTAGTGTCGAACTCCAGTCATATACTGTGGGTCTCATGCACTCCACTGCATAGAACATCTGAGGCCGCGAGGCCTAGTGGAGTGATGCTAAGCCTGCTATCCTGCCTAGCATCAGTAATATGGCCTTTAGGCCCAGCACCTATATAGCATTGTTAGGGACTTGACTCCCCACCTTCTCAGTGTCTGGAAAACAGTACACGGCTATGTACTCATCGATAGTCAGGCCACCCCCTGGCCCACCTCGGGAACAAAGGTTGACCGCCTCCCCTCGTTTAGAAAGACCAGTGATAAAGTATATGTCCTCCACCTCTATAGTGAGGGACATCCCATCAATCCAGAAGGACTCTGCGTCTGGATCCCAGTAGTCTATCAGCATCTGTAGCAGTCTTGGTTTGGCCCTCAAACCACCAAGACACCAAAACTTGTAGAGTCCACATGCACGAAGAGCTTGTTGAGCCATTAGGTCATCCCTTACTGTTTCCTATACTTCACCATGCTCGCGCTCTCTCCATTCTAGCACCATCCTACAAAATAAATTGCAAAATTATCCATTAGTTTACTTGAAAACCTTATGCGCGGCCTCATACGCGACTGTTTTGAAAATAGTTGTGTATGTACGCGGCTTTTAGGCCATTTTCTGGGTATAGCCAGCCCTATACGTGGAAAAAACCTCGATATCCGCATGGGCCATAGCTCATACTTTAGGATGGCTTAAAAACTTCATTTAACCATGAAAATCTACAAAAATTATATCAAAATGCAAGAGGAGAGCATGAGTAAATACCTGGAAGAAACGGTTGTGAATTCCGCCGGCTGGATCTCCTGGAATTTGCAGTTGAAAATCAGAGCTCAAATGGGTAAAAGTTTCAAATGATTTATATTTTTTACTATTTATAGAAAAAATTTCAAATATTTAAAAAATTTTACCCCCTTTCCTATAGTTTCGACATTTTCTAACCATTTTGGACCGTTTTTGACATAATTTGTGATGTAGAAGACCTTTTACAGTGCCGTTTCAGCCATTGGATTGACTCGTTCATGCTGATCTTAGGTATCATGACTAAACTAGCATATAGGTTAGGTTTCACCACCATTTGCATTTTACATGACCTTATGACCATATCACCATGTCCTTAGGTACGAACCCACTCTATTATGTCACGGAACCTTCTTGCTGTTTTAGAAGTGGCATGATGTGAGTGGTAGAGCTTCACCTTACATGGGTACCCTAGTTAGCACCTTATTTTCATTTGGTGCCCATGCTGATGTTTTCTCCTTTAGGGTGTGGGAGTCCGTTGTATAGTACTGCCATGACATTTCGCAAGAGCCTCATACTCCTCTTGATCTTATGTTGGCATTTTTCCCTCAGGACTCCCTCATGTCAAGTTGTGAATGCATTATCATGAGCTTTGCCTGCCTCATTGAGCTTTATGCCGGCTCCCCTGACATTGCGTTTCAGCCATATAGCCTGACCTTGTCTCATGTCTAGCCATGCATAGCCATTTTTTATATCCTTCGTAGCTTGATTCCCTTTTTACCGGGAGGGGATTTTCCCCCGAGTGTCGATATCCTACACATGTATCCTTGCATTGAGCATAGGTATGTTCCACTGCTTGGAACTAGTTTGTTTTCCCTTATGACACTCGTCTCCTCCTAGTTTGTAACTATAAAGCTAGTTTATTCTTTTTTCAAGCTTTTCAAATAACTAAAAAAGTCCAAAAAAAAATCAAAAAACCAAAAAGCTGGACAAGGAAAGATGTTATCTTTGGCAGCTGTCAAGTCGTGTCGCCTTCGAACAGAGCACTGTATATCACATCCATTGGTTGGGTTATAGTTTGACTTTAGGAGTTGTACTTGTTTATCTGATTTTATCTCCACCGACTGGTTAAGCTTCCAGTCCCCATGGAGCCTCTGATGATGCCTCCTGTGTCACAGAGATGTCCCAGTTTATATATCGAGTCTATGCTGCCTTCATTCAGTCACCATACATCGTTATGCTCTTGTTCGAAGGAAGTTGAAACCTGAGTCGGCCATTCCTCAGTTATCTTGACTTTGCATGTCGGCCATTCCCGGTACAGTTACTGGTTCGTGCACCTATGATCGAGTCCTTCCACATTATACAGCTTTGCTGAGTACCTCGTTTTGGATGATGGGGGATGCCTTAATTCCCTCCTTCCATTGGATTTCATCCCATCGACTTCAGATCATTTATTCTGGGAGTGGAATCTAGAGTCATTTTGAGTGCCTTGAGACTTACAGTCATCAGTGGCAGGTTCTCTCGCCATCGACAGTTTCTTGGGAATACATCAATGTCCCCTGATTGATGGATCCTCTTAAGTGTTCGACCTCAACACATTTATTCACACTTGTTAGTTTGCACTCTAGTACCTTGATTCCCATTTTCATCATTGGTGGGTGATCTCGCGTCTGTTAACGGTATACATTAATGACCAGTAATCAGACAATGGACTACTATGTTCGACCTTGACACCTCTATTTTCATAGTAGGACATGTACTCATAGTGGTTTGTGTAGAAGACTTTCTAGATTGGTGGCATCTCTTATATGCTACCTCCTTTATTGTGCCATTGTTCATGAGATTTCAGCTCTCGTGACTTTATTTCAGTGTATGTCAGACATTTCCAACCACTATGGAGATCTTGATCTATTATATATCTTCAGCCATTTTGGAGATCATGGTCCTTTGTATATCTTCATCATGGATATTCTGATCTATGTATATTGTACGTGGCTATGACCACATATGTGATATCATGTATCATGCCTATTCATGGCCATTGTACTCTTATGTATCCGGGACTGCTATATGTACTTGCAGCTATATGCAGAGTTGTATTATTGTACTATGCTAATTGGGTGGCTGGTCTTCCATTCGGGATCCTTCATCACTCCACTTCTGGGATGGACTTATAATGTATTTCGGCCATTGTATAACCCCTCTGATCTCATACATTAGGGGGCATCTGTTATAGTGGATCTCACCACTCTAGGTGAACCACACATTGTATGGCCTTCCCCTGTCCCGCTGCAGACTCCTTAGACCCTATGGACCACTTTTTGTCCTTTGATGTTTCCTTGATCATCCCTAAAAACACATGAAAAATGCTATACGCAACTTTTAACCTTATAAGCGCGTACATACGCGGGTTTGACCACTAAAACCATGTACATCGGGATGTGTAAATAATCCAAATCCTTTTGGAGTTTTCCTTGACATGGATCCGACTCATTTGACTCCTGGACTTCCATATTCCTTGAGATCGCTCGGATTTGACCTTTCATTACCCCTTTGAAAATCTATATAAGGAACCCCTTGGTACATTGAAGGCATAAGAGAGAATTGAGAGCAACG
>LPNX010141703.1:73219-195982 GCA_001517045.1 Pseudotsuga menziesii
ACTTGAGTCTACATCCTTTTTTCCCTTGGAGCACTTTTGTGTTCTTCCCAAGCTTGCCTTTTTCTTGTGAGCTTGCTATCGAGAGATGGAGGATTGAAGTGGTGGAGGCCCAAGTGGGGGATTCAGTTTCTCCAGTTCGCAGACGTGCCGTCAGAGGTTGTATCTTGTAATCTCTTATTTATATTAATAGAAATATCTTTTCCTGTCCAATGATGTGTATTTGAATGAATATTTTATCCATGGGATTATGTCAAATGCTTTTACATTATTGATTATATATGCTAGAATAGATCTAACACCATGATATATAGAAAGCTTGTATTGTTTACTTGTTGTTGAGGAAGTAATATAGCAATTCAAGCTGAAGATTGGAAATCTCAAGGGGGATCTACTTCAACCGTCCGAAATAAGTTACGAGGTCTGATCCTTTAGTGTTAGACATTTTATTTCTATTGCATATTGGGAAAGATTGATTTCTAGAGTCAAGCTGTCTATTGTGGTACCCCAAGCCATAGGAATTTCTCTCCGTAACACTCATCGATCAA
This sequence comes from Pseudotsuga menziesii, assembly GCA_001517045.1. Classification (NCBI taxonomy): domain Eukaryota; kingdom Viridiplantae; phylum Streptophyta; class Pinopsida; order Pinales; family Pinaceae; genus Pseudotsuga; species Pseudotsuga menziesii. Next base: position 73,765 of record LPNX010141703.1, read on the forward strand.
CTAATTGAAAAATTGTGTTCCCTGATCGCTTATAAAAATATCCAGGCATCTAAATCTAGTTAGAACATTATCAAACAAAAAATTTGTAGTAGTTGTAGTAGTACAATCCTTTATTAGTGTTGCTTCATCCCATCTAGTCAAGTAATCTATTGCAGTAATAATGTATTGTGCACCAATTCTTTTTCCTAGTGGGTTGATAGGATCCACAAAATCAACAGCCCATTTTTCAAATGCATGTAAATTTAGTTTAGGTACTAGTGGAATTTCATCTCGTCGTGATGGTTTTCCAGTTATCTGACAGATATCATAGTTGCAACAATATTCTCTAGAATCTGCATGCAAGATAGGCCACCATAATCCTGCTTGTAATATATTATGCGTTGTATATTTTCCAGCATAATGGTCTCCTATGACACTAGCATGTGCTTGATTCAATATCATTGGTTGCTCGTGTTCTAATACACATCGACGAAGAATTTCATCAGGTCCCTTTTATACAGTTGTCCATCTATCAATTGGAAATTTCTATCTCGCACCACTAATTATTTATTTTGTGCAGTACTGAATCCTTCTGGTGCATATCCTGTACTCAATAAATGTATAATATCTCTATAATGATCATCAACCATCAATATCGCAAGTAATTATGCATCAAGAAGACTATCGTCTAGATTAATAGGTTCTTCTCCACTTTCAAACCTCGATAGATGGTATGGTACTGAGTTCAATCGACTCGCCTTAACAATAAATTCAAAGTCAAATTCTTGGAAAAGGAGACGTCACCAACAAATATTCCCCCCCAACACTAGTTTGTTGACTAGGTATTTCAACGTTGAATGGTCTTTGAACATTTTGAAATGTCCACGCAACAAATAGTGTCAAAATTTCTAAAGAGTATACAACATAGCTAATCCTTCTCTTTCAGTCGTAGTGTAATTCTTCTCTGTTGTTGATAATTTTCATCTAGCAAAGGAAATAAGATGATCGATAGACCCTTCACTAGGATGTGCAAGTACAACTCCAAGCGTGAAAGATGATGCATCAAAATGTACATGAAATTCCTTCTTCCAGTCTGGAAAAACTAGGATGGGTTTTGTGACCATCTTATTCTTTAGGGTATCCAAATTCTCTTGGAATTGTTCCCTACATTGAAACGTAACATCCTTATTCAACAATTTCTCCATTGGAGCAGTCACCTATGCATATCCATTTATAAATTTCTAATAGTATATTTTGTGTCCCAATATCATTCTTAGTTTCTTAACTGGATTTGTGTCAGGTTTTAATAGTATCTTCATCTCTCCAAGGTCCCCAACAATCCCCTTCATCTCTGAAAATTTTGTAGGGAACAGATCCTGAAATTCATGTAGTAGGTCCGTGATCTTCTCGACAGTTTCATCGTCCCAATAATCTCCAATATTGGTGAACTTTGGATCCTTTGGAGACCCAATATTTACTTTCTTTACCTTCAATGGACTCATAAACTGGTTACTTGAAATACCAAATCCTTGCACCGCGTGAGTATCTTCAGACTCTTGGATGTTTATGTCTCATGGGTCATCATCATCTCACTCACCCATTACATTACAGCACTCCATCCAATGTCGAATTGTCATGATGCTCTGATTAAATTTCTTCATCAATACTAGGATGTCTTCAAATATCTTCATCTTGATTACTTGTAATGCAGCATCATGTTTTTATTAATTAATCCTCCTTTGTCCAATATAGTCTATTTGTTATTATTTCCTAGCTTAGGAGGTCATTTATCACTTTACTAGAATTTTGGTGCCACCATCAATATTTTTGTCACTAGTTCCATTGGTGCCACTAGTGTCATTGGTGACACAGGTGCCACCGGTGCCATTAGTGCCAATTGTGCCACCGGTGCCAATCCCTCAATTATAAGATCCCTCTCTTAATTTAACCAGCATCATGTTAATGTATTTGTAAATTCGGAATGTATTCATCAGTATATCTTATGTATTGTACCCCGATGTTTATTCTGGGATGTGTCTGTGTCTGTAATGTACTTGAGTCATGTCATGCCTCGATGTTCCTATCGAGAGGTTCTATAATGTAAACAAGTCATGTCAAGTCATTGTGGGTAACCCTCCTATTGGTCAAGGGTTAAAGTCCCCGTAGTTGTGGGGCCCTAGGGTTATTAGACTATCCTAGAGAAGTTGAACCTAGGTGAGGCATTGTAAGTTGGGGCAATAGTCCCCACCATTGTGTTAAGGATAAACCTCCTTGTTGGTCAGAGGAGGCAAAGTCCCCACAAGTTGTGGGGCACTAGGGTTATTAGACACTCCTAGAGATGTCATCTCTAGTAAGTAATTGTCAAGTGAGGCCGACATGTTGGAGTGGATTTCAAGTGAACGAAAGAATATAAATAGAGAGTGAGCCTCTCTATTTATCACACACACATTCACTCATTGGGGTGCATGAGTGAGAGGAGAATTTGTTGGTACAAGAGAGAGGCTACTGCTATCAGGAGATCATCTTTATGTTTTTGGGTTTTACTTTTGGTGCTGATTCTATCTCTAAGAAAGTTGCGGGGTTTTCTCCTTTATGGTTTCCACGAGGAAAATTCTTTGTGTCTCTTGTGTTTTATTGTTGTGCATGTTATTCTCTCAATTAAAGATCCTAAGATCATAATGCTAGCTTGAATGATATAAATCTAACATGGTATCAGAGCTAACCTGAGAAGAAGACATTGTGCAGCTACAGAAGCTACAGCTTCTTACTTTTTGGGTCTCTATCCACAATCCATCACCAAAAGTATGGTAGGCTGACTCTCCATTGAAGGGCGTGTTACGGAGAGAAATTCCTATGGCTTGGGGTACCACAACAGATAGCTTAACTCCAAAAATCAATCCTTTCCTATATGCAGGAGAAACCAAACAACTAACACTAAAGGATCTTGATTCGTACCTTATTCCAGACAGTTGATGTAGATCCCCATTGAGCTTTCCAACTTCAGCTTGAATTGATAAATTGCTTCCTAAACATTCAATAAACAAGACAAGCATACTATATATAATTGTGTTAGCTCTACTCTAGCATATATAATCAATAACATATAAGAATTATAAATCATCCATGGATAAAATATTCATTCAAACACACATTATTGGACAGGAAAAGATATTTCTATTAATATAAAATCATAGATTACAATGAATACAACCTCTGTCGGCACGTCTGTGAATCAGAGAAACTGAGTCCCCCACTTGGGCCTCCACCACTTCAATCCTCCATCTCTCAATAGCAAGCTCAAAATAAAAAGATAAGCTTGGGAAGAACACAAAAGTGCTCTAAGGGACAAAGGGGATACAGACTCAAGCACAAGTTCCATCAACAATGGACTATAGTTCTCTTGCTCTCAATTCCTCATGCATTCAATGTATCCAAAGGGTTCCTTATACAGCTCTTCAATTGGGTAATGAAAGGTCAAATCCAAGCGATCTCAAGGTATATGAAAGGCCAGGAGACAAGTGAGTCGGATCCACATCAAGGAAAACTCCAAAAGAATTTGGCCTTTTGCACACATCCCGATGTACACGGTTTTAGGGGTCAGACCCGCGTATATACGTGAGAAAGGGTTTAAAAGTCGCGTATAGCAAATTTTTCATGTTTTTAGGGATGATCTTGGAAACATCAAAGGAACAAAAATGGTCCATGGGGTCTAAGGAGTCTGCAAAGGGACAAGGAAGGCCACAAAAGTGTGATTCACCATGTGTGGTAAAATCAGCTATAACAGATGCCCCCTAATGTGTGAGGTCATAGGGGTTATATAATGGCCGAAATACATTATAAGTCCATCCCATAAGTGAAGTGATGAAGAACCCAGTGGAAGAACCAAGCATCCAATCAGTACAATACAATGATAAAACTCTGCACATAACTACAAATACATATAGCAGTCCTAGATACATAAGAGTACAATGGCCATGAATAAGCATGATACAATATGACATATGTGTTCATTGCCACGTACAATATAAATAGATCAAAATCTCCAAGATGAAGATATACAAAGTATCATGATCTCCATGAAGACTAAAGATATATAATGGATCAATATCTCCATAATGGATGGAAATGTCTGACATATACTAGAATCAAGTCACGAGATCTGAAATCTCATGAACACTGGAAGGATTAAGGAGGTAGCATATAAGAGATGCCACCAGTCTGGAAGGTCTTCTACACAAACCGCTACGAGTACATGTCCTACTATGTGAATAGAGGTGTCGAGGTCGAACATAGTAGTCCATCATCTAATTATCGGTCATTGATGTATACCGTTAATAGACACGAGATCACCCACCGATAATGAAAATGGGAATCAAGGTACTAGAGTGCAAACTAACAAGTGTGAATAAATGTGTTGAGGTCAAACACTTGAGACAATCCATCTATCATGGGACATTGACGTATTCCCAAAACATTGTCGATGGCGAGAGAACCTGCCACTGATGACTGCAAGTCTCAAAGCACTCAAAAAATGACTCTAGATTCCTATCCCAGAATAAATGATCTGAAGTCGATGGGATGAAATCCACTAGAAGGAGGGCATTAAGGCATCCCCCATCATCTAACATGAGGTACTCAGCAAAGCTATATAATGTAGAAGGACTCGATCATAAGGTGCATGAACCAGTAACTGTATCAGGAATAGTCGACATGCAAATTCCAGATAACTGAGGAATGGCCGACTCAAGTTCCAACTTCCTTTGAACAAGAGCATAAAGGTGAATGGTGACTGAATGTAGGCAGCATAGACTCGATATGCAAAACTATGACATCTCTGCGACACAGGAGGCATCGACAGAGGTTCCATAGGGACTGGAAGCTTAACCAGTCGGTGGAGATAAACTTAGATAAATGAGTACAGCTCCTAAATTCAAACTATTAACCCAACCAACGGATTTGATACACAGTGCTTTGTTGAAAGGCGACACGACTCGACTGCTGCCAAAGATAACATCTTTCCTTGTCCAGCTTTTTGTTTTTTTGTTTTTTTTGGACTTTTTCAAATATTTGAAAAGCTTGAAAAAGAATAAAATCGCTTTAAAATTACATACTAGGAGGATACGAGTGTCAAATGGGAAAACAAACTAGTTCCAAGCAGTGGAACATACCTATGCTCAATGCAAGGACACATGTGTACAATAGCGACACTCGGGGAAAAGTCCCCTCCCGGTAAAAATACGGAATCAAGCTACAAAGGATATATAAAATGGCTCTGCATGGCTAGACATGAGACAAGCTCGGGCTATATGGCTGATAATCAAAGTCAAGGAATCCAGCATAAGGCTCACATAAGGCAAGCAAAACTCATGATAATGCAATTACAACTTGACATATACAACAGAGTCCCACGGAAAATGGCCAGCATAAAGTTCAAGAGGAGTATGAAGCTCTTTCACAAGGACATGGCGAGACTAAAAGGGACACCTAGACCTAAGAGAGGACTCACAGCATGGATACCAAATGCAAAAGGGAGCTAACTAGGACACCCATGTATAGGAAATCTCTACCATTCGTACAATACCACTTCTAACAGTAGCATGAAGGTTCTGTGACATCATGGAATGGGTTCATACCTAAGGTTAAGATGAAACAGTCATAAGGTCATGCAAAATGCAAGCGGATGTGAAATCCTAACCTGTATGTCAGTTTAGACATGATACCTGTGATAAGCATGAATGGATCAAAACCTCGGAGAGAGTGTATAGAAAATGGACCCTACATGACAACCATATTAGTCCAAAACAACTCGAAATAGTCAATAAAGAATCCAAACTATAGGATATAGGGAGAAATGATCATGACAACTGCACCAAAAGGAAAAAAAGCAGTGAACGATAGGACATAAAAAGGGGATTAAGGTGTGTACCCAACATTCATGCATCCACTACCACCCCCGTGACGGTGACCACCGGTGTAAATACTGAGAGAAGGAAGTCAAAATCCTCCACAAATGGAGTAGAGGGAAGAATGTGACCACTCCCAAATCTATGAGTAGGGTAAGGGGTTGTGATGCCCCCAAGTCTAACACCAGGGTCCATACTATGACCAAGGACAGGTGATAGGATACCAGGCATGCCAAAAATAAAAGGACCTGAACTCAAGAGAGCATAAATATACTCAAGTAACCGCGATCCCAAAGGCCAACTAGCGCACAAAGAGCACACTCCTAAGAAAATCTACAGCCAAAATACAAGCAAACCAAGGGGAGGATATGTGAGCTCCCGAATGCAGCAGGTATGTCTCACCTAGGAGAGGCTCGAAACTCCCATACAGTACAAGTGGAGGTACGTAACCAATTATAGTGGCCCTCAGCTTCAATGCATAAAGCGACTGTGTTGTCTGACCTCTACCTGGCTAGGACATTCACAGAATAACCTCTGCAAATACCCCCTATGATACCTAGGTAAGGCAACTAAGGTCACCTCAATATAACCAATGCTCCGGTGTATAGTCACAGGCAGGATCGACTATATGGGTAGGGTAGCAAAATCCAAAACTCTCGAAAGGGCCCCCAAATACGAATACAATCTTGGAAATATCTTCGGTGCTACTCAGTTATGACCAAGGGTCATCCTAATCATTAACTGCTCACACTGCCTCGTGCTTAACTCCCTTGTAAGAGGAGGATCCTGAGAAACACTAATTATTCCAAGGAATTTCACACTCTCACCTAGATAGACACATACATGTTTTGTTTAGTGGTCTTGGAGAATTTACTCACAATGAACTATTCCAAGACCCTAAAACCTAATCTTGTTGATGCACCCTATAAAATAAATGAGTGTAATTCATTTTATTATGCGTTGATTTTAATTGGCAGTAATTACTCAAAGGGAAATGGCCATGCAACTAATGATATGAAGACTCAACAGCGAAATAAAAGTGCACACCTAACAACCAATGCCAAGTGAAATCTTGTAGAATGAAAAACAGGGTATGCCACTACATGAGATACATAAATATATATTCCTTTTTGAATGCCAATGTAATCCTTCCTATATGAAAGCCTAAATAAAACTCTCATCCAAGCAATCTAATGAAAGTACCTCCTCAAATCCATATGCAAAAAATGAAACTACCTTGTATTTTTCAATATAAAAGAATGAAAAATGCAATAAAATTCATCCAAAACTCTAAGTCTTTGCAGCAAGTATAAAACACAAGCCCATCAAGACACCGAGACAAAAAAGAATAATGCACTAATGGAAAAACAAAAAGAATAAATTACTAAAACTACTTTCAAAGAAAAATCAATGAAAAGATGGTCTCTATTCACAAAAGAAGCATCCAATAGACAACATCAGACCCAAGGAAAACCCAACCACACTCACAACCCACCCAAGAACTTCTTACAACATCAAACTCACCAAAGGGGAGGATGTACGCGACTATTTAAAGAACAACTATGTATATACGCGACTTTTGGCCAAAACGCTGCATGTATACGTGAATTTTGGCCAAAACCTTGCGTGTATACGTGACTTTTGGCCAAAAATTCATGTATGTACATGACTTTTGGCCAAAAACCTGCGTATACAGAGAAGGCAGTGGTAAAAAGCAGGCCAAGGGTCAAACCAATAAAGGGGAGTGTCAATGGATGAACATACTATAAAATGCAACACATAAACAAGGAGAAACAAAGAGCAAGTCAAGAATATCAAGCACATTGTGCCCCCAAACCCCAAATACAAACAAGGAACGTCCCCAACGAAGTCCCCAATTATGTTACAGAGAGAAATTCCTATGGCTTGGGGTACCACAACAGACAGCTTAACTCCAGAAATCAATCCTTTCCTATATGCAAGAGAAACCAAACAACTAACACTATAGGATCTTGATTCATACCTTATTTCGGACGGCTGATGTAGATCTTCGTTGAGCTTTCCAACTTCAACTTGAATTGATAAACTGCTTCCGCAACATTCAATAAACAACACAAGCATACTATATATAATTGTGTTAGCTCTACTCTAGCATATATAATCAATAAAATATAAGCATTAGAAATCATCCATGGATAAAATATTCATTCAAACACACATTATTGGACAGGAAAAGATATTTCTATTAATATAAAATCATAGATTACAATGAATACAACCTCTGTCGGCACGTTTACGAATCGGAGAAACTAAGTCCCCCACTTGGGCCTCCACCACTTCAATCCTCCATCTCTCGATAGCAAGCTCACAAGAAAAATATAAGCTTGGGAAGAACACAAAAGTGATCCAAGGGACAAAGGGGATGCAGACTCAAGCACAAGTTATGGCAACAATGGACTATAGTTCTCTTGCTCTCAATTCCTCATGCCTTCAATGTATCCAAAGGGTTCCTTATGTAGCTCTTCAATGGGGTAATGAAAGGTTGAATCCGAGCGATCTCAAGGCATATGGAAGGCTAGGAGACAAGTGAGTTAGATCCACATCAAGGAAAACTCCAAAAGAGTTTGGCCTTTTGCACACATCCCGATGTACGCGGTTTTAGGGGTCAAACCCGCGTATATACGCGAGAAAGGGTTTAAAAGTCGCGTATAGAAAATTTTGCATGTTTTTATGGATGATCTTGGAAACATAAAAGAAAAAGAAATGGTCCATGGGGTATAAGGATTATGGAGAGGGACAGGGAAGGCCATAAAAGTGTGATTCACCATGTGTGGTAAAATCAGCTATAACAAGGAGCATCTTTCTGTCAAAGTGGAATTCGATTCCGAGCATTTTCAATTTTCGGTGCGGGAAATTAGGGATTTCTACAGAAGAGGAATTTTTGAGTGAGCCCAACATAGGATTTCTCTCCTCATCAAAATCTAAGTTTAGAGACTTGGACCAATATTTTTGGTTGGGTGAAACTCCAAGAAAGTCAAACCCTAGTTTGACCTCGAGCTAGAAAAACCCTAAATACTAAAACTGCTAAGTTTTGGTACATTCTCTATATCCCAATATTAGATAAGTATCAGGAGCTGAAAATTGTAGATACCAAATATAAAATCCTCATTTACACCGTTGCCAAAATTTAGCCTCATATTCACTATATTCTGGGAGATATGATCCCTCCAAGTTAGGGTTCCAGCCTCTTCCAGAATTCATCCCTAAACGGGACACCTGGGGAGAATTGTTATAGCTTGGGCTACAAAGGTCCAAATGTAATTTTTGAATATGTTCCAAAAAATGGAATGGAATTTATTTTCTATGGTCTGATTTTTAGACTCAGAATATGAACCAGTGACACGTGTAAGTCCGTACAACTTCGTTGTTCTGAAAAGTCCTGTAATAGGTCACCTTGGGAAAATGATCATAGTTCCCAATTGGTGAAACCAATTCTGATGAAACCTATGGTGTTGGAACAGGGACATGTGAGGCTACCTTAGTGCAAAGTTTCATAAATATAGGAGTAGTAATGTTGGAGATACCACAAAAACAGTAACAGGAATTACTGCAAAAGAAATTAGAAAACTAGGGATTCCTGTTCTGAGAGCTTCCCTCCACTGTTTTAAGAAAAGGAGTCCATTGGATAGATCAACTTGAAGAGATATATCTTTATATCCAATCAAATCTAAAAGATTCCAAGTTTTGAAAATTATGGTTTCTCTGACAAACCCCAGATCAGCCAGATCTGGAACTAGGACGGACACCTCAAATCGGTAAGATCTAATCTTTTGCTATTTTCATTTGAGGTTCTCATTTCAAAGTGATCTATCACATCAGCTTGATGATAAGCTTGGTTAAGTTGACAACTTCCAAGCATGGAAGTATTTTATCTCTCTGAAGAAAATGAATTGAACATCTACATGAGTAGAGAGGTTCTAGTTCCAGAGGGAGATGAGGCTAAAATCCTTACACCAAAAGAACTTGGTCAAGGCCAAGAAGATCATTGTTGATTCAATCATGGATCACATTGTACCACAAGTGTCTTCCCTAAAGACACCGAAGATTTTTGATTCCTTAACCAAGATATTTAAAGGGAAGAACTTAAATCAAAATATGACTTTAAGAAAACAGTTGAAGAATGTGAATATTTTGAATGCAGAGACCATACAGTCATACTTTATGGGGTATCTCTAATTAGAGAACAACTTGAAGTGCTAAAAGAATAAGTGGAGAATGTAGAAGTGGTGATAACCACCTTGAATGGCCTATGAAGATCATGGGATTCATTCATGTGAGGAATGTGTGCTAGAAGGAAGTGATTACTTTCAGCAAACTCTGGGAAGAGCACACACAAGAAGAAGCTCAACTAATAATAAGAGAAAAGAAGATAGGAGCAATTGAAGATCAAGCTCTCACCATCCAAAGAATATCCCTCAAGCGATGAGGATTATGAAGAACTCAACTCTTGAAGAACCTCTTATCCACCTTAGAATTTGGATAAGAAATGATGCTATTATGAATGAAGAAGACGATGAAGCTGAAGGCTCAAGAAGCAGTCTACCCACGAAACAAATGAAGATAAGTATTCAATTATCATTTCATGATATTGTTTTTTTATGCATTTGTTTATATTCAGTTAATGTATTATGCATGATAGAATGTTTGCATTAATGACAGTATAATACTAATATGCATGTGATGGGTAAGTATCTCATGGTGCTATACAACTCTCCATTGCTACTTATCTAGAATGAAACCTCTTTGCTGACATATTGGATTAGTGCACAATCTCAATGTTGTCCTTGTAGAGATGGAAGGCATATAGAAAAGTTTCCGTGAGATATGGATGAATGTTGTATTGGCTAAAGTAGTTGCATGATCATACATTTATGCATAAGAACTTACCAGTATGAATATTCCTTATGAAATGTTTATAACCATACAAATGCATTTGACTTGTAGGAAATATCGCATACATAATCACCTACAAGCAAAGAAGAATGAAACCAATGACGTTATTGATGCAGAACCTTCCATCCATGAAGAAGTAACCAAGAAGAAAGGGACGACTAGTTCAAGAAGAATGATGTCTAGAATTCAGTATCAATACATGAAAGAAAGTTCATAGTTCCATCATGCAGTATATGGAAACATCATCGGATACAAGGCAAGATTCCTAGCACGAGGATTCTCACAAAAAGAAGGCATAGACTACAAAGAGACATTTGCATCCAATGGAAGTTAAGACACATGACAGGTAGAATCATGTGTGCAAATAAAAGAAGGCCTTGTACAAGTTTAGAAGATACCCATGGGATAACACATACATCATGAGCTTGATGAAGATCTGAACCTTTTCTACAAGGTTGATAGAGGATGACAAGCTCACAAATGGGTGTGAGAAGAACTTTTGAAAAAGTTCAAGATAGAGGATCTTGGTATCCAATGATCCTAGATGGATACAGAGAATATTAGTAGCAAAGGAAGCTACTTGTCACTCCGGTACATAATGTTTCAGTGCATAGAGTACAAAAAACAGAGGGAGTACGATGCTTCAGAGGGAGTGACTGTAGAAGATCCTTAGGTTCAAGATGGTACGACAAGATGGATAGATTATTGATGACTCTAGGATTTACTGAGAGTAAAGTGTATTCCAACCTTTGATTCAAGGTTGAAGGTGGAATATTAGTGATGCTCATGTTATGTGTCGATGCACTATTTTCTAGGCATGGAGGTATGGCAGAATGCGGATGGAATCTTCCTCGGACAAGGGAAGTATGTAGTAGAGATCCTAAAGAGGTTCAGGATGATGGGTTGCAAGGCCATGACCACACCTATGGAATCAAACATGAAGCTATTGAGTGATGCTTCATCAGAGATGGTTGATGCTACGATGTATCGTCAGATGATTGGGACGTCCTTGATATACCTGATGAACACGATACCAGACATTTGCTTTGCTATGAACACCTTGAGCCGGTTCCTGACAGATCTAAGACATGTTCACTTGATTGCTACAAAGCATATTTCGAGGTACCTAAGGGGTACAATTGATTATGGGCTCAAGTATGAGGCGAGTCAGATGATTAACCTAGAGGGTTTTTGTTGATTCAGATTGGGCAGCCAGTGCCATCAATAGGAAGAGCACTTCAAGGTGTTGCTTCAGTATGGGATCAGGTGTGATCTCTTGGTTTGGAAAGATGGAGTCCTACATGGCACTGAGTACAGCTGAGGCAAAAGATGTTACCACTTGATATTTGGGAGAGAGGAGCAGTGAAGCTCCAGTATGTGACCCAGATCGAGATCTCTTAAAAAAATTATTTCTAGCATAGATGATGAGACAAGTTTCCCTCGGATGTAATCGGTCCTGGTGAATCTCGTAGGTCATCCTTGGACGTAATCAGCCCTGATGTGATTCTATGCGAGAAATGGCCAAAGTGAAGTTTGAGTACTTCAGGGAGAAGCTTGGTGTTCTTGAGATCGAGGTTCCCTCCAAGGGGAAATGATGAGACCTAAAGCCATTCTAACGAGTAGGTAAGACGTAAGGGATAAGCCATTTTGTCATGGTGAGAAGATTGGTTCCTTCCATGTCAGATATGAGTGTTGAGCCATTCTGATATGATTGTAGGATTGGTTCCTACATGATCTTATATAAGGGATATTTCCATTCTTGGAATGGAGCTGCCTGGTGAGTTACCAGGAATAATTGGTCTTGGACTGAGGGCCTTTCTGAGATGATTGTAAGATGTAGTCTTACATGATCAGATGTGAGCACATGGCCATTCTGATGTGATTGAGGGAAGTGTTCCCACTTGATCAGATATAAGGGATGTTTCCATTCTGTTATGGTGAGAGGATTGATTCCTTCCATGGCAGATGTGAGTGCTATCCATTCTGATGTAGGATGAGCTCCTACATAGATGTAAGGGCTACCGCCTTTCTGACGAGTAGGTCATATGTGAGTTCTATCCATTCTGATGTGACTGTAGGATTAGGTCCTACATGATCATATGTAAGGGATACCACATTTCTGATGAGTAGGTTAGATGTGACTGCTGGCCATTCTGACAAGTAGGTCAGATGTAAGGGCTACTGCCATTCTCTGAATGGAGGCACCTGGTCAGTTATCAAGAACCCTCAGTGTAGGACTGAACGCCTTTCTGACGAGTATGTCAGATGTAAGTGTTGTGCCTTTCTGATGAGTAGGTCAGATGTAAGTGTTGTGCCTTTCTAATGATTAGGTGAGATGTGAGTGCTGGCCATTCTGACGAGTAGGTCAGATATAAGGGCTACCAAAGACCTATGAGGAGGTAGGCCTACAACCAACATGAAAAAGGGATAGCTCTATAGAACTTCCTGTGACGAGAAGAATCGTGAGATAGCACCAGTGATGCTAACCCAGTGATGATCCAGATTGAGTGATGATCTAGATCCAATGATGATGATCTAGCAGAGATGATCCAGATCAAGTGATGATTCAGATCCAGTAGTGATGATCCAGATCCAGTGATGATGTCCCCGAGATGATCCAAATTGAGTGATGATCCAGATCCAGCAGTGATGATCCAAATCAAGTGATGATCTAGATCCGGTGATGATGATCTAGCAGTGATGATCCAGATCAAGTTATGATTTAGATCCAGTGATGATGATCTAGATCAAGTGATGATCCAAATCAAATGATGTTGATCCAATAGTGATGATACAAATCCAGTGATGATGATCCAAATCGAGTGATGATCTAGATCAAGATAAAGATGACCTAAATATAAAGATGACTTGAATAAGAATATGACTTGAATATGAAGATGAATTTAATATGTAGATGACGGGATGATCCAGAGAAGAAGACCAGTGCTGACAAATTGTGTCGAGAGAATACCTTCCTAGTTAAGAGGGAGTGTTAATGTATTTGTAACTTCAGAATGTATTCATCCGTATATCTTATGTATTGTACCCCGATGTTTATTCTGGGATGTGTCTGTAATGTACTTGAGTCATGTCATGCCCCGATGTTCCTATCGGGAGGTTCTATAATGTAAACAATTCATGTCAAGTCATTGTGGGTAATCCTCCTATTGGTCAAGGGTTAAAGTCCCCATAGTTGTGGGGCCCTAGGGTTATTAGACTATCCTAGAGAATTCAAACCTAGGTGATTCATTTTAAGTTGGGGAAATAGTCCCCACCATTGTGTTAAGCATAAACCTCCTTGTTGGTCAGAGGAGGAAAAGTCCCCATAAGTTGTGGGGCACTAGGGCTATTAGACACTCCTAGAGATGTCGGCTCTAGTAAGTAGTTGTTAAGTGAGGCTGACATGTTGGATTGGATTTAAAGTGAACGAAAGAATATAATTAGAGAGTGAGCCTCTCTATTTATCACACACACATTCACTCATTGGGGTTCACGAGTGAGAGCAGAAGTTGTTGGGACAAGAGAGAGACTACTGCTATCGGGAGATCATCTTTATGTTTTCGGGTTTTACTTTTGGTGCTAATTCTATCTCTAAGGAAGTTGCGGGGTTGTCTCCTTTATGGTTTCCCCAAGGAAAATTATTTGTGTCTCTTGTCTCTTGTGTTTTATTGTTGTGCATGTTATTCTCTCAGTTAAAGATCCTAAGATCATAATCCTAGCTTGAATGATAAAAATCTAACACATCCTCCATTATTTGGTTGTGGTAGGTAAACAATTATGCTAAGTCAACCTCCAATTACAATCAATTAGATCACTTTCAGTTAGCCTAGCAACAGTTATTCATGCATGAAGGGAGAGTGGTGCCTTTTCCCATCTACCTCGTCAATTAACTAATTGTAGACTAATTTAGACATCCAAAGTTAGACTAGTGAGCCTTCAATAGCGATTTAGACACACTGAGTTAGCTAGATAGTCAGTCTGAGTTGGTGGATTCGAATCATATCCACAGTATTTGAATCCTATGTATTGTAACACCATTGTATTTTTATTAATGAATGAATATTAATGTTGTGATAAACTGATCAATTCCTGTCCATTTTATCTGAAATTAGTGGCATGGATTTATTGTTCAATGTATATTTTCTTTGATTATTCCACTGCATATTTTACCTTCTCAATTGCTCTCATTTTCCTGTAGATCAATGGTTCACAAATTTAACATGGTATCAGAGCCTTGTTCAAGCTAGAAGCAAGTCTTGTCTGATCTCCATTCTACACTAGAAGCGGTTGAGTTTACACATAAATCGTGGAATCATAGCATTGCTCCCTATTGTTAGATTTCTCTGTGGGGACATGTCTACATCATAATATAACATTCACTATAGGGAGGTGAATCCTGATCGATAGAATACATGCAATAATTGAAATCTTCCTAAAATTTCTAAGTATTTTCAAAGAGGAAAGAGGGGACGAAGAAAGGAGATTACCTCTTGAAGTGTGTCATTTGTGGAAGGTCCCTCTGCTTGATCATCCATGGCCTTTAGGCCTCCATTCGCTGCTATATTGATATTTTATTACCTTGATCCTTTCTAAAACTTTGAGAAACCTTTAAATATATCTACCAAACATTGACAAGAACATATGAAAATACTTAGATTCAATCACAACATTTGGGGAAACTTGAATTGCATCATATTAAAAACAAGAGGAAAGTGATTACAACCCAATAATAGGTGAATCCCTTTCTCCTTTTCTCTAAACCATCCTTCTCCATCAAAGCTAATGATCACCAAAACTCTTGATATGAAAAATATTCTATCTAGCCTCCAAATCGTATGGCATGCCTTTGTTTTTCTTACTTGTCCTCCCTAATTCATCTCATATGCCTTCCATTTATAGGAATGGGATTTGAGAATCCCATCTCTTGATAATGAATGTGGGATTAGTATTTTTAATTTTTTTTATTATTTCCTTCAAAAACCCCACTTTCCCTAGTTTTTAGGCATTTCAACTTGACTTTCAGTATTTCTAAGACAATTAATGCCCATTTTAGGTATTTTTCCACTATGTGATTTATAGAAACTATGATTTGGCCCTTAAGTGGTCACGGAATTGGCCTCTTTAGAGCCACCTTGTCTTCCAAACATTTTTTCCTTTGTGGAACCAGTGCTCAAATTGTTCAAAAACTATGATCTTGATGTTTCGGGTGAAGTAGAAATATGTTTTTAGACAAACACTCTCAAGGGTGTTAATTTTATTGTTAACACTCCCTCTAGATTATGTCTAGAGAATTTTATCCAAGTGTGACAAAATATGAGAAAGTGTACATGTCAATGTGAAAATTATTGAAATTACATATGATTACGAATTGAATTGGTTTTACAGTGTTATTTTCATGTACCTATGTAGATTCTTGAGGAATTAACTAATCGACATACAAAAAGATGGATTCTTCATCTCTCGTACCCCGAATCCTTACACCCTTCAACTACACTAACTGGAGGGAAGATATGCAGGTATCCTTGTGTAAGCTTGGTTTGTTTAGGATGAAGATGGGCAGAGAAACTGAGCCCCAACAATATGTTGAGAAGAACAAATTTTTGAATCGGCTTGATGAGGCCTGCAGCTTTATGTGCACTCATATCTCCCGGGATATTTTGTTCCACCTTGAGGGACTAAGGACTCTGAAGGAAGTTTTGGATAATATTGAATCTTTGTTTGGAAAATAAGATGAGCTTTGAGGGAATATTTTGGAGAATGAGCTCATTGCTCTACAACCCAACAGTTTCGAATCTATTTAGCAATTATTTACAAAATACAAGTCACTAGTACTACAATGCAAACAATGTGGATTAGAGAGGAAAGATGAGTAGCTTGTGTTATCAGTGCTGAGAAATATTGGCTTAGAGTACTCAGTATTTGTCTCTACATTCCATTCCAGAAGAGATTCCATCCCTAATTGGAATATTCCTTCTCTAGATGCTTTTGTTGAGTCCTTAATACAATAGAAAGATAAAATGGTTCAAATGGGATTGATTCAGACCTCCAAGAATCAAGCACTCTTAGTGACAGGCTCAAATAATGTGCAAGAAAAAGGGAAGCACAAAGGGAAGGAGACCAAAAACACTGATTGAAATCCAAAGGAGAATCAGATATATTCTGATGGAGCCTCGGGTTCCAAGAACAAGAAGAAATTTGAGAAGACTAAGTGTCCATACTGTATGAGAGGATTTCATCCAAAGAGTTGGTGCATGAAGAAGTCCATTCACCAGTTTACAACACTCCTTGAATAGAACAATATTTCCCTTCCACAAGGTGCAGAGATGTCTGAAGCTGGAGTCAATACTGAAGAATATGAGAGGTGCTATGCTTTGAAAGAAGGCTTCACTCAGTCGAAGGCTTACATGATATATTAGGGAGCATACAACCACATGGTTTCCTCCAAAGAATATTTCACTACTCGGTATCTCTTAGGAGGACCTAGCATTCATATGGGGGATAATTCACAGATACTAGTTATTGGTAGACGTTCTATTAAAATCCAGCATGGAGAGTTCAAGAATGTACTCTACGTCCCCTCTCTTGCAGCAAATTTGTTATATGTTTATCAGATGACACATGTTGGCTCACCAAAGCAAGTTGTATTTGGTCTTGACTCGGTGGAGATCTCAGATATCTCAACTGGGAATATTATATAGAATGGTGTTGCAAACCATGCCTCCAAGGCATATGATTTTACACACTTTCTTCCAAACTCAGCTCCAGCAGAATCTAAATAATGATTTGAAAGGGAAGGTAAAAACTCTCTTTCATATCTATTTGCAGATAATGATATGTTGTCTAAAATTTTAGTTACAAAAGATGAGGAACAAGATCAACATGATCTTGATATTGAGACGGTACCTCAAGATTATCTAGATCCATATCTAGCTCCTATTCTGAATCAAAATCTTAAATGGGATGAAAAGCTGATTGAAGCAGTTGGGAATGTTGTTGGGGATATAGATGATAAAATAAGAACAAGGTCCCAGTATCAAAATTAAAATGTCGCACTCTCTCACACAGCTTCACTACCTACATATTGTTTCAAGAAACATCCACAGAGATGCTACTTGATGATGAAGATTAATCCACAATTTGGCCCACTGATGAGCAAAATGGATCATTCCATTCCTCCTCCAGAAAGAAGAGACAAAAGCAACATTCAGCAGATCAGAAGAACATGGAAAGGTTCACATGCACAGTCTCAGGATGTTGATGCACATAAGAACCATGATTATGCATGGCTGCTCCACAGAGTTGCAAATTGCATAAAAATTTTCCCAAGTTTTTGCTCAAAGAAAAAAAAATTCTCAAGTAGTATAGCTTGTTTCATGATTACTGTTTAGTTTGAGGGGGGGGGGGGGGGGGTGTCCCATGAGGTTTTCCCCATTTTCCTTATTTTATTAAGCAGCTTATTTTGTCATTTAGATTGTATGGGTGACTTTTGGCCTAGTTTCCAGGGCCCAAGTTGTCCAAACTTAGGATTAAGGGGGGGTGTTAGGATTAATTAATCCTCGTTTGTCCAATATAGTCT
This sequence comes from Pseudotsuga menziesii, assembly GCA_001517045.1. Taxonomy (NCBI): domain Eukaryota; kingdom Viridiplantae; phylum Streptophyta; class Pinopsida; order Pinales; family Pinaceae; genus Pseudotsuga; species Pseudotsuga menziesii. Next base: position 92,155 of record LPNX010141703.1, read on the forward strand.
ATTTGTTATTATTTCCTAGCTTAGGAGGTCATTTATAACCTTACTGTAATTATATTTCCACCATGAATATTGGTACCACTGGTTCCATTGGTACCATTGGTGCTATCGGTGCCACTGGTGCCATTGGTTCCATTAGTGGCGCCAGTTCCAATCTCTACATTATAGGATCCCACTCTGAATGCCACCAGCTTCCTCTATTATTTTGTTGTGGTAGGTAAGCAGTTATGATGAGTCAACCTCCAGTTACAAATAGTTCGATCACTTTCAGTTATCCTAGCACCAGTTATGCATGCATGAAGGGAGAGTGGTGCATTTTCCCACCTACCTCATCAATTAACTGATTATAGACTGATTTAGACATCTGTAGTTAGACTAGTGAGCCTACAGTAGTGATTTAGACACACTGAGTTAGCTAGATAATCAGTCTGAGTTGGCAGATTCAAATCCCATCCACATTATTCGAATCATATGTATTGTAACACCATTGTATTACTGATTAATATATGAAGATTAATGTTGTGATAAACTGATCAATTCTTGTCCATTTTATCTGAAATTTTGGCATGGATTAACTATTCAGTGTACATTTTCTTTGATTATTCCACTGCATAATTTCCCTTCTCAATTGCTCTCATTTTCCTGTAGGTCAATGGTTCACAAATTTAACACATCAATTGAGGGATGGTTATAAGCAAACTCAAACTTGTGTGTAAAGTTGGCAACTATTTCTTCCCATTCAACTATCCCTCATCGTAAATCAACCGACGTGTACCATTCCCTTGGTATCATATCCAATGTCTATACAAAGCGATGGACCCACTCCTATCATGGAAATGCCTCCCATGTCGCACGATAATATTCAATTTGGTCAGGATTAGTTAATCATGTGTACTTCTGACCGGTATAATTGATCTTCTCGCCAAATTGGATCTCCATTAATTTCCAACATTGAGTCCATTTTGAGATAGATTGTTTATGTGTGACCCACCATCTAGTAGGTATAGCCTTCATTGAAAAATATAGAGCCGATAAGTGTTGAGCTTCTAAAATTCTTTCTTCAATTTCTGTAAGAAAATATGTCAGGTTAGGTAAACCTTGATATGTGGGTAGATTGCTTACCTTTTTTTTTTGTAAACTGCACAGTATATTATATTACAGGGGCAAAAAAATTACATCCAAAACTCATCACTGTCTGAGGTTGAAAGAGGCAAAACCTCCTCTAGAGCCTCTCAAAAAATAAGACAACCGTCTAACCAGATTCACGCTGGTAATGTTCCTGACTGATAGTACTATTCATGACTGATAAACAAAGAGACTGGGTTACACGAAAACATAAAAGACATACTAAACTTCTGTTTACAAGTACAGCCAAGCTATAAAAAAGACATGTAGTAAAACTAAAAAACGTAAACTATAACCATAGAGCCTACTAGAGACAGAACCAAATAGAAACATGTTCAAAATGAACATTAAGCCGAGGGTAATTCTTCAATGATGGGGCAAGCCCATCATTCCTCCTGCGACACAGAAGGTGAATTTGTGGCAGCAGTTGGTGCCAGAGACAGAGAAGGTGGAAGGTTCTCCATTTGCGCAGTCGGCGTGTCCTTCAGTCGTTTGAAAAGAGGTTCCACTTTAGATGGAACCAGGAACGGTTTGGCACATGGTGTTTTAGTAGAGCCTCATGATGCACTACCACTACCACCAAGACTGGTTATGGCACGACCACCTATTTTGCTTCCACTAGCACCTCCACCCTGAGCACCTCCCCCTGAGTTGTGGATGTTCAAGCTTGAAATTCTTGTTGTTCCTTTCCAAGAAAAGGATTTGACCATGGCCATAAGTTGAGCATCTATCTCAGTGATTTTAGTCTTCATGGAGTGAACCGCAATCCGGGCTTCCACCAAATTAATAAGCATATCCTCTGCTAAATTGTAGAGCATATTTTTCAGCATCCAGTAGTGATTTATTCGACCACCTTCCTTTCCTGTCGAAATCTTACGATTCAGCACCTTATTCTCCCAAGCTTCCACCAAAAGTCAAACCCACACAGAAATATGTGGTTCATAGTCTGCTGAAACGAGAGCACTGCAGCCCCTCTGGGTTTTGGCCCTCCCTGAATTAGCACGCCTAGGGGTACCTTGCTGGTGAGACATGGTCGCAGAATTGATCCTGAAACCAATATGCAGAGGAGCAAAATATCCGTCATGGGCTCTGAAATGCGCAGCAACAACAGCAAGTCTGTAAACTTCCCACCCGACTGTGAGCTAAATGCTACTACCCTCAATAACATAATACATGAGGTGAAGTTGAGTTAATCGCCTTTCAATCACCATTAAACCTTGCATACAAGCCATGAATGAGCCTAGGATGACGTACCTCCACCAGCCCAGATAGCATGCTCCGAAGTGACCTTGGAAATTTCTTCCCAGCTCAGAGAATCCTGCGAAGGTTGACAACGGTCATGAGCCGGGTGGTAAGTGATCATCCACACATGTGCCAAAGCCGATGGCTGGAGAACAGTTTGAGTGTCACCGGAGTTAGCTGGACAGGAGACGTTGGAATTATCACACACGTTTGGGCAAGACAGATCAGAGCGAGCTGCCTGAGTCGGTGGCCGAAGAGTAAGGAACGTGTCATCAGAGTTGGCCAGATAGGTATCACCAGTATTGTCACCCGCATCCAGGTGGGACAGATCGGAGCAGGCATAATGAAGACACTTGGTCTGAATTTGCTCATCTATCAAATCTTGTGGCGTGCCTTCCACCAAGGAGTAAGGAGAACTAACTCTTGAGTTAGCTAGGAAGTCAGCTAAGGAATTATCTTTTCTGTGCACGTGGTGAAATGTGATAGTGTGCATGTTTTGCAGGAGGGAGGCCGGACTGTTGATACCCTAGGCCAAACGCCAGTTGGTGGTGAGTTTGGAAACCTGCGAGCCGTGGAGAAGTTTAGCAACCATGGAAAGTATTATGGCAGAGTCTTCTTCCACAATAATCGGCAAGAGTCCTTTTTGTTTGACTAAAGATAAACCGGTAATCATACCATCAAGTTTGGCTGCATTATTGGAGTTAAACCTCGAATTGCCATAGAATATGAGGGTGATATTTCCATGATTATTTCTTATAACTTGGCCGAAACCAGCTCTGCCCAGATTTCCCTTTGAGGCTCCATCAAATTTGATCTTGAACACATTCTCAGGAAGAGGATCCCAATGAGTAGGGCTGCCCGGTCTCATGGTAGAATTTATGCAGGAAGAAAGGACAATGGAGGCATCAAAATCTAGAGCAGTTAAAATAAGTTTTTCTTTTTGAATGGTGGGGAGGTTAGAAGAAGTCCATCCTTTTGAGTGAATGGTTTCTTGGAGATTATTTTTGATGGATTTCCGTAAAACTTGAGGTGAAGAGGTGGAATTCTTAAATATTATATTGTTGTGTTCTTTCCAAGTGAGCCAAAGAACAAAACCAGGGATAAGCATCCAAAAATGGTTGAGGATGTTACTTTCAAAGGGGTGATCCATCCAATTTTTAAGAGACTCAGTAATATTACCTTTTACTCTGTTGGTGCATCTGAAGACCTTAGCCACATAGTCCCACAGTACGCCGATGAAAGGGCAAGCATCCAAGAGGTGATCTATGGTTTCCTGATGATTATTGCAAAGGCTGCATCTAGAAGAGCCCTGGAATCCTTTGCAAGTTAAGTTCTCCCAAGTGAGAATTCTTCGATGCAGGAGAATCCAAAGGAAGTGGGAGATTTTGGGCCATTGTTGGGAAGTCCAGAGATGAGTCCATATCGGAGATACCTGGCTGATAGAATAAGCTGAAATGATGTTGTAGGCTTCTTTAACCAAGAAGTTTCCTAAAGGCCGATGACCCCAACGAATGATGTCCAAACCCTGCCTATGCTTGATCTGTCTAGTACAAAGTTTCGGCTAGATTTTTTTAGAGATATTTTTGTCCGGAACAGAGTTTCGAAGAGCGGGCTCTTTCCACCTGCGGAATCCATTTAATGAAGAGGTCCAAAAATCATTAACCTTTAGGTATTTGTTGCCTTTGATATAATTCTGGTACTTCGGATCAAGGGCAAGGTTTTTAAGACTGGGAAGTTGTTGCCAAGAGTATTCCCAGAAAAGAGCCTTATTACCGTCATTAATTTCCCAAAAGCTATGCTTTTGAATAAAGGCCCTTTGCAAGTTGGCTGCTTTCCAAATTTGTGATCCAGGTATTTCTTCATCAAATCTGACTAGCGAGTGTGTGAGATAACTCAGAGTGTATTTTTTATTCCAGAGCATCGACCAGGGAGTGTTATTCTTAGAGATCCAATTCCACTAGATTTTGGCTGAGAGAGCTTAGTTGTTTATTCCAGGATCCCTAATGCCAATACCTCCTTCAGACTTATTTTTACAGAGCGTGTCCCAACTTACCAGCGCCCATCTGCTATTGTTACTAGTGCATCCCCACAAAAAGGATCTTTGAAGAGTTTTAATTGCTTTTAAGACCCATTTCAGAGCTACCAATACAGAGAAAAGATAAAGAGGGATAGACTACAGAGTATATTTTAGCAGGACAACCCGAATAGGGAGATTAAGGGCTCTGAAGGTCCAGGAGGAAAGGAGAATCTCAAGTTTGTTTAGAAGTTCTTTCTAAGATGAGTGTTTTAAAGCGACATTAAACAGCGGTGCTCCCAGATATTTAGTGGGTAAGGAGGAAACTGAGAAGCGGAGAATACAAGAAATGTTTTTTTGGGCTGCCATACTTGTGTTAAAAAGGAATATTTGAGATTTATCCAGATTAAGGGAGGTTCCTGAAGCAGCTTCAAAGGTCTTCAAGATAGAGTGAATTTTCCTAGCTTCATGCACAGAGGAGTGACCAAATAGAATATTTTCATCCACGAATTGTTGGTAAGCTAGAGGCGGGCCATTATGAAGGGAGAGGCCCTAGAGTGAGTGATCAAAAAGAGCTGATTAGATCAAACGCCCCAGACCCTCAGCCATGAGAATAAAAAGGAAGGGGGAAAGGGGATCACCCTGGAGAATGCCACACGAAGGGGAGAAGGTGGAAGAAGGTGAGCCATTGACCAAGATGGAAAATAACGTTGAAGAGATAAGAGAAAGGATGCAGTGAACCTAATCCTGACAGAATCTAAAATCCAGCAGAATATTTTCAATGAAAGCCCAGCTAAGTTTGTCAAAGGCTTTAGACAGGTCCAGTTTGAGAATCATGCCTTGGATTTTAGATGTTTTTAGCGAGTGGACCACCTCATGGATAAGAATAATGCCATCAAGAATATGTCTTCCTTCCACATATCCTGATTGTTCTGGTGAGATGAGGAGAGGTAAGAGCGGTTTTAACCTGTTGGCCACTACTTTAGAGATAATTTTCTAGATTACATTGCAAAGGGAGATAGGGCGTAACTTATGAGGGTGAGAAGCACCTATTTCTTTAGGAATGAGAGCCAGGTGCATAGAATTAAGAGCTGGAAGGATCCATTTCTTTTTCCTTGATTCTTCTACAATTTCCATAACTTCTTCCTTGAGCAGATTCCAACAGTGGTGAAATAAGTCAATAGTGAAACCATCCAGGCCTGGATAAGTACCATCTGCCATTTTCTCCACTGCAACCTCAACTTCTTGCATAGATATGGGTTGCATAAGAGAATGGTTATGCTCCTTATTCACTATAGAGGGAATGCATTGGGTGACCTTGTCGATGGCCTCTAGCCGATTATGGTTAGGTTCAGAGAGGAGCTGACTAAAATGATGATTTAGTTCATCGGATATGTCTTGGTGTTCTTCCAGCATATCTCCAGAATCAGTGTGCAGCTTGCTGATCTTGTTTCGCATTCTATGTTGAATAGTAGATTTATGAAAAAAACTAGTATTGCGCTCACCATCTTTAAGCCATTTACCCTGGATTTTTTATTCCAGAAAATGGCTTCTTAATCACATCTTTTGTTGAGTTGGTGGAGAATATCTCTTTCTTGAAGCTTAGTTTCTAGGGTAAAACCATTCTCCATTGCCTGGCGCTATAGAGATTCAAGGCTTTCTTGAATTACCGCTTTTTCTTTGAAAATGTCACCAAAGATATTTTTATTCCAGTTCCTAAGATGGCCCCGAAGCCTTTTCAATTTTTGGTGCATAATAGCCATTTTCAAACGTCCTGAAACAGACATCTCGTTCCACCAGGTGGTGACTAAATCCAGAAAAGTGGGATGGGTGAGCCAAAAATTTTCAAATCTAAAGGGTTTATGGAGGTATTTTCCTTAACTATGCTAGGAGAGGGCAATAGGCCAATGATCCGAGCCATCTATAGGAAGAACAATTGCATCCAGAATCCCTCCCATGGTGAGGATAGATTTCGAGACAAGGAAGCGGTCCAGACGTTTGTCAATTTGGTGGGAACCACCTCTTCTATTGTTCCACATGAAAAACCTAAAGGAGGTCTGAATATCAACCATTTCACATGAGTTGATCATAGATTTGAAGGCCTCATCTTCCCCAGAGAGAGATTTAAGGCCACCATTTTTCTCTTCCAGGTTGGAAATCATGTTAAAGTCTCCACCTATGATGATCAGAGATTCAATATGTAGACTCCAGAACCAATCTATATGCTTAAGGATATTTTTTTGAGTCAGCCATCTGAGGGCCATATACATTCATTAAGAAGCCCCTAATGCTAGAACCGATAATGTGGAAAGAAGCAGAAAGCGAGTTCCTAGAGGCCAAGGCATTGTCAAGAGAGATAATAAGAGGGTTCTAGCTAATTGAGAGGCCACCTGAGGCACCCTATGCGTCAATAGTAATGGTGATATATTTTTTCCAAATTCAGGCCAAAATAGCGGTAGCAGAGTCACTCGGACATTTGGTTTCTTGAAGAAAGAGGACAGAAGGAGGATCTTTTTGAATTTTCATTTTCAGCATTCTTTGTTTAGAGTGACCGTTGAGACCTATAATATTCTAGGAGAGGAGCTTCATTGATTAACAGTAGGGGGGGGTGAAGAATTCTATTAACTGGGCATATTCACCCGAGTCAACTAGTGCAGTACCTAAACGATTGATTCGTTGAAGAGCCGATTTCCTTCCTTTTTTCTTTGGATCTTTGTGCGCTTTCTGTTTCTCTTTTTGGCTAGAGGTATCAACTCCAAGCTATGCTTTAGCCTTGACTAGAGCTTTGTGCAATAGTTGAATCTGCTTGGGAGGAATAGACTTAAAATCTTTTCTGATGCAAGCATCCTTGAGACCAATAAGATCTAGCCCTTTGGGAATTGCATCCTTCATGTTCTCTTCCTCTAGATTATCCGGATTATGATCTGGCATAGGCATATCTAATTGAGCCTTATCATGATGTTTAATAGGTATTTCTGAGGACTTGCCTGGAGATTTCTCTGAGGGCATAGAGGGAGAATTATCCATTGATTTTGATGCCTGCAGCTGGATCGGGTCTTCTTGATTCAAATTAGTTTCGGCAATGATCTTTTCTGGATCCTTAGAAGCTCCTTCGAGAACTTGAAATATATTGGCGGTGGAGGAAGGATGCTTCAGAAGCTTTTCTTGAGTCGGCCTTTTGTGATTTCACTTTCTCCTGGCCATGTGTTGGAACCCTTGCTCATCAGAGATATGGGGGTTAGATTTCTCATGATATTTATTCAATGGACAGTCTCAAAATAGATGCCCATGTTCATGGAACTTTTGGCATCTAAACAGGATATGTTCATATTCAAGCATCTAGATCCAGTCACTGTCTTCATGGGAGAGACAAATCACATCAGGAAGAGCCTGAACAATGTGCATGAAAACACAAATTTTGGCATAAGAGGTAAATTTATTCATTCTTGTTTGATCCACCGTTCTAACAAAGGAACCTAGAGTATTCCCAATCTCTTGAAGGGCAGCTTCATCCCAATATTCTTGTGGGAGTGAAAACATGTGTATCCAGACAAGGGCCCAGGAGAAGTCCTCTTTTTCTGGGCAGAAGCTTTCAACCCAGTTCCTGAGATATAAGCCTGCAGAATTGAAGAAGTAAGGACCTCCTTCTTCCACTAGAGATTTATCTTCCAAATGATGAAAGATGATGGTGAAAAAACCTTTAGATCCTAGCTAAATATTGAAGTGCGCTTTAGGCTTCCATTTAGTTGCAATCCAACCTCGAAGGGCCTGTTCAGCTGGCCAAAATCCCATAAATTTGTCGATAAGAGTGTGATCTTTCATTTTTTGTGCTCTAGCGTTAATCCTAGCCACCAGTAATGTTAAACAGGGGCGCTCAGCCGAGAAAGGAATACAAGATTTATGTGCTTTGGCAAGGTATTTTTCTTTGTCCAACTCAAGGGAAGTGGTTGTCTTATCAACTGGTGTTTTGTCGTCCAACCTTATGGGAATGTCCTTTGAACCGATTCTCAATGAGTTGTTGGGGCCCATGAGATTCTCTGAACTCATTTTTTTCTGGGAGAGACAGGGAGGGGCCTAGCACACCGGCTCCCCCCCCCCTCTCTCCCCCAATGCAGATGCCATAATGTCAAGCAGAGCTAGGCACTGGAAATCAAAGATCTATACAGAAGATGCAGGGAAGGACAATCAGATGGCAGAGTATGATTTGGATTAGCGAAAAACCCTAGCAGAGCAATTTGACCATCTTATTTTCCAAGTTTGCATATGGAGAAACTATCAATTGCTTAAGGAAATTCCATAATATCAATCTTACCATGGGGGGGTAGATTGCTTACCTTGATTCCTACCTATTGCACAGATTGTGTAATTCTTGTGCATCTTCTCATCGACACTTCATGCAATTGGTTTTTCCAGTTTTCCAAAGCTTCTCCAAAATATGATGTGCAGGAACTAATGCTGAACCAATTGAGATTTCTATTAGCCATTGGATTCACATAATCATCCATTGTAGAAGCAATGTTACATATATTGTTGAGATATCTACCTTTCCCTTCGCTCTTCACTTGCTCGACGCATCTATGACCTTCCAATGAATCAATTGTTGCGACCACCCTTAACTCTGAGTCTTCAAACGTTAAGATCATTTTCTTAAAGTTGATAATGGTTTGATTATCAATTTCCCATTCAATCCCTAGAAGTATAGGATACAAATTAGTATCATCAACAATGTCAATCAATTTCAAGTCGGCATAAGTTTTGAGTCTTTCTATCTCGACAGGAATTCGATTCAGTCGACCATTAGGTAGTATTTTTGACTGATTTGCAAATCTGAGATGGATAGGAGACCATATGAGCCTCGAATTCACTATACTCTCCCAAGTCTATCTATTCAAAATTATCACATCAAATCCCAAGTCTAAAATAATATAGTCCATATCGTAATCTCCTATTTGGGAATCCATTGTTAGTTCTTGACCAGTCTTCACTCTTTTCCCGATATGATTAACCAATTTTTTTGTTGCACCTATTCTTGAGGTTCTTCTATCAAATATTTCAATTATGCGACAACATCTTTGTCTTGCATTAGTGCTAAGTAAATTTTAAATAATTCTTTTAGTTTACTAACTTTTCTAGTCGACTTCTTTCATAATAGCTCATCAAATCTATCAATCATTCCCAGTATTGTTCCTTCAGGCGGTGTAGCAGCAGAAGTCGACACCTAATTCCTGTCAACAAATTCTTGTTGTGCATCCAAGAATACTTCCTTTTATTTTTGAACATTTCATGGTGATTTCTTTTGTGTTTTTGGTTGCACCTATGGTTGTCCATACGGTGTTTCTTGATCTTCCCCAATCGCATCACCTCCTCTTGTCACGACAACAATATGTGGTTCCCTTGCTTCAACAAAGATCTTCTGGATATTTTGATTGGGATTTTGCGGTGGATTCTGGTTTCCCACATTATTGGTATGCCATCTTGCAATTAACTGAGGAAATTCCTCAACAGTAGGATCAAAATATTTGCATTAAGAACATGTCACAGTAGGACTCATGCAGTCCCTCACAAAATGTCCATTTTTCCCACAATTATAACATATAATTTGGCCTCTTCTGCGACCAGGTCCTCCTCCTTGTCCTCGTCCTTTAAAAACTCTAACCCACCTATGTTGAGGGTATTTTTGTTGTGGGTACTTGTTCTATGGATATTGGGCCTAAAGATATTGATTCTATGGATATTGAGTCTGATCTCCCTCGGCCTGCATCTGTTCATTGTTCTTCATTAAATACGTATCAACTACTTTCTCCTGTAGCAACTAATATGATTTGCATTATTTCTCATCATGGCCTACTGATCTAAAAAATTTACAGTATAAACTAGTTGGTGCACTTATGATATTCTATGTAAGTATAAACATTCTTCCAACCAATGCCCTCTATTTTGAAAAAATCTACACCAAGGAATCCCTTGTGTATCTATCAGGTTTGGTGCTCCCGATGCGACATAATTCATAAATTTTGGGCACTTTTATTTATGGTGTACTTTGGTTCTACATCTAATACACCATATTTCTTCATGGATTTCCTTTCCCTTCTTGATATCTTGAATTTGTATTGTAAGGTTGGATATTTGTGACTAGATCTACATCATTTCTGCACCAGTCTCTTCAACCTATGAGGATTCCAACTTTATAGCTAATTCAAAATCCTCGGTCTGAGATACAATCTTTTGCTACATAAAAGGAATCTGAATGTGCAGTAACAGTGCTGCAATGAACCATTATTTGTGTTGAACGTCCGACATTTGAAAGCTTACTTTGGCCATCTGCGTCTTGAATCTCTGGTCGAAGTCCCAAATAGACTCCGTAGGAAATTTCTTAATTTCTTTTATCTTTGTAATACAGTGCAAATTATATTTTGGATTTATGAACTCATATATTTATCCTACCCAGATTTGATATAAAAAATTTTGTGGGATTCCTATCAGAACCACAAATAATTTCATGTACCAATCCAATGCATGACCCTTAAGGTTTGTGATCATTTGATATTTCTTGATGGTTTCATATTTTACATGTGTATAGTCCACATGAATTTGCATAGAAACCAATGTTGCTTAAGGTCTTTTAACCCATTTCCATTAAATATTGGTATATTTATATCGTTCCCAATTATTATATTTGTTCTTGGTACTGCTAGATTAAAGGTTTGGCTAGAGGGAGTCTCTTGTCTACTATTCCCACTATTATTATTACTTTAATTAACAAAACCACTAGGTTATGAGTTTCTAGATATTACCTCCAGGAATGTACGAGAGGTCATGGGTATGGCGTACTCATACTCTAGATTTGTGGATTCTTCTTCATCTTCTTTTTCAAATATAGAATGGTATTCCTCTTCATCTTCGTTGGAACCTTTTTCATAGTGTGATTCCTATTCATATTCCTCTCCTCTAATCGTACTACAATTTCCTCTTATGGTCCCAGTCATTCTCCTCTTTCTCGACTGAAATCTTCTTCCACTTCTTAGACGTACACCGTCTATTTCAGTCTCGCTATCACCAGCAAACATCTCAGCTGACTCTGCTCCATTTTTCTCAAACATCTCTTGTGACATATCCTAGGTATCTGTACACAAATATTTATTCCTTTCACTCCATTCTTAGGATCCCTTTCTCACACAAAAGCATCTTGATCCAAGTCTTTAAATATGTCAGGTACCGTCCTCTAGGTCCTTGGAAAATTTCTTTTTCAGTCTCACTATATGACATTATAGTGTCAACAACAATTTCAGTGATGTATCATTCCAAAATATTTTCAACTCAAAAATCAGCAGCCCTAGATATAGTGTTGCTAATAATTTTCAAACGATGAATCAGCTGAGGGATCCACTCTATCAGTTCTCCTCCTTGAAATTTTTTCTTCTATGTTGTCAACTTTAACAACCATTCGTACAACACAATGGGAAATTCGCTAAATAAAATATCATGAATATTGGTATAAAGGTATCACTCCAACCACTAAGTGGGGTTCAGTCGATATCCTTCATTGTCTTCCCGTGAAAACTCTAGTGCCTTAAAATTCACCCAATATTAAATTTTCGGCTTCATTGGTTGCCATAACATGTCCCCACCAAAATGATTCACAGTCCCGACAACATAACCATTTTTTGGCTTAAATTCTGGTAGACTCAGGTTCAGATCCTTAGCATTAACAAAACCTGAGATATCATCCCAACAGAGGAGGACCCCATCGGTAACACCTATGATGCAGATACATTCTCACCCAAGATATCTTATGGGAACTTCCAGAACTAGGTTTTTGCAGTTACGTGGGGATTTATATTCTCAAATCACTCGAATGAAGCTGGGAATTATACTTCCGGTTCTTTACTTATTCATTCAAGATAACAGTCTATTTACCAGTCGACACATATTGCATTATTCAACATAAAATCATTATCATAGATTCAATCTATTAGTGGCATGAAACACACACATATATATATGGGTTTATTCATAAAAAGACATTGTGTGACATATTCATATCCACTAATTCACAACATACATGCATTCGAAGTAAACATAATTATCAAAGACACAGAGACAACATGTAATGTGGAAACCCATCTAGGAAAAAACACAAAGGTGCTCTTCACCTAGCATGAGAAATTGGTTAGCACCTTTCTTCTGTGCACTCAACTTGGAGACTCTTCTTTAGATTTTCCTTATAATTCGTATAGACTTCACTCCTCTCATGATCTCTTGTTTTAGGTCTATGTATTTATTCTCTCCTTCTCTCAACTGTTAGACTGCACACATCCTGGATCGATTCTCTATCTAAGCATCTCTCTCCTCTCTTAACTCTGTTCAACAATAATGGACAACCCCTAGAATGAAAAACCCACACATAGCTTGGGTTATTGTTTTTATAATATTCTACATGTCTTAATCAACCAACTCTTTTTTGTTAGCCAGCAAGATGTCATTTCTATTTTCATACATTTAGTTACAGCTGAAAATAGGCACTATCGGCCTAAAATACAATTATGCTTTATTACCAAAAGTGTTATTTATTCTAACTAACTCCTTATCCACAATCAGCCAAACTGCCCTTTTCAACTGCTCTATTCTTCTTCTGTTGCAACTTCCCTTCCTTCGCATCTCTTCTTCCTTCTTGTGACTAGAATATTTATCTTCCTGAACATAATTTTGGATGAGTTATGCCTAACTTTTCCTAGCACCAACAGCTCTGATACCATGTTAAGATCAATGAAGCATGGATCCTCGGGCCTAAATGAAAGCAATGTGAAGAGAAGTTTGGAGAAGAGTGAAGAATTCAATGTAAATGGATCATTAGATTCATAACAAATTCCACACACATGAGATGAAAAATGGTCAGCATAACATTACAACAATTGTCATTGATCTCTCTATAATACAATAATCATACAACATGAAAAAATTTAAATTTATTAGCGAGGATTCGAATTCACCAACTCAAAGTGACTCCATTACTAACTCAATGTGGTAAAATCATTACTAGACCTCACTAATGCAACTTAATATCACTAAATCAGCCCACAATAAATTAACTGGTGTGGGTAGGTGATAAAATTGGCCCTATCTCCCTTAAATCATGCAAATCAGAGCTAGGATGACTGAGAGTGATATAACTGATGGGAAATAGAGCATAAGTGAACATAACTTAATACCTACTAGGGTCAACTGCTGGAGACTACTGGTGGAACTCAGAGTGGGCTAATAAATTATAGGTATTTGTTGGCGCCCAAAAATTCATAGGCAGCAACAGTGAGGGATTCTCCCCAATCAATGTTCCCAACTAGCTCGTTGACTGTTTGGTATAGGAAATCCGTCCGGTTTGCGGTCCGGCTACCATAGGTCAAGTAACAAAACAAAAGGTTTTACCGGTTGCGGCCCGGTCCACCGAGTTTTTGTATTTTTGACTTAATGTATGATATGCAAGTGCCTAACTAACAATGCAGGGTGCTAAAGATGCAAGGAACAGTCACAATGTGATGCGCAGGTTCTTACCTCTCGTCTTAAGGTTCACAAGCACCCAAAACACATACAACACAAAAATAAACTAAATACCTAAACTATCCCTAGGGAGCAGAGTTATCATTTATTGGTGAGTAATACATTTTGTATGTGCATTATGAAGAGTTACAGATAGCTGATACTTCATTCAAGACACATGAACCATTACAGATATTTAAACAACCAGATAGCCGATTATTTTATGAACGACATTTATTACTCATAGTGGAAGACATCCCAAAAGATACTGAAGAACACTCAACAAGAACATAGGTTCAGGAAGTTAAATACTCTCACAGTAAATGAAACATAGCTAAAAACGAAATAGTTCCTCTTCAACATTATTCATTTAGTCGCATTGATACATTCCACATTTTGCTCTCTTCAGCAAGCAAAAGTTGCACTTTCTAACTGTAAAACGAAGTAGTTCCTCTTACAAGCAAAAGAGTTTACAAATTTTTCAGGGAAAAAGCCCCTCATCAGTCCTATCTTTACAGTATTTAAACTACACCCCCGATCGTTAGGGATCCCCCAACGTCTGACTTTCCAGTCTCTCCAAACGTTTCAGCTTCCTCTTCTGGCCATTTTGTCTTCCCAATTATTTTCTGTGAGCATTCATCTCCTGATCAGTAACTGATAGGTCTTCTTAGTCTATACCTCTATCGTTTTCTTTTTTTGTCCTTTTCTCCGCTTTGTCTTCCTTGTGACCCTACCAGTTTCGATTTGACCAATCTAAGTCTTCACTCCGGGCCGCTTCAACAGTCCATCGAATTCCTCTTGCAAACAATTATGGTGCATCATTCGTTGGTATGGGATTTTAAACATTAAAACTATCTGCTCGGAACGATCAATCCACAAGAAAATAGCTAGGTGCATCCGGACAGAGTCTCGATTAAGCCTTGGGCGGGAAGGTTATAAATCGGCAGTCGGAAAGCTTTGGCATCGGACGTGGGAAGACTTTCCTGGCCACAACGGCGGACAAGAGAAGGCTAAAAATACTCGACGCATGCGGGAAACGCTTCAATCGGAAGTCGGCACGGTTTGGACATCGAAAGTCAAATGGATTTCCTAGCCGCAAGAGAGGAAGGCGAATAAAGATCAATGCGCGTCGGCAGTCGGAGCAATTTATACTTCGGATGCCAAAACGCTTTGGCAGCTGCAACAGCAGAAGGGAGAAGGATTGGAGCTTTTGATTCAACATAAAAAGACGCCTGATTCAAGAAAACTTAAGTGTTTTGAACAGTGAAGGATCAGCAACAGCTAAAGTCGTTCTTCCTGCGAAAAGGCGGCCTTAAAGGACAAAGATTTGACTTCTCCAAATTCACACCCTCGATCCAACATGAAAATCAAACACAAACGATCTCTGAAAACAAGCCGCAATCTAATATTCAGAATCAACCAAAGTTAAAGCAAGACCTCATGAGATCAAACAACTTTAAATGATAAGGAGGGGCCCAAAATTTAAGAAATTTGGAGAGAAAAGTTGTAGCTGTAACAAATGGCGATTACCTGGTGAACCTAGATCTCTGGGCGATTAATCTTTGAGTGACAGACTGTTTAACATCAAAATCATCATATTGAATTCTTCCAGCAATATGGATTTCTCAAATAACCGAAGTGTGTACCCTTAATCATTGATGACAATCCAATTAGGGAGAGTGGAAACCATAATTGTTAAGTCCAGATAACTATGTTGAGGCCAGAGGATGAGTTTTATTATTACCTTTGTCTTCAGGTGGCTAATAGCTTTGGACACCACAGGATTGTAGCATATGGTAAACAGAAATATTCATTTGTTCCTCATTCCCATGCCATTTTAACACTTTTTCTTGTGCTTTTGTATTTTTTTTCCCTTTTCATATGAGTTTGCTTACATGCCTTTCTTACTGAATTTTACTTCAGGATCCTCTATCCCATAGTGTCCTTTTGTGTGAGTGGTGTACTTCAAGTTTAAGCTCACGGATGGAGAGGATATTTCGGCAATTAAGTACTTATGATTCAGCATCTGCTTTGATGTACGATGCTTTTCATAGGAGTTCTTTGATCCTTATCTGCATTTTGGGCATTCGTTTCTTGGCATGGGATCATTTATATCTAATATATTGTTCACCTTGCTTCTTTCCATGGGTCCTCTACTGTCATCCCCTAGACATCTTAAGTGTGACATGGATGGAGCCTCAACATAGTATTCCGGACTCTTTGAATCCGGTTTATTTCACAAGATTAAGCAGGACTTCAATGCACATAGAACTATTCGAGAAAACTGATAAACTGGAAGAAGTTCTTTCATATAAATAGCAACACACAGTCTGATACCAAATGTTTATCAAACCCAGAAATTTCGGATATATCCCATGCAACCGCAGGTTTTCTCCCTTTATTGAAATCAACAAAACAAGCTAAAAAACAAGACTCAAAAGACTCCAGACGAATTATTTATATACAAGACAAAAGCATTCAAAAAAACTCAGGAAAAATAAGGCTTGAGAACCAAACCATTTACTGGTAGGTTCTCCTCCCACCCCTGCAGATCTTGCAACTTGTAAGTAGAAGGACCAAGCTTGGCTGCAATCTGAAAAGGGCCTACCCACAACTGTTGGAACTTGGTATGCTTTCCTTTTTCGTCATGGGGGTGGTCCCATTTGAGTACTAAGTCTCCTACTTCAAAGTCTTTTGTCCCAGCTTTATGTTTGTCAAACCATCTCTTAACTGACTCTTGTTGTAGCTTAAATCGTTCTTTGGCTTTAGACCCGGCCTCCTCTGCTTTCAGGAGATTATATATTCTTATTTGTAAAACTTCATCATCCGACCCCCTAGACTCTTGAGCTAGCATGGAAGATGGTAGCATGATATTGGGAGGAAGGATGGCTTCTTTACCATAGATAAGGGTATATGGAGATACTCCAATCGCGGACTTGGGGGTGACTCTATCAGCCCAAAGGGCATTTGGTAAGGCTGAGTGCCAACTCCTCTGGTTTTCTACCACAGTCTTCTTTAAAATTCTAATCAAATTTTTGTTAGAGGATTCAGCTAGGTCGTTTCCTTACGGATAGTAATTAGCGGAATAATGCAATTTTATCCCTTTATCATGAGCAAAAGCAGTCAATTTGATTGATGAAAAGTACTTGGCATTATCAAAAACTAATGAAACTGGAACTCCAAACCTGGTCATGATGTGGTCTTGTAAGAAGATGATGACTTCGTCTTCATTTATCTTGCGTAGCAGAATAGCTTCAACGCAGCGAGTGAAATAATCAGTCGCAGTAAGAATGTACTTGTGCTGTGGGGAGGAATTCGGTTTTATTTCTCCAATAATATCCATCCCCCATTGCTCGAATGGTTCCGTGATCACAACAGGATTTATGGGTGCTGCTGCTTTAGGCTGTCTTCCACCACACCTTTGGAAAATATCACATTCCTGACATGTGCATGTGCATCCTTGAAGAGTGTAGGCCAATAATAACCAGCTCTGAGGATTTTGTGGGCTGTAGTGTCTCCTGAATAATGTCCCCCAGCAGGATCGTCATGTAATTCTGACATTACTTTCTTCACATCTTCTTTTTCTAGACATCTGAGGAGAACCCCGTCATAATTCTTTCTGAATAATACTCCTTCAACAAGCTGATAGGAGGCCGATTTAAGACGCAGAGCTCTTCTTTGTTTGGAATTACAATGTTATGGCAACAGCCCTGATTGCAGGTAATGCACAAGGTCTCTATACCAAGACTCAGGAGCTGTAAACAAAGGACATACATCCATTACATGTAATTCAGCCTCATCCTCCCATGCTTGTTCTTCGTTGTTCCCGCTTTCAGTCATCAATTTGCGCAACCCTTGACCTTTCACTATAGAGGTTAGCTTGAATTCAAGGTCGTACTCTTGGAGAGCTGTTACCCAGTTGCCCCTCCTTTCTCCTAACTCTTTCTGTATGAGAAGGGATCTTACAGCTGGGTAGGGGACTATTTCTTTGGTTCGATTTTTTAATATATAAGGCCTGAATTTCTTCACTGCCTTAAATACTGCGTAAGCTTGCTTGTCGATGGCTGGGTTGTTTAATTCAGCCCCTTGTAGACCAGTACTCATAAAGGAGATTGGGAATTCATCCCCCCCTTCTTCCTTTTGGGTGAGCACAGCTGCTAGCGAATCATCGGATGCAAAAGTATATAAAATAAAGTCTTTATCGAAATCTGGACTTTTTAAGGAAGGTGCGTGTGCAACAGCAGTTTTAATTTTGCTGAAAGCATTCTTCTCAAGTTCAGTCCACTTGAATTGTGCATTCTGCTTGACCATCTGCTACAGCGGCTTAACAGTCTAGGAGAAATCAGGCACAAAACTTCGTACGAAATTTATGGTTCCCATGAAGGATTGCATCCCCTTTTTATTATGGGGCAAGGGGATTTTTTCAATGGCCTTGATTCTTTATGGGTCAATGGAGATCCCTTGCTTTGAAACTATGTGGCCCAACAACTTTCCTTCCATGACAGCGAATACACACTTTTTAGGATTGAGTGAAATGCCATACTTATGACAGCGTTCAAAAATTTGCCTTAAGTGAAATGAATGTTCTCCCCTTCTCTTCGAGAATATTGTAATATCATCAAGGTATACTACAGCGCTTCGGCCAATCAGCCTGCGGAAAGCTATGTCCATAGCCCTATGAAATGTTGCCCCAGCATTTATAAGCCCAAAGGGCATCCTCCTGTAGGAAAAGGTTCCCCACTTGGTTCTGAACGTTGTCTTTAATATGTCATCTTCGGCTACCAGCACTTGGTTGTAGCCAGAGAAGCCGTCTAATAACGAAAACAATTCAGAACCTGAAACCATTTGTAGCAGCTGCTCCATGGGTGGCATGGGATAGTTATCTTTGTCTGATGCACGGTTTAGGTTCCTGAAATCCATGCAGAGTCTGATTTCTCTAGAATTTTTTCTTACTGGTACCAGATTTGATACCCACTCAGAATGTCTAACTTTGAAGATGATTCGAGCATCCAATAATTTCTTTACTTCGCTCTGAATCAACGGTTCCAATTTTGGATGCATTTTCCTTAGTGGTTGCTGATATGGCTTGACGCCTGCTTTAATGGGAACGACATGCTTGATGATGCTGGTGTCATATGTTTTCAAGTCTTCGTATGTCCATGTGAAAACATCTTTATATTGTTTAAATAGACTGATGAATTTGTCTCTTTCTGTTGGTGAACAGCATTTGTCGAGATTCACGAACTTAGGAGACGTTTCAGTCCCCAAATTTATCAGTTCGAACTATAGTGATGAGTTGTGTGTCTTTACGTTGGGTGGTCTTCTGAATTTTTCATTTAAATCAAACATTTTTTCCAACATTCTGACTCCTTTAGGAATGAAATTATCGTATTTCATCTCAGCTTGATGCTCTTCATCGTCTATGATCGCTCCTTTAAACACCTCATCATTCGTTAAACATTCTATGATCTGCTGGTCATCATCGAACACTCGTAGGTTCGTAATCATATCAGGTACAGAGGGCCTGAAAAGCAGTTCAACAAAACATCGATTATTAGTGGGTACGATTCTAGCGGCTGATGTGGCCAATAGATCAGTAGCTGCGTTTTTTATTCTTGGAATTGAAATAATGTTAAATGCATTAAAATATTTCAGCAAATCCCATACCTCATTCTGGTAAGCTTTTAAGTGGGGAGAGATACAATGTATCTGATTTTGGATTTGTTTCACAATAATTTCAGAATCCCCAAAAACTTTTAGATTACCTACCTTTAATTCAATTGCCTTCTTTAGTCCCTGCACCAGTGCTTCGTACTCAGCTGTATTGTTAGTACACTCAAACTCTAATCTACATGAAAGTAAATGTTTATTCTTCTGTGGGTCAATCAGGACACAGCCAGCCCCTGACCCTTCTAATGTATTAGAGCCATCGAAAAATAAATTCCAAAAATCATTAACTACTGGAAATGAATCTACTCCTACTGCTAATTCTACTATTTTACAGTCAATCTCATCAGCCTGTGAGAATCGAAGGAGATGAGGCTGGGTATCAGATGTGTTGCTGGCTTCTTCTGCTTGGTAATTACCTGGTTCCAACTCAATAAAATAGTTTCCCAATACAGAATCCACTGGTACGTTCTTCTCCTCCAATTGAGTAACATTGTGCTTCATGTGAGGTTCTCTTAAAATCTTGATCTGCTTTGGACTTCCTTTGTATGGAAACCACGGATGCAACCAATCTGAGGTGAAATATCCATTTAATTTGGCCGACCAATCTCTGCTTAGGATGAGACCGTAAGCATCTGGTATATCAGCCACCACGATGTTAATAACTTGGCACACTTTGTCATTAGATGCCAGACGGACTAGGACATCTTCCAGCTCACCAATAACCTCCACATCCGTTCTGTCCAATTGAACCACCCTCCACATGGATGGCTTAGGCTGCCCATTGATCTTTTTACAGACTGATATGGGCATAACATTTACTGACACCCCTAAGTATACCAAGCAGTTATGTACATTATGATTGAAAATTTCAAACGTGAGGAGGAAAGGTGGATGTTTGCTTTTAGACTTACCTCCAACGCTGGTTTCTCCAATTTCTTCCTCTTCCTAAGGTTGGTTGCTCGCGGGCAGCTTCTCATTTGATGTTTCAAGCACTTTCAATAGTCTTTCCTTTTGCTGAGGCACTTTACACATTTTGAATAGTGGAACAGTCGCTTTTATCTTCTTTAAATCTTCCACAATGTCATAATCCATCGGCTGCTCAATGGGATGTGGTTTTCCAGCATTTTCTTCACTGGGGTTGGCCTGCGCGTCACTCTGCCTAGGATCTTGGCTGGTGACAGTGAAATCTGGAATTTTATCAGCCAATGATTTGTCTTGAAATCTCTTCTTAACATTTCTCTACAGCCTCTTAATCTTTGGGAGTATAAGACTGTCTTCCCTAACCGTCCCTTGGCTCCTCGTGGCTACGTTGGTTTCCATAACGTCTTTACACCCCTGAGTTTTTTCTTCTTCAGCATCAAATAGTGAGACAGAATTCCATAAAGCCATGGTTTCCTCTTCTTGTTCTTGAGTAGACGTGGAAGCAGAATTTTCCTTTCTTTCCTCATTTCCCTCTTCTGTCAATCTAGGATCTAACGGCTGATTCATGACCAACGTCATCGAATTTATCCACTGCGGACAATTTTTCTCAGAATGTGGTTGTTGGTGGAATGTGCAAAAATTATCCAAGCCTACCTCTGTTAAGTTCATAGATGCAGTATTGTGAGGAGGAGGTTGAGACTGGTGGTTATCCTCTCTTTTCTTATAATATGGCTTATAAAACTTTTGTGCTTCCTTTTCTTTCTCCATATCTATGATTTTATTGGAAAGATTCTGCATCATTTTGGCCATATTTTCCAAATCTGGAGACTTTTCTTCCTTAGGCTTGGTAAACAATAAGGTTTTTCTTCCTGTACCTTTCTCTCCAGACTGTTCTGGATAGTCTTCAATGCTCTCTCTTTCAGTTTCCACCACTTCTGCTTCTTCATAGGTTTCTGTCAGAGTAGGCTTGGCCCTACCTTTGGAAAACATGGCCAAATCAGGGCCTAAAGCTGAAGTATAGTATTCAATAAGAACTTTGTCGGAAGGCTTATATGTTTCAGAGAAGTTCTTTAGATATGCTGCAAACCTTTGCGTGAAACTGTGCACCTTTTCTTTTCTTTCTTTCTTCAATGCACACAGCCCTTTCATGAGAGCTGCATGAGTTTTCTGAGTTGCATACTTACTTCTGAACATTCTTTCGAAGGTATCCCAATCAGGGATAGAGTTAGTAGGCAATCCAAAGTACCATGACGCTGCGGCTCCTTTGAGGGTATGCGGGAACAGTCTGCATACCACGTCTTCAGGTTCCCCGGCCCTTAACCCTTCAATTGCCAAGTAAAAGCTTTGTAGGTGATCATCTACTAGTATTTTCTCATTGGGATCAAATTTGGGCAACATCTTGTCAAAGGCTTGAGGTAGGTCATGTAAAGGAGGTGTAAGGTTTAATGGTGATCTGGATCTCCATGCAAGAGGTGGATTAGGTGGGTTAGGTGGTGGATTAGCATTTACTCCTGCCATGAGTCTGGGTGGGGAGTGAGGAGGTGAACCAAGTGGAGTATGAGCAGGAGAACTATGAGGGGTCTTTGGGCCTTCTTGGTTCAAAGGTCGTACAACCTCTTGTAAAGCAGATTCTACAAGCTCTTCCTAGTCTCCCACCAACACTGAGTCTTCTGTTACAGGACAATCTTTCCTTTTATACTCTCTCCTGGGCAATTCAGGGATGATTGGCAATCCTCCAATCTTTTTTACGTATGCCCTGGTATGCCTTCTCAGATCATTAACAATTTCGTTACCAACAGAATATAGATGTTCTCTTTCTTTTGGAATTGGATTACGAAACCCACTGCTTTCATAACTGTTACCGGTGGAATATTCTCAGGAAAACAGGTTTCCTCGACCAGCCATGCACTGGCGGCCCTCCTTCTAGCGCCAAAACTGTTGGGGCCTGAAAATTTGCAGGCACCAACAGTGAGGGATTCTCCCCAATCAACATTCCCAACTAGCCCATTGACTATTTGGTATAGGGAATCCGTCTGGTTTACGGTCCAGCTACCATAGGTCAAGTAACAAAACAAAAGGTTTTACCGGTTGCAGCCCGGTCCACCGAGTTTTTGTATTTTTGACTTAATGTATGATATGCAAGTGCCTAACTAACAATGTAGGGTGATAAAGATGCAAGGAACAGTCACAATGTGATGTGCAGGTTCTTACCTCTCGTCTTAAGGTTCACAAGCACCCAAAACACATACAACACAAAAATAAACTAACTACCTAAACTATCCCTAGGGAGCAGAGTTATCATTTATTGGTGAGTAATACATTTTGTACATGCATTATGAAGAGTTACAGATAGCTGATACTTCATTCAAGACACATGAACCATTACAGATATTTAGACAACCAGATAGCCGATTATTTTATTAACGACATTTATTACTCACAGTGGAAGACATCCCAAAAGATACTAAAGAACACTCAACAAGAACATAGGTTCAAGAAGTTAAATACTCTCATAGTAAATGAAACACAGCTGAAAATTAAATAGTTCCTCTTCAACATTATTCATTTAGTCGCATTGATACATTCCACATTTTGCTCTCTCCAGCAGGCAAAAGTTGCACTTTCTGACAGTAAAACGAAGTAGTTCCTCTTACAAGCAAAAGAGTTTACAAATTTTTCAGGGAAAAATCCCCTTATCAGTCCTATCTTTACAGTATTAAAACTACACCCCCGATCATTAGGGATCCCCCAACGTCTGACTTTCCAGTCTCTCCAAACGTTTCAGCTTCCTCTTCTGGCCATTTTGTCTTCCCAATTATTTTCTGTGAGTGTTCATCTCCTGATCAGTAACTGATAGGTCTTCTTATTCTGTACCTCTGTCATTTTCTTGTTTTGTCCTTTTCTCCGCTTTGTCTTCCTTGTGACCCTGCCGGTTTCAATTTGATCAAGCTAAGTCTTCACTCCGGGTCGCTTCAACAATCCATCAAATTCCTCCTGCAAACAATTACGATGCATCATTCATTGGTATGGGATTTTAAACATTAAAATTATCTGCTCGGAACGATCAATCCACAAGAAAATAGCCAGGTGCATCCAGACAGAGTCTCGATTAAGCCTTGGGCGGGAAGGTTATAAATAGGCAGTCGGCTAGCTTTGGCATCAGACGTGGGAAGACTTTCCTGGCTGCAACGGCGTACAAGAGAAGGCTAAAAATACTCAACACAAGTGGGAAACGCTTCAATCTGAAGTCGGCACGGTTTGGACATTGGAAGTCAAATGGATTTCCTAGCCGCAACAGTGGAAGGGGAATAAAGATAAATGCGCGTCGAGAGTCAGAGAAATTTATACTTCGGACGCCAAAATTCTTTGGCAGCTGCAACAGTGGAAGGGAGAAGGATTGGAGCTTCCGATTCAACATAAAAAGACGCCCGATTCAAGAAAACTTAAGTGTTTTGAACAGTGAAGGATCAGCAATAGCTAAAGTCGTTCTTCCTGCGAAAAGGCAGCCTTAAAGGACAAAGATTTGACTTCTCCAAATTCACACCCTCGATCCAACACGAAAATCAAACACAAACGATCTCTGAAAACAAGCCGCAATCTAATATTCAGAATCAACCAAAGTTAAAGCAAGACCTCACGATATCAAACAACTTTAAATGATAAGGAGGGGCCCAAAATTTAAGAAATTTGGGGAGAAAAGTTGCAGCTATAACAGGATTGATCCCTACAGATCCTAATCTCATGCAAACATTCACAGTGAGTGGTAGGTGGCCCATAGTTATGTCCACATGCACTAGTGAAGTGGTAATGACCTCCTAAACTAGGAAAAAGACAAATAGACTATGTCTTCAAATGGAGGATTAATTAATCCTAACACTATGGGTTTAAAAGCACGATTCATCTTTTAAGTTTGATTATTTCATTGAGCTAGATCGAGATACTTTATCAACATCATAGAATCCTCGTGTTATCTGGATTCAGAATTTAATGTGAAGCATAAAGCTCAATCGAGCTTTTTCTCTTCATGGTCGAGAATAAATGGGAAATTCCTGTGTCTTTTTCTAATTATTTGAAATTCCACACAAGGGATCGATCGAGGGTTTACTTAACCCTCAATCAAGCTACACAACTATATTGAGGGTTTAATAAACTCTCGATCGATCCTATGTATAAATCTCTATCAAGCTTGTTTTTTCATCGTCACACCCTCCTCTTGACAAAAAGTTTGTTGATGTATTTGTAACTTCGGAATGTATTCACTTATATATCTTATGTATTGTACCCCGATGTTTCTATCGAGAAGTATCAGTAATTTAATTGAGTCATGTCATACCCCAATGTTCCTATCGGGATAATCAGTAATGTAAACAAGTCATGTAAAGTCATAGAGGGTAACCCTCCTTATTGATCAAGCGTTAAAGTCCCCGCAGTTGTGGGGCACTAGGTTTATGAGACTCTCCTAGAGAAGTCAGCCCTGGTGAGTTGATTTCAAGTCGAAAACAAGTATAAATAGAGAGTGAGCCTCTCTATTTATCACACAGTCACTCACACTTAGTTGTAGTGCATGAGTGAGAGAGAAGGAGTTGGGATAAGAGAGAGAACAGTTGTCGGAGATCATCTTATTGTCTTTGGGTTTTACTGCTGCCATTGGTGCTTATTCTATCTCTAAGGAAGTTGCGGGTTTTTGTCCTTTATGGTTTCCCTGAGGAAAATATTTGTGTCTATTGTCTCTTTTGTTTGATTGATGTGCATTTTATTCTCTCAGATAAGATCCTAAGATAATACTGTCTAAATTGATAAAAATCTAACATGGTATCAGAGCTAACCTAAGAAGAATACACTGTGTAGATGTAGAAGCTAGGGCTTCTTACTTTTTGGGTCTCTCTCCACAATCCATCAGCAAAAGGAGGCTAGGATGAACCTCCATTGAAGGGCGCATCTTTCTGTCGAAGCAGAATCTGATTCTGAGCACTTTTAGTTTTCGACCTACCACTACATCAGGATATTAGGGCTTTTCACTGAAGAGGAATTTTTGAGTGATCCCATGCTAGGATTACTCTCCTCCTCAAAATAGAAGTTTCGAGACAAAAATCGAGGTTTTTGGTTGGGTATAACTCTAGGAAAGTCAAATTCTAATCTACCATGGAACCAAAAAACCAGCACTGCAGAAGATCAACTCCAGATCCAGTTTTCAGCTTCTCAAATTGGTAAGATCTAAAATATTTTGTATTTCCATTTGAGGTTCTCTATTAGGATGTCTCATCACACCAAGCTTGATGAAAATCTTGAGCGAGATGATAAATTTTGAGCTTGGAAGTATAGGATCTCCCTGGTCCTAGAATAAAATGAGTTGGACTCTTACATCAGCGAAGAGGTTCTAGTTCCAGAGGGAGATGAGGCTAAGGCCTTACACAAAAACAAAATGGTCATGGCTAAGAGGATTATTTCTGATTCAATCAAGGATCACCTCATACCACAGGTGTCCTCCTTAAAGACACCTAAATCAATGTTTGATGCCCTGACCAAGCTATTTGAAGGAAATAACATAAATCGAAAGATGAATTTGAGGAACCAGTTGACGAATGTGAAGATCCAGAATGCGGAGACCATACAGTCATACTTTACAAGGGTCTCCCAGATCAAAGAACAACTTGAAGCAGTGGATGAAGAAGTAGAGAATGTAGAAATTGTGATGACCACATTGAATGGTCTCCCTAGGGCATGGGACTCCTTCATTCAAGGGATCTGTGCCCGAAAGAATCTAGTCAAGTTTAGTAGGCTATGGGAAGAATTCCCACAAGATGAAGCTCAAATAATAGGCTGAGAAGAAAACATGGGAAGTGAATATCAAGCTCTCATAGTTGAATCCAAGAAAAGCAGAACAGACTATCGCAAAGGTAATCACTCCCACCAGAAAGATAACCATATAAAATCTAACATAAATCTACCTAAATTCAGATGTTATACATGTGATGAAAGAGGACACTTTTCTAGATATTGTCCTAGAAACAAAAATGGATCTCACAAGAAGAAGAAAAACAAGAGAAGACATCATGCTCATGCTGTAGAGGATGATGAACCTTCCAAGAAGAGAGTCAAACAATAAAGTGAAGATTCTTCAAGTGATGAAGAGTATGTTTTGATTTCTACCCTCACGGGAACTGTTACACATGGGAACAAGGATTGGATTATTGATAGTGGGGCTTCCAAGCATATGACAGGATTCAAAGAAACATTTGTGAAATTATCAGAACATGAGTCACCCCACAAGGTAAAACTTGGGTATGACTACCAATATCCAATAAAAGGTAGTGGTGAATCCTCCTACAAGTAAGACTCTAGAAAGTATATCAAGATAAAGGATGTCTTGTTTGTACCAAGACTAAAGAAGAACCTCCTCTCCATCTCTGCATTGGATGCAAAAGGTATGAGGGTTGCATTTGTAGATGGCCAAGTTCTCATGTGACCAAAGGGAAAGACTATAGATGATGCAGTTGTAATTGGAGAGCAAGAGGGAGGATTATACAAGCTAAAGGGCCAACCAGAACAAGCCTTGGTCCATGACTCAGTAGATCCAAATGAACTGTGGCACAGAAGGCTTGCACATGTGGACTATAGATCACTATCACTTGCAAGCAAAGTTATCGAAGGTCTTCCATAAATACAGGAAAAACATGATGGTGTTTGTAAAGGATGTGCGAAAGAAAAGAACACAAAGAAGACATTTCCAAGTAGCAAGAGCAAGGCAAAAGGAATATTGGAAATCATCCACTCCGATGTATGCGGTCCGATGTCATCCAGTTCATTTAGTGGGTATGTATACTATGTTTATTTCATTGATGAATTTTCTAGGAAGACATGGATATACTTCTTAAAAAACAAAGATGAAGTATTCAGCAAGTTTAAAGAGTTCAAAGCCTTGATTGAGAACCACACAGAAAATAAAATCAAGACCTTTCGATCAGAAAATGGTGGATAATTCACATCAAATGAATTCAAAGAATTATGTAGAGATTCAGGAATTAAGAGGGAGTTGACCACTCCTTACAATCCACAACAGAATGGGGTTGCAGAAAGGAAGAACAAAATGATTTTGGAAGCTACAAGGGCAATGCTTCATGATCAAGATCTTCCCATGCATCTATGGGCAGAAGCTGCTAGAACAGTTGTGTATGTACAGAACTGTACTCCACATAGAGTACTCAAGAACAAGACACCTGAAGAAGTATTCTCTGGCAAGAAACCAAAATTCAGTCATCTTAGAATATTTGGTTGTCTAGTGTACATACACATTCCTAAAGAAAAGAGGACAAAGTTAGATCCTTCGGGAAAGAAGGGTATATTTGTGGGGTATAGTGAAAGCTCGAAGGCTTACAGAATATACTTCCCAGGATTCAAGAAGATCGACATCAGTAGGGACATAACATTTGACGAAGACTCAGCTTACAACAAATCCAAAAAGAGACCTGTTGAAGAACCTGAAGAAACAGAAGTACCCAGAATTCAAGATACAACTATGAACGATGCAACTCAAGAAGAAGATCAAGAAATAGAAGAACCCCAGGAACCTGTAGATCCACCCCATGAGAAGAATCCTCACAAGAGGAAACCTACATGGGTACGAGAGGATATCCAAGGTGCAGAAAGATATGGGGCTCCAGAAGAAATGCACAGAGAGAGGAAGAGAACTAGGTCCTGCTCCGGATATGTAGCCCTATTATGTGACATCATTGACAAAGAACCTTCCAACTATGAAGAAGCGGCAGAGAAGAAAGAATGGAAGGATCCTATGATCAAGGAGTACCAGTCGATCATGAATAATGATGTATGGGATGTTGTCCCAAGACCAGAGGGGAAATCTGTTTTGAATTCCAAGTGGATCTATAAGATCAAGCATGTTGCGGATGGTAGCATAGAGAAATATAAAGCAAGATTTGTCGCTCATGGATTCTCCCAGAAAGAAGGAATAGATTATGAAGAGACCTTTTCACCTATATCCAGATACACTTCCATCATATCAGTACTTTCTATGGCTGCAGTGATGAAATGGAAGACTGCTTTCTTGAACAGTGTAGTAGAAGAGGAAGTGTATGTGGAGCAGCCACTCGGTTTTGAGACACATGGTAGGGAGACTCGTGTATGTAAATTGAAGAAAGCCCTATATGGTTTGAAACAAGAACCCAGGACATGATATGGCAAAATTGACAGCTTCCTGACTAGTTTGGGCTTTACCGAGAGTAAAGTGGATTCCAACATTTACTACAAGGTTGAAGAACGGAACCCAGTGATACTCCTATTGTATGTATATGATTTGTTTGTAACAGGTGAGGATGGGTTGATTGATGATACAAAGAGAAAGCTTGATGTTGAGTTCGAGATGAAGGACTTGGGCATGATGCACTATTTTCTAGGCATGGAGGTGTGGAAGAATGCAGATGGAATCTCCCTAGGACAAGGGAAGTATGCAGTAGAGATCCTGAAGAGGTTTGGGATGATGGACTGCAAGGCCATGACCACACCTATGGAATCAAACCTGAAGCTATTGAGTGATGCTTCATTAGATTCATTTGATGCAATGATGTATCGTCAGATGATTGGGTCCTTGATGTACCTGAAAAATACATTACCAGACATTTTCTTTGTTGTGAACACATTGAGCCTATTCCTTCCATGTTCAGATGTAAGTGTAGAGCCTTTCTGACATGGTTGTTGGATGTGTTCCTCCCATGGTCAGATGTAAGCATAGATCCTTTCTGACATGGTTATTGGATGTGTTCCTCCCATGGTCAAATGTAAGTGTAGAGCCTTTCTGACATGGTTGTTGGATGTGTTCCTCCCATGGTCAAATGTAAGTGAAAATACTTTCTGACATGGTTGTTGGATGTGTTCCTCCCATGGTCAAATGTAAGTGTTGGGCCTTTCTGACATGGTTGTTGGATGTGTTCCTCCCATGGTCAGATGTAAGTGCATAGCCTTTCTGACATGGTTATTGGATGTGTTCCTCCCATGGTTAGATGTAAGTGTAGAGCCTTTCTGACATGGTTTTTGGATGCGTTCCTCCCATGGTCAGATGTAAGTGCAGAGCCTTTCTAACATGGTTTTTGGATGTGTTCCTCCCATGGTCAAATGTAAGTATAGAGCCTTTCTGACATGTTTGTTGGATGTGTTCCTCCCATGGTCAGATGTGAGTTCTGGTCCATTCTGACATGGTTATTGGATGTGTTCCTCCCATGGTCAGATGTGAGTGCTGGGAGGGCCTTTATGACATGGTTGTTGGATGTGTTCCTCCCATGGTCAAATATAAGTGTTGAAGAAGATGAATACCTACATGTAGGCTAGGCATACAACCAGCATGAAAAAGGGTTGGCTTTGTATAAACTCCTATGATGAGTAGAATTGAGAGATAGCACAAATTGTTCGAGATAGCAGAAGCAGTGATGATGATGATCCAGTGATGATCCAGTAATGACCTAGACTTGATGATGATCCAGTGATGATCCATCGTTGATTATGATCCAGACTTGATCCAGAGAAGAAGACTTGTACTGATGAATTGTATCAAGAGAATACCTTCCTAGTTAAGAGGGATTGTTAATGTATTTGTAACTTCGGAATGTATTCATTTATATATCTTATGTATTGTACCCCAATGTTCCTATCGAGAAGTAGCAGTAATGTAATTGAGTCATTTCATACCCCGATGTTCCTATCGGTAGATTCAGTAATGTAAACAAGTCATGTAAAGTAATAGAGGGTAACCCTCCTTATTTATCAAGGGTTAAATTCCCCACAGTTGTGGGACACTAGGGTTATTAGACTCTCCTAGAGAAGTCGGCCCTAGTGAGTTAATGTCAAGTCGGAAACAAGTATAAATAGAGAGTGAGCCTCTCTATTTATCACATAGTCACTCACACTCAATTGTAGCGCATGAGTGAGAGAGAAGGAGCTAGGATAAGAGAGAGAATAGCTATCAGAGATCATCTTACTATCTTTGGGTTTTACTGCTACCATTGGTGCTTATTCTATCTCTGAGGAAGTTGTGGGGTTTTCTCCTTTATGGTTTCCCCTGAGGAAAATCTTTGCATCTATTGTCTCTTGTGTTTGATTGATGTGCATGTTATTCTCTCGGATAAGATCCTAAGATAACACTGTCTAAATTGATAAAAATCTAACAAAGTGTTACCAATCTTCATGGAAACACCCATTCAGAAGATTGGGGTTAATGATCTCTTTATAATATCGTAATTTTCTTTTAACCTCTAAATCTTTATTACATCACATTTTCTCTTTGAACGTAGAAATAATAATGGTTTTAAAGTTATTGATATTTTGCAATGGTAGTTTCGTTAATCCTCCAATAATTTAACCAATTCGTGCAATTTTTAAGCCATTCCCACTTGAGGCATAGGTGGTTTTGGTTGGTTTTAATAGAAATTTTAAGAATTTGGCGGTCCTCTATATTTTTTAATTTGTGCTTGTACATTAAATATATAATCATGTGCATGCTTTCAATGGGAGAGAGCCTACTTCTAAGAGGCAAATAAGATAGGGCATGTTTCTCTTAATTTTAAGATTATAAGTAATAAATTGATTCTAAATTTTCTCAATTATTCTCTATGAATATTTGGAAATGTTTCATCCCCAAGAGTCACATCCATATAAGATCATAAGAGTGACAACAATTTTAACGAGGGATTTCTTTCTATCCGACATCATAACATTTGTCAATTTAAAGTTGTTTTCAAGAATGAAGTAGGATTTCCACCCCCCATTAATCCTCTTCTCACTTATATAGTTTCAGTTGAGCTTGTGATGGAAGTCATTGCTACTATAGAACATGGAAAAATTATAGAAATGGATTGTTGTCAAATTATACATCAAAACTAGGTGTGTTGCAAAAATCTTATGAAATTTCTACATAAAAAGATTAACATGTGAAATCTCCACAAAACCTAGTAGTAAATAATAATTGTATATTGTTAAAACATTTTATCATGTAAAACATATTGCTTGTTTTTCCCATAGTTCCCAAGGTAAAGGATCATGTTAATTTTTTAGTCGTGCCCAAGATGAAGCATCTATTTTGACTAATTAGAGAATGGATGCAAAAAATGTACTTGACTTATACATGAATCAACTGCTTGGTAGACTATAGTGAGTTTCAAGTTTGTTTTATTCATGCATGTAGGTCAATGTGGAAGAAAATAGAAGATAGCCCATGAAAAAATCTCATCGAAGGATTGACAACTCAACTTTACTTCTTCTATTCTAGTTTTTTGTGTTTAATTTTTATCTTAATTTCATAATTATAGTAGTACTTGAAAACAATGAATAATCAGAAGCATAAACATACATATATAACACAGAATTTACCTTGGGGAAACCCTCTATAATGTTAGAATAATCAACCCATAGTTAGCTACCTTAGACATTAATTAATCCATTTTTGTCTTATTTGCCTAGTTTCCATGTTCCACCTTATGCAAGTTGTCACCTACACATCCATAGTGGTCAAACTTGCTAATTTTGACTCATGGAGCACTTGGGAAACCTCCTGGAATCAAATATGCTTTATTCCTGGCCTCCTAAGCACCCTTCTGCTTTTTCTGCTTTATTGCCTGCTTTTTCAGTGCTTTAAGGCAATTGGGAAAGTTTGACTAGGTGAGGTTAACTAGTTTTTTGTCCTCCACATCCTCCACTCTTTTCTCCTATGAAAAGCATGTATGAGTTTTCATTCCATTACCTTTTAGCTTTCCTAATTGATTTTTCCAATTCGTGAGCTCCTTGACGGTTTTGGAAACTGCTTTATGCACCTATGGGGGATTTGCTTAGATTTAGTAAGCTTGCTTTTGACTAGATTCGAATTGCCTTCTCATGCATTCAAATCCTTCATGTAACTATTTATTGTGGTAGCCTATGACTTCACAAGGTTGGCTATTGTACACTTATTCAATACAGTTTAGTGTTCAGCTCCATATTTAGTCTCTTTTGTGAGTGATTTTGCATGTACAATTGATAATTGTTGTGAGTGTAATTGTTCTATCACTGGGTTAAATTTCCACATGGTATAAGAGCCTTTGTAGATCGATTTATCTCCTTCCAATTTGTTTTTCAAGTTCGACATCATTGACTGGGAGCATTCTACAGACCGCCGGGACAATTTCTGAGCTATGGATCAATCTCAGAAGATCATCTTGACTCCATTTAACTTCTTTGAATGGAAAGAAAAGATGGAGATACTATTGAGAGAGAAAGGCCTCTACAGAGTGACTATGGCAATAGAATCAGAGCCCAATGCAGCTGCAGAGAAGATAAAATGGCACAACAGGAGGGATGAGGCCTATAGTCTCCTGTGTCTGAGCATATCCAGAGACCTCCTTTTCCATCTTGATGGATTGACATCACCGAATGAAGTATGGGAGAATATTGTTGATCTTTTTGGAAAGATAGATGAGATGAGGGGACATCAAATCAAAAATGAACTGATCTCCCTGAGTCCAAATAGCTTTGAATCCATGGAACTCTATTTCTCCAAGTTCAAAGCACTTGTTTTGCAGCTAAAACAATGTGGGATCGAAAAGAAGGATGATCAGCTAGTCTTGGCCATACTATCGAAGCTTGGCCCTAACTATTCAATGTTTGTTTCGACCTTCTATGCCACAAAATTGACAGCTCGAACCTGGAAGATGCCTAGCCTTGCAGATTTCATGGAATATTTCACACAAAAACAAGACAAACTGGTGATGATGGGCACCATAAAACCATCCAAAGACCAAGCTCTGGTTGCTGGAGATTCGAGGGTGGATTCAAAAATAAAAAAACAAAGCTAAAAATCCACCTGCGAAAAAGAGAGACAAGAACAAGTCTCCAGAGGAGACTCAAGGTTCCAAGAAGAACTACCATAAGAAGAAAAACAAAGGAGAAATGAGCAAGTGCGCATACTGCAGTAAGGGCAATCATACTGAGAGCTCCTGCATGAAGAAGCAAATAGACATGCTGACCCAACTCCTGGAGAAGAATGGCATCTCCCTTCCAGACAGCTCAAAGAAGAGGGAAGGAGGATTAATTTCAGAAGACAGAGAGAGAGTTCATGCATTGGTTGCTGGCACATCAAGCTCACCTAGTTTCATCATTGATTCTGGAGCTTCAAGACATATGGTTTCAACCAAGGAGGCATTCACCTCACTTGACATGTCAAAAGGTCCACCAATAGTACTAGGAGATGACTCTCTCACTGAAAGTTTGGGCAAAGGGAGGATTGATCTTGATCATGGTAAGTTCAGCAACGTGTTGTATGTTCCAGGTATTGCCTCTAACCTCTTATCAGTGTATCAGATGACCCACACAAGGTCTCCAAAGAAGGTCATATTCTCCCCTGATGAAGTTTAGATCACAGAGATCTCAAGTGGTAAAGTCATTGCAAAAGGAGTTGCAAATCATACTTTGAAGGTATACATGTTCTCACACTTCTTACCCTACTCAAACCCCTCTACTCTTCTGATTCATGCTAATGAGGCAAGAAAGATTTGGCATGAAATATTTGGCCACCTAAATTACAAGTATCTTTCTGATCTTAGTGAAAAAGAGATGGTCATAGGGTTACCAAAGATAAAATTTTCCAAAGGAGTCTGTCAAGGTTGCATCCTAGGAAAACACCCAGAGCATAAATTTGAGAGATCTAGTCATGAGAGAACCTCTGCACCCCTTGAGTTGATCCACAGTGATGTTGTTGGCCCATTCCCTCATATGTCCATGATTTAGGCCAAATATGCATTGACTTTCATAGATGACTTTTCGAGGTATTGCTGGGTTTACTTCCTGAAACACAAGTCTGAAGTTTTTGGCCTCTTCAAAGTCTTTAAGGCTTTGGTTGAAACCCAGTTTGGGAGGAAACTCAAGGTCCTCAAATATGACAATGGTGGTGAGTATGTCAAGTCTAATTTTATTCAATATTGTGCAGATGCAGGTATTCAAATGCAGCATTCTATCCCTTACACACCACAGCAGAATGGTGTTGCTGAGAGGAAGAACAGATCACTGAAGGAGATGGCAACATGCATGATGGAGGCTAAGACTTTGCCACCAAAGTACTGGGCCAAAGCTATAAACTGTGCAGCCTATATCCAGAATAGGGTTCCTCATAAACAGCTTGATGGTATGACTCCTTTCAAAGCATGGAGTGGGCACAAGACAGATGTGACCCATTTCAAGATTTTTGGCTCAAGGGCTTGGGCTAGAATTCCAACAAAAAAGACAAAGGCTTTGCAGCCCCAAAGCCAAGAGTGTCTATTTGTTGGGTACTCTGAAGATTCAAAAGGGTACAAGCTGATAAATTTGAGCACAAACAAAGCCTTCATCGAAAGGTGTGTTCAGTTTCAAGAAGAACCCCTAGCAGCAGTGGAAGTTGGAGAAGCCTCTTCACCACCAGAACCTCTGAATGTAAGTGAAGAGATAGTTGAACATGCTGATTCTGATATTTCTGATAGTGATTAATTATTGCAGATCCTAGCAGCCCTACAAGGCCAAAATGGGAATCCAATACCATTCATGCAGCAGGAGAGCTAGCTGGAAATCCTAATGACCTTAGGAAGACTAGATCTCAATTTGAGAGTGCTCTGTGCATGAAGGATCCTATGTTTGCTGAGAAATTCTATCTGATGGTGGAATCATATCCTCAGACATATGAAGATGCAGCAGGAGATCCAAGATGGCAAGCAGCCATGAAGGAAGAGTTCAGCTCACTCCAGAAGAGCAACACTTGGGAGCTAGTTGATCTTCCCCCAGGGAGGAAGCTAGTTCAGTGTAAGTGGGTGTACAAGACCAAATTTGCTGCTTATGTTTCACCTCTGAATTACAAGGCCAGATTGGTAGCCAAGGTTTACTCACAGGTTCATGGCATAGATTACAATGAGACCTTTGCACCAGTGGCAAAGATGGACTCCATCAGGCTAGCCTTAGCCATTGCAGCTTCAAAGCAATGGGAGGTACATCACATGGATGTAAAGTGTGCCTTCCTAAATGGAGATCTCACTGAAGAGATATACATGCAGCAGCCTCAAGTATTTTCTACTAACCTATCTCTTGTGTGCAGGCTAAGGAAATCATTGTATGGGATAAAGCAAGCCCCCACGGCTTGGTATGCCAAGATTGATAGCTTTCTGCTATCACTGAATTTTGTTCGATTCAAATCAGATCCAAATGTATATTTGAAGTTGATTAATGGTTCATTAATGATAATTTTTTTATATGTTGATGACCTCCTCATTACAGGAAGCTCAAAGGATGAGATTGCTTCCTTGAAGGGTGCAAAGAACCAAGCCTTCTCCATGACAGATTTGGGGCTCTTAAACCAATTCTTGGGGCTTGAGATTGCTCAAACCAAAGCTGGAATCAAGGTGCACCAGTCCAAGTATGCCTTGGATTTTCTGAACAAATTGAGAATGAAGGATTGCAAGCCAAGAAATACTCCTTTCCTTTCAGGAGTGAAGCTTGAAGAAGCTGATTCTTCACCTATGGTAAACAATACACTATATAGGCAATTGATTGGATGTTTGTTGTATCTTACACATACTAGACCTGATATTTCTTATGCAGTAAGTGTGGCTTCTAGATACATGGATCAGCCTCATGAGATCCATTGGAAAGCAGGCAAAAGGATCCTTAACTTTGTTCAGGGAACAAGAACACATGGGATCTTCTATAAAGCTAAATCTGATCTTGATTTGATTGGATTTACTGACAGTGATTGGGCAGGTGATAGCATAGACAAAAATTCCACATAAAGATATGTGTTCATGCTTGTAGAAGGGCCAATCAGCTGGTCAAGCAAGAAACAGAGTGCCATTGCACTCTCATCTACAGAAGCAGAGTACAAAGGAGTTGTAAATGCAGCAACTCAATGTTTATGGTTGCATGGGTTACTTGGAGAGTGTGGCTTCGAATCAGAATACTCAACTACTATCTACTATGATAATTAGAGTACCATTCGAATCTACAATGATCTAGTTCAGAAGCAGAGAACCAAACACATTGAGATCCATATGCACTAAATCAGAGAGCTTGTGCATGATGGCACCATTCACCTACTCTTCTATTCATTTTCAGAAAAAGTAGCTGATATCTTCACCAAATCATTTTGTGAGAAGACCTTCAGCAATCTCAAATCACTGCTGGGGATTACTGATCATGCTATGAAGCATGAGTGATGACAAGATTTCCAAATTTTGTTTTACAGTCCATGTTTAAGGGAGGATTTTCCCACTGGGTTTTTGCCTCTTTCCTTGGTTAAATGGACATGCAGTATGTAAAGGGTGACTAAGCCTTGTTGCTAGGCCCTATAATCTTCTGATATATTACTCATAAGTCAGGCTTAAGGGGGGGGTGTTAGAATAATCAACCCATAGTTAGCTACCTTAGACATTAATTAATCCATTTTTGTCTTATTTGCCTAGTTTCCATGTTCCACGTTATGCAAGTTGTCACCTACACATCCATAGTGGTCAAACTTGCTAATTTTGACTCATGGAGCACTTGGGAAACCTCCTGGAATCAAGTTTGCTTTATTCCTGGCCTCCTAAGCGCCCTTCTGCTTTTTCTGCTTTATTGCCTGCTTTTTCAGTGCTTTAAGGCAATTGGGAAAGTTTGACTAGGTGAGGTTAATTAGTTTTTTGTCCTCCACATCCTCCACTCTTTTCTTCTATGAAAAGCATGTATGAGTTTTCATTCCATTACCTTTTATCTTGCCTAATTGATTTTTCCAATTCGTGAGCTCCTTGACAGTTTTGGAAACTGCTTTATGCACCTATGGGGGATTTGCTTAGATTTAGTAAGCCTGCTTTTGACTAGATTCGAATTGCCTCCTCATGCATTCGAATCCTTCATGTAACTATTTATTGTGGTAGCCTATGACTTCATAGGGTTGGCTATTGTACACTTATTCAATATAGTTTATTGTTCAGCTCCATATTCAGTCTCTTTTGTGAGTGATTTTGCATGTACAATTGATAATTGTTGTGAGTGTAATTGTTCTATCACTGGGTTCAATTTCCACATATAACTTGATGGAGAAAACCCCATCAAAATATTCCTTAGTATATGGATAGATAGTAGAGAATGTCTTCACAATGAGTAGATTACATCAAGCATGCCTTGTATAATATCAAAGAGAAATACCAAACACCCCTAGTGCAATATCAAAGCAAGAGAGAATATAGATTAAGATAAGAACCCAAAATTATATCCAACACAAAACAGATACGTTTTTTTTGGCCACATGCACAAAATAGCGAATTCCTTCAAGAGAGAATTCACTCTCCCCGTTGATCTCATGAAATCCTACATAACAAGTGTGTAATCCTTCTCATTATTGGCTTAAAAATTTGTCTTCTGACTTCAGGATGAACTCGCCCTTCAACTAGATGCTAGACTGCTTAGTTATGTTGCTAACTCCAGTGTTGTAATTTAAGTGTTGTAACTCAAATGTTGTAACTCAAGTTTCGCCTTTAGTTTAACTCAAGCATAGTCATGCAAACACTTAGTTAATTAGATCTTACGTGTTAACACTCAATTAAATATTTTAGCTAAAGCCTTTCTTGTTAATATCACTAAAGTGAACAATTCAATTTCTCTCTAATTTAATCACATCTTATCTTTTTCTCTTGCCTTGTCTTTATGGTCCACTTGTGCCAACTTTAATTTATTTATCATATACTAAGGATATTTTCCAATGATGTGATCATCTTGTTCTACTATCCTTCCAAGTGGTCATATGCTAAATTAATTTACTCTAGAGGTGGCCAGTCTCTAGAGGATACTTAATAGCTTATCTATCTCTAAGACCATGGTTAGTAGTACATCACACACCATTCATGCTTCGATATGCAAATAATTACCTCAACATGTGAGGCACCACCTCAACACATGAGAATTTGTCTTGAAACACAAGACCTTAGTATTGACAACCAAGACTCTACAACACCATCACTTTGACATAAAAATCACTTTCCTCAACACATGAGGCTTAATATTTGGAGGCCTTTGTCCTAGAACATAATTCTATAAGCTTTGGAGGATTCTCTATACTCATATAATATGTATTTATTTCTGGATGTATCCATCTTTGTCCTCTTCTCTTTTAAAACATGTCTCTAGACAAGACAACCAAAAATATTGAAGTTCCCAATATCTGGTTTTTCATCAGTGAAAACTTATTCATGAATCGTTTCTCCTAGGATAGTATTATAGTTGATTTTAACACACATGGTTGATCACACATTTATGGCCTTCCCTGTCCCTCTACAGACTCTTTAGACCCCATGGACTTATATTATACTTTGATGTTCCAAGTTCATCCCTAAAAAACACGTGTTTATTGTTGTACACGACTTTTAAACCCATACTCGCGTGCACATGCGACTTTTGACCTCAAACCTGTGTACATCAGGATGTGTGCATAAATCCAAATATTTTTGGAGTTTTCCTCATATGAGTCCGAATATCCTGACTCTTGGCCTTTCATATGCCTTGAGATCGCTCAAATTCGACCCTCCATTACCATTTTGGAGTGCTATATAAGGAACCCCTTGGATACATTGAAGAGAAAAGAAACTATAGTCCATTGCTGCCTCAGTTTTCATATACTTGAGTCTGCGTCTCTTTCTCCCTTTGGAGAGCTTTGTGTTCTTCCCAAGCTTTCCTTTGCTTGTGATCTTGATATCGAGAGATGGAGGATAGTATGGCTTTCATCCCCAGGTTCTAGACTGAGTTTGTCAGGATTTAACTCCCAAACTTCTCTGTGTCAGGAAAGGAAATACATAGCTATGTACTGCTCTATAGTCAACCCGCCTGCTGGCCCATGGGATCGGAGGTTCACCACCTCTCCTCAACGGGACAAACATATGATAAAGTATATGTCCTCAACTTCTATGTTGAGTGACATGCAATCCAACTGAAAGGTCTCAGAGTCTAGATCCTAGTAATCTACTAACAGCTGGAGTAGCCTTGTCTTAGCCCTCAAGCTTCCAAGGTGCCAAAACTTATATAACCCACAAGCCCTCAATGCTTGTTGAGCCATGAGATTAGCCTGCACAGCCTCTTCAACATCACCATGTTCTCTCTCTCTCCATTCTAGCACCATCCTGCACAAACATTGCCAAGTTTCATAAGTATTTTCCTTTGAAAATCATGTTTACGGCCATGTACGTGATTTTTTTTAAACAGTCATGTATGTACACGCGTATCGTGGTCTTTTCTGCGTATACCCATCCCTATACCCAGAAAAAGACCTGATTTCCACGTGGGCCAAAACGCACTATTTGGGATGGCCTAAATAAAAAGGTTGACCACTAAAATTAAAAATTTATGCATCAAAGTGAAAGAGGAGGACATGAGTATTTACCTGGACCAAACGCGGAGTGATTTCGTTGGACGATGCTCCCGGAATCAGCTCTTGAAATTCTAGATACAAAAGCACTATGGTGGGTGAATTTTCAAAATGGTATGAAAAAATTCATTTTTTCACTATTTTAAAGAAAACAATTTGAAATTTTTACCCACTTCCTATAGTTTTTTACCGTTTCTGACCATTTTGTACCATTTGGACTAATATGAAGTTGTAGGAGTCCATTTTGAGTGTGGTTTGACCGATTATTCGATATGTTCATGCCTATTACAGGTATCATGTCTAAACTAGCATATAGGTTAGGATTTCACATCCGCCTGCATTTTGCATGACCTTATGACCGTTTCATCTTAACCTTAGGTACAAACCCATTCCATGATGTCACGGAACCTTCTTGTTGCTGTTATAAGTGGCGTTATGTGAATGGTAGAGCTTCCTATACATGGGTGCCCTAGTTAGATCCTCTTTTGAATTTGGTACCCATGTTGACATTTCTCCTTTAGGTTGCGGGAGTCCTTTTTTAATCCCGCCATGCCTTTGAGCAATAGCTTCATACTCCTCTTGAATTTTATGCTGGCCATTCCCCCAGGACTCCCTTGTATATATCAAGTTGTAATTGCATTTTCATGAGTTTGTCTTTCCTTCTTGAGCTTTATGTTGGCTCCTTGACTTTGATTTATCAGCCATATAGCCCGAGCTTGTCTCATGTCTAGCCAAGCAGAGCCTTTTTTTATCTTTTGCAGCTTGATCACCCCTTTTACCAGGAGGATACCTTCCCCCGAGTGTCATTATCCTGCACATATCTCCTTGCATTGAGCATAGGCATGTTCCATTGCTTGGAACTAATTTGCTTGTCCCCTGACAATCATATCCTCCTATATTTGTACTATAAATCACTTTTATTCTTTTTCAAGCTTTTCAAAATATCTGAAAAAGTACAAAAAAATCAAAAAACCAAAAATCCGAACAGGAAAAGATGTTATCTTTGGCTGCAATCGAGTCATATCTCCTTTGAACAGAACACTGTATATCAGATTTGTTGGTTGGGTTATTAGTTTGAATTTAGGAGTTGTACTCGTTACTCTGAGTTTATCTCCATCACTTGAGGTGTCTAGATAAAGAAGAATCAATTCAGTTCATGCATCACTTTCATTCAAGCACATGTGGAGGCCATCATTACTGGAAGACCACATCCCACACGTTTCTGAGGGATGGGTACTATTGGCCTGACCTTTTTTCTGATGTATGTACCTTTGTGAGAGCCTGTGACCAGTGCCAAATATTTATAGGGAAGCAGCAGCTCAGATCCTTTCCCCTTAGGCCTATTGTAGTGAATGGGCCTTTCCAGTAATGGGGTTTGGATTTCATAGGTGAAATAAATTCCTCATCCAGTGGTCAGCATAAATGGATCCTAGTAGCCACAAACTACTTCACCAAATGGATAGAGGTAGTACCCACTAGGAATGCAACTCATCAGGTCATCATGAATTTTTTATATGAGAATATATTTATCAGGTTTGGTTTCCCAGTAAGGTTAGTGACTAATAATGCACCAGCTTTCAAAGTCGGGGCATTGGTTAACATGTGTGATTCAATGGGCATTCAGCTTGTGCATTCCACATCTTATTAACCTCAAGGCAATGGCCTGGCTGAGTCATCCAACAAAAGCCTAGTCAGGATAATCAGAAAACTATTGGAGACAAATCAGAAAAGCTAGGATTCTAAGCTAAAGTTTGCTTTATGGGCTGATAGGGTAACAAACAAGAGATATATAGGGACTTCTCCTTTCAAATTAGTTTATGGTACTGAGGCCATTTTTCCCATTCAGCTAATTCTTCCAGTAGCAAAATTCTTTCAGGGGGAGGAAGAGGAAACAAATGATATGGTGAGAACGATGATGGATTTGGTGGAGTTGCATCAAGTCAGGGAACAAGTGATAGGAAAGTCAGAAGCTCATCAATAGAATATCAAGGTCATGTTTGACAAAAGGGCAAAAGTGGACAACTTTTAGGTTGGATATTGGGTCCTCAAGTGGGATACTATCAGGTAGGACAAGGGAAAACATGGAAAGTTTGACTCTCTGTGGATTGGCCCTTTTGTGATAGCTCAAATACAGAAGAACAACACCTTCAAATTTCAAAATCTAGAAGGGGAGTAGGTGTTTGATGGCCCAGTGAATGGGTGATTTCTGAAACTCTATTTTATCTGAGGCTCTAAGGCCGTGTTATTGTAAAATATTAGTCAGTAGGTTATTTTTTCTTACAAAATAAACTCCCTACCCAATGGAACAGTAGATGATAGTTTTAAATTATTTACTTATTTTCCGGGAAAGGCATTTTGGTTTTGGGTTCTTGGGACCTCGCGAGAAGGTTCCCATCCCCAAGTAGGAGCCAGATGTTATCTCCCAATATAAATTTAGTTTTCAATTAGTTCACTCAGAAAAATTATTTTTGATAGGATGAAGAACTCAAGTCATGTTATGAAAGATTTAAGGTGACTGAAAAATTGTGGATCTCTGGTATTTCGATATTTGATAAAATTGAAAGTTTTAGCTTTCGGTGGCTTAGGCGGGTTTTCCAATAGCTCATTAGCCACCGAAAAGATATGGTTTCGAAAGCTAACAGTTTAATGCAGGGTCATAGTTATCCACCGAAATCTAGCTCGTTC
Source organism: Pseudotsuga menziesii (assembly GCA_001517045.1). Lineage (NCBI taxonomy): Eukaryota > Viridiplantae > Streptophyta > Pinopsida > Pinales > Pinaceae > Pseudotsuga > Pseudotsuga menziesii. Next base: position 134,724 of record LPNX010141703.1, read on the forward strand.
ATTTATTCGTTAAAAGGGACTTTTGATGGCTTAGGCAAGACTTTCAAACAGCTCAATAGCCACTGAAAGGTGTTGGTTTCGGCATCTTAGCGAGCGACTGAAGGAGGGCATAAACCACTGAAAGAAAATAAAATGAGTGGAGGAAAAGGCATTTTTGGTGGCTTAGGAGAAAGTGTCGATGGTTCATTAGCCACCGAAAGGCCTGTCTTTCGGTGGTTAAACGAGGAGATCCAGAGATACTATAATCCACCGAAAGCAAGTTTTACAGCATCGTTTGGAAATAAAGTTTTGGTGGATTAGGTGAACAGGTCAGTGCTTCATTAGCCACTGAAAGATTTGGTTTCAGCAGCTAGCAGACAAAATCTTGGGGGGCCTTAACCGCCGAAAAGGCCGAAAGAAGAAACTATTAACTACCTATCAAATCAAATCTCTTCAGCACAGCAGATATCATGATAGGGCATGATAAACCATTGAAATGACAGGGAAACTACATCAAGCCGTAAGTAAATGATTGAGGAGGCCATTATTTCTCTGATGAGGACCAATGTTATTCAAAACCCTAGTCTTCCCTCCATCTATCCAACAAATTGCAGACAATCTCCAGTGGATATCCAGTTTGAATTAAAAATGACTGCGAAGTGGTCTCAAAAATATCACCAAAGGTCATCATCCTCTCACCCCAAGCATTTCTCATGCAGTTAAAACCCTCATAATCAGTGCCCTATCCTCCAGTACACTCCACCTTCGATTGCATGAATCCTCACCACTAGAAACCACCTCTGAAATTCAGCCTGCTAAAAAACTACCTCTGAAAGTCAGCCTGCTAAAACTCTTCCACAAACCTTGAATTGAATTTTTGCAGGCACTCAAGAGCACATTCAGCAAATGAAGAAGGGAGGGCCTACTCTTAGGCAAGAATTAGGAGACATCGGCTACCTGGAAGCACATCCAGGAGTCTACCAATTCTTCAAAGATGCTAGTTGCTACAAATTTTGTGAGAAAGTTCAAGGTTCACACTAGCAGGTGGCTGAGGCATTTTCTCTCTCTTTCGATGGCTCCAAGGCACTCATAGGTAAGGAGGAATTCATGGTGGATGAAACCCTAATTGCAAAAGTGACTGGACTCCCTAGAACTGGGGAGAAGTGGTTTAAAACCACCATTACAAAGGATGTGGATTTCAGATATTATTTGAAGCCTGAACACAAAAGGGTGGTGTGGAAGAAAAGTGTCCCATCCACCTGGCTAGAAGAGAGGTGGCAGCAATTACTGAAGGCCATTGTGGTCTATATAACTTGTGAAGGAAGATACAACAAGGCCATGATTTACCATTTCAAAATAATGAACCACTTCACAGGAAAGAGCCCACTGAATTTACCATTCTACTTACACAAGAGCCTAGAAAAAATGGCACACCAGGTGAAGGCTCAACCAGCTATGATTGCTGGAATATTGTCTCACCATGGCCTTATACAACTCCTTATCCAAGAATTAGTGAAGACAATAAATATGGCATGGACACATTTCTTGTTTTGGAATGGTTTTGAAACAGGCCTATAGCCAGAAGAGAAGGGAAGGTCTCCTTATAAAAAGTCTAGCACCCCAAGGAGTGGAAAGAGGAAAAGAAGGTTTGTCTCCCCAACAACAGCAAAATAGCCTCCTTCCTCTTCTAAAACCAAGCAGGTTAAAAGAAACCTAGATTTCAATGAAAAGGCCTAGGAAATCACAGCACATAGTGGAAACATTTTGAACCTGCCCTACTCAGATTCAGAAGAAGAAAGAGAGGAAGGTGCTGACCTAGCAGTGCAGGTTGTAGCAGGAAATGAAGAACTCCCATCACCTACACCAAAAGAGCAAGGTGAACACTTAGAGAAGGCTTCCTCTAGCAAGCCCAGGACACAAAGGATAAATTAGTTACTGAGACAACTGTATGAAATGGAAATTTTAGAAAGAGAGATAAAGAAAAACAATGCTATATTGACCAAGAGGAATAAGAAGTTGCACAATTCTTTCCTAGAGATGAGAGAAAGGTATATCTTTCTAAAAAGACTAAACCTAAGATACATGAAGGACAACACTGGGCTATACAGAATGATCAGGCTTCAGAGGTTTTAGGTGAAGGATTCCAAACTAAACCCTAGCACTCATCTTACACTGGAAACCCTAGTTGAAGCAGCAATAAGCCTTCATCATCCATAATCAAGCTAGGATGCTTCCAACCTTCCAAACATTGAGCAAGCTGAATAAAAAGATAAGCAAACAGAACTTAAAAGCATAATTTTGGAGGCTACTTAAAAAAATTCGCAGAACAAGGCTTTCGGTGGCTTAGGTGGACACTGAAGCGGTTCATTAGCCATTGAAAGCAGCGCTTTCGGTAGCTAACAGACCCGACATTTTGATCCTTTAACCACCAAAAGTATAAAGAGGCACAGGATCAAATTTTGTCACAAAGGACCGATTTTGAGTGAACATAACTAGCTCAGGGATGAAGTATAAAGATGAAAGGCACTGAAGAACAACATCAGGGAAGGTATACTCCAGTTTTGCAGTTACATAAAAGAAGAAAGGGTCACAAACACTAACTGTCCAGCAAACAATGACTTATCTAGTAGAGGACCAATGGAAGTTGATTCCCAGTACTCACTTCAGTCATCAGAGGGTTCAAACAGTAGATGATTTTTTCAGTTAGATAGTCTAGTAGTTAAATTAGGGTTTTTTAACCTAATTCTGCAAAAACAATTATTATGTCTATTTTTAGTAAATCAGATCCAATTTTTCAAGATCTGAATATTTTGTAAAGGCTATAAAGCCTAAAACTTATGTTATTGAAAGGGTTCGACTTCGGGGACCTGTATACCATTACTATTGTCAAGCTTCTCATATTGCTCATGACCTAATATAAGCTCTTTTGATATCATATGTTCAGCTTCCATTTCTTGTCTATTATGTGCTTATGCTTTAATCTGTTATTCAGGTTTATTTAGGTTAATTGATGTCTGATAGCTGCCATCCTATTGGCATATTGATGATTTGAATTATAAGTACTTTCCTTGTTATGATTAGCCATTTATATATATATGTTTTATGTATGAATCTGCCAGCATGATAAGTTCTCCATCTCTGCACCATATTATCAAACCTCTGAATAGTGGTAGTTAGAAGCCTTATCCCTGGTTGAGTTTCATGCATGTCTTGAGAGTGTGAGTTCCTATAGGTCACCTAACTTGATCCACTTAGAAAACCATAAAAACATTTAAGTTACCAGGCATCCTCAAGCTGCAACCTAGAGGATTTTCCTGGAGTGATAACAGGAGTCTAGAGTCATTTGAGTGCCTTGAGACTTACCGTCATCAGTGGTAGGATATCTCACCGTTGACAATTTTGGGAATACATCAATGTCCCCTGATCGATGGATTCTTCCAAGTGTTAAACCTCAACACATATATTCACACCTGTTAGATTGCACTATGTACCTTGACTCCCATTTTCATTATCAGTGGGTGATCTTGTGTATGTTAACGGTATGCATCAATGATCGATAATCATACAATGGACTACTATGTTCAGTCTTAAGACATCTATTTGCATAGTAGGACATTTACTCGTAGAGGTTCATGTAGAAGACCTTCCAGCTTTGTGGCATTCCATATATGCTACCTCCTTGATCGTTCCAATGTTCATGAGATATCAGCTCTCGTGATTTGATTCCAATGTATATCAGATATCTTCATCCACTATGGAGTTCTTGATCCATTGTATATCTTCAACTATTATGAATATCTTGATCCATTGTATATCTTCATCCACTTTGGATATTTTGATCTATTGTATATTGTATGTGGTGATGACAACACATGTCACATTTTGTATATCATGCATATTCATGGCCATTGTACTCTTATCTATCTGAGACTACTATATGTATTTGCAGTCATATGTAGAGATTTATTATTGTATTGTACTGATGACTGGCTGGTTATTCCACCTGGGTCTTCATTACTCCACTTTTGGGATGGATTTTATAATATATTTCAGCCATCATGTTACCCCTCTGACCTCACACATTAGGGGGCATCTGTTATAGCTTATTTTACCACACATGGTTGATCACACATTTATGGCCTTCCCTGACCCTCTGCAGACTCTTTAGACCCCATGGAATTATATTATAATTTGATGTTCCAAGTTCATCCCTAAAAAACACATGTTTATTATTGTATGCGACTTTTCAACCCATACTCACGTGTACATGCGACTTTTAACCTCAAACCAGCGTACATCAGGATCTGTGCATAAATCCAAATATTTTTGGAGTTTTCCTCATATGAGTCCAAAGATCCTGACTCTTGGCCTTCAATATGCCTTGAGATCACTCGGATTCGACCCTCCACTACCCTTTTGGAGTGCTATATAAGGAACCCCTTGGATACATTGAAGAGGAGGAATTGAAGAGCAAAGAAACTATAGTCTATTGTTGCCTCAGTTTGCATATACTTGAGTCTGCATCTCTTTGTCCCTTTGGAGCACTTTGTGTTCTTTCCAAGCTTACCTTTGCTTGTGATATTTCTATCGAGAGATGGAGGATTGAGGTGGTGGAGGCCAAGGTGGAGGACTCAGTTTCTCTGGTTCTTAGACATGTCGATAGAGGTTGTCACTATTGTAATCTCTTATTTGATTAATATAAATATATTTTCATGTCCAATTATGTGCATTTGAATATGAATATTGAATCCATGGATGTATTTAATTACTTATAAATTGTTTAATATATATGCTAGAGTAGGTCTAACACATTATTATAGAGCATGCTTGTCCTGGTTTGTTGTTGTTGAGAGAAAATTTCTAATGCAAGCGTGAATTGGAAAAGCTCAACGGGGATCTACCTCAACTGTCCAGAACAAGGTATGATTCGGTATCCCTTAGTGTTAGATGTTTGGTTTTTCTTGCATATTGGGAAAGATTGATTTCTAGTGTCAAAGTTGTCTGTTGTGGTACACTCCAAGCCATAGGAAGTTTCTCTCTATAACAGATAGCATGTAGGATTTTGTTCTCAATATAAATAGTAATGTTAGAGGATTATACCCATAGGGATGTGAGCAGATCCTAATCACACATAATAGCTTTAGAAGCCTCAAATATTGTTCTATTCTTTCTTTAAGCAACCTCATTATGTTTGGGGATGTAAGGTACAATTAATTGACTTATTATCCCTACTTCTCAGCAAAAATCATTAAACTAATGAGACTTGAACTCTCCTCCTTTATCATATCTCAAAGCATGAATGTGCTTTCTTATCTTATTCTCAACCAATGCTTTGAACTCTTGAAACTTGTTAAAATTTTCACTATTCTCCTTCAGAAAATAGATCCAATACTTGCAAGGGAAGTCATTTATGAAAAGCACATAGTACAAACAACCACTCAAGGATGGTGCTAACATGGAACCACATAGATCTGAATGGATCAAGTCCAGTATCCCTTGGGATATTTTAGTACTTCTTGGAAAGGTCTTACTTATGTTGTTACCAAGAGCACAACCTCTATAGATACCATCATGCTCATATTGAAACATGTGCATACCTTTTACCATATTCTATAATCCAGGTAGCGCTTTGAAAAGAAGATGACCAAGCCTCATATTCCATAGTTCAAAAGGATTAATTGAGTCATGGATGATGGCTTTAATGAACTTTCTAGAAACTTTGTAGAGACCTACCTCTCTAACTCCAATTATAGTTGCAGAATTCAAGTATTTTTAGGTCACAAGAGAGTTTTATTGTCCATAAAGATTACTATGAAACATTTGTCTTCTAGAACTGAAACAAAGATGAGGTTTTTATTCAGACCACAAACATACATAATTTCATCAACATGGATTACATCTCCTAAATTCAACTAAAAAAAAGTGGATCCAACTGCTTGGATCAAATAGGTGGTATTATCTCCAATCTCCGCCTGACATGAGAACCTCTTTTCTTTTAGATATGTGATAACACACTAATATCTATTCATGTGTTTGGATGTGCCACTATCCACCAGACATGTCTCAACACCAGTGGTAATGGATCTATATAGATATGAGACAATATAGTACTCCTTCCTCATCTCCTGGTCATTGGAAGAATTCTTTCTTGCAGGTTCATATTTTGTAGTAGTAGAAGCATGAAACCTACCCTTGAACTTTCCTCTTTGCTTTGCAAAACAACCTCTTACAAAGTGACCCTTATTATTGAATTTGAATCATTTTACTTCAGAATTTTCCAAAAAAAAATTGTATTCTTTTTCCTTTTGATGAGGAAACTTTTTCTAGAAAATGATTTCTTTCCTCAAGCTTCATCCTTTCCATAAGAGGAAGGTTCTCGTCTTTGGAGGAAGAATTTTTTCTTTGAATTCCCCCTTCTTCTTATAGGTAATCATGCCATGGTATTTCAAATTTTTTTTGTACTTCTTGACCATTTACAGTGGCCAAGAATGTCTCCCATGAAGATGGAAGACCATAGACAACCGTTTTTATGAGATCATAATCATCAACAATTACTCCAATACTTAAGAGTTGATATCTTACTTGAGAGAAATTTTTGAAGAAGGAAGAAATAGTTTCGTACTTCTCCACCTTCAGATTACAAAGTTTGATCTTAAAGGATATATTTTGACTAGGATCCTTCTTCTCATAAATATTGGTCAAAGTGTGCAAGCACTCCATTCTAGTATTGGATGGAGTAATAATTGGCATCAAATTGTATTTCATATAATCATAAATGATTCTCTTTGCTTTGTCTTGATTCTTATTGAAATTAGTGTGCCCAACATTTGTACTAGGCTCTTCAACAACGTTGGATACATATACATCTAGGTCATGCTCTTCTAAGATATTCAGAATCCTTCCCTTCCAATTATTGAAGTTCTAAGTTCCTTCAAGTTTGTATTCTAGTCTTACTGAGATTGAAGCCATTATTATTCAAGTACTATGCTCATCTTATACCAATCAGGATCAATGTAGGCTCAAACTTAACTACAAAACTTATCTCTTATGTTCCCTACACTGTGATACCATGTTGAATTTTTATCTTAATTGTGGAATTATAGTAGTACCTGAAAACAATGAATAATCAGAAGCTTAAACATTCATAGATGACATAAAATTTACCCTATGGAAACCCTTTATAACTTGAGGGAGAAAACCCAACAAAATATTCTTTAGTATCTTGATAGATAGCAGAGAATGTATTCACAATGAGCAGATTACATCAAGAACCCTTGGTGCAATATTATGGATAAATACCAAGCACCCCTAGTGCAATATCAGAGCAAGAAGATATATTAAGAGAAGAACCCGGTAGTAATACAACACCCAATTCATTTTTTTTGGTCACAAGCAAAAAATAGCAAATGCCTTCAAGAGAGAATTCGCTTTTCCCATTGATCTCATCAAATACTGTATAACAAGTGCGCAATCCTTCTCATTCTTGTATTATATATTTTTCTTCCGATTTTAGGATTAATTCTCCCTTCAACTGGATGTTAAACCACTTATTTCAGTTGCTAACTCAAGTGTCATAAATTAAATTTTGTAACTCAAGTGTCATAATGAAAACACTTAGTTAATTATATATTCTTTGTTAACACTCAGTTAACTATTTTAACAAAATTATTTCTTGTGAACATCACTGAAGTGAACAATTCGAGTTCTCTCTTATTTAAATGAAGTATTTCTTGTTAACATCACTAAAGTGAACAATTTGAGTTCTCTCTTATTTAAGCACGTCTAATATTTATCTCTTTTCTTATCTGCATGGTCCACTTATTATAACTTTAATTTCTTTATCATATAAAATATACTAAATATTTTTTTCGAATGGTATGATCATCTTGTTCTACTATCGTTCAAAATGGTCATATGCTAAAGTAATTCACTCTAGAGGTGGTCAGTCTCTAGAGGAGACTTAATATCTTATCCATCTATAAGAGCATGGTTAGTAGTACATCACACGCCATTCATCCTTTGACATGCAAATAATTACCTCAAAACATGAGGCACCACCTCAACACATGAGGATCATTCTTGACACGCAAGACCTTAGTATTGACAATCAATATTGTACAATGCTATCAATTTTACACACAAAGCACTTTCCTCAAAACATGAGGCTTAACCTTTGCACATAAGGCTTGGTCAATCTTGAAACCAACTCAAGATTCTACTACAAGTTTCTTGAGTCCAACTCAGGCTCCCTAAGACACTACCTTGACACACGAGGCCCAATCGTGGCACATAATATTGGCTTGGAGAATGGCTCATTATTCTAAAACTTTGACACTCCCTCTCAACAAGGGAGGAATTCTCTAGAAAATTGTTAAGCTTGTCTCGAAATGTACCTATACTTCATCAAGGACAGAGGCTTAGTCAACATATCTACTATCTACTCATCAGAAGCAATGTACTGAATTATTAAAGCAACTCTGTGTACCATGTCTCTGATGTAGTGGTATTTCATCTCAATGTGTTTCAATTAGTCATGAAACACAAGGTTTTATAAGATCTTAATGCATATATTATTGTTAGATCAAATGACAGTAAGTCTCAAGATTCTCACTGAACAACCCAGCAAGTATATTCCTACGCCACACAAATTCTCTATAGGCATTATTGGATGAATATACTATGCTTCTATAGTACTCTAGGAAATGGATCCATACTTCCTACTATACCAAGAGATCATAGTTGATCCCAAGCTAAAATAATATTTGATGTAATTTTTCGTTCTGCATTACTACCACCCCAATCAAAGTTGGCATAACCAAGTAGCATCACTCCACCACTAGAGGTGTGTCTAATTCCATAAGTAATAGTACCTTGAAGGTATCTAAGAACGTGGTTGGAAGCAACCCAATGACTATGTCTAGTATCATGGCATGATTTGACTCAATATAATCACAACATAACATATGTCTGGTCTAGTATGTATCAAATACATCAAGGAACCAATGAGATATATATACATGGTGGGATCTACTAGATCCGATCTGAAATTTGACTCATGTAGTTTCTTCAGATTATAAACCACTGGTGTATACATGGACTTACTGTTCATCATACCAAAATCTATGCCACACCTCAACAATGTACTTTCCTTGTGAAAGAAAGATATCATCTTTCCTTTGCAAAAATTATAGACCAAGAACATAGTGCATAAGACCCAAGTCTTTCATTTCAAACTCAAAAATGAGCTCCCTCTTGCATGGAGCTATATATTGTTCCTCTTCAGTAAGGAACAAGTCATCAACATAGAGAACCAATATCATTGGTTGGTTCTTCACAACCTTGAAGTACAAGTTGGGTTCAGCTTTGCTTTTGGAGAATCCCAAGCTCTAAATATAGTTGCCAATCCTCCAATATCAAGACCTTGCATCCTAATTAAGCTCATACAAGGATTTATTAAGTTTGCATACATGGGACTCCCCATGAACTACAAACCCAACAGGCTATTGTATGTATACTTATTCCTCAACTTCACCATTGAGAAAGGCAATTTTCACATCCACCTGGTGAAGATTCCACCCCAGCATTGAAGCAAGTGAAATCATAGCTCAAATAGTGGTGTACATGGCCACTAGAGCGAATGTCTTGTTATAGTTTATTCCTTATTTCTATGAGAAACCATGAGCCACAAATATTGTGTTATATTTTTCAATACTTCCATTAGTTGCATTTTTTATTTTATAAGTCATTGGGAAGTTACTATAGACATCCCTTTTTGTTTAGGAACCACTTCCCACACATCATTTTTCATGATGGATTTGTATTCTTCCACCATGACATATTTCCATACCTGATGCTTAGCATATTCCTCATAGCTGGTGGGTTTAGAATTGTTGATGTGACTCATCTGTGCTACATTTCCTAAATATTTTTCAGGTCTCCTTCACTCTCTAGATCAGTTCCTGATGGTGATCCATGTTTTTCTTCCTCTTGTAGAATGTATATGAACCATGTAGATATCATCTTAATAGGAGGTTCATTAAGAGATCTTTATACCAGTTATACTAAATGTTAAGGATCAAGCAGATGTAACAACTCTTCTAGCTTCTCCCTCTCAACATATGAATGAGGAGAATTAGAAACTGGATCCTCCATCATGGGAGTCTCATGTTCCTCCATATCTGAATCATATTGAAGTACTTTAGAGTGCTTGAATGAATCCTCTTCATGAAATGTTACATCTCTGCTGACTTCAATGTGCCTTTGTCCTGGAACATATATTCTATAACCTTTTGAAGGTTCACTATACCCAAAAAATGTATCTTTCTTTATGGATGGATCCATCTTTTTCTTTTTCTCTTTTGGCACATGTATGTAGACAAGGCAATAAAAAAACCATTTATCTAGTTTTTCACCAGTGAAAACTTCCTCATGAGTCTTTTATCCTAGGGTAACATCCAGTATTCTATTTTGAATATAAATAACGGTGTTGGAGGCTTATACCCATAAGGATGTGGGAATATCCTTATCACACATCATATATTATCAACCTCACAGATTGTTCTATTCTTTATTTTTGAAACCCCATTCTGCAAGGGGTTATAAGGTACAATCAGTTGTATTCTTATCACCGCGTCATGATAGAAATAATTAAAGTCATGAGACTCAAACTCTCCTCCATTATCCAATCTCAAAGAAATAATGTGCTTTCTAGTCTCGTTCTCAACCAGTGGTTTGAACTCTTGAAACTAGTTGAAAGTTTCACATTTTTCCTTCAAAAAATAGATCCAAGACTTGCGAGAGAAGTCATTTATGAAAATAGCTAGGCAACCACTCAAGGATGGTGTTGATATGGGACCACATATATCTAAATGGATCAAGTCAGTATACCTTTGAATCTTTTAGTATTGCTTGGAAATCTCATCTTGATGTTCTTACCAAGAGCACAACCTTCTACAGATATAATCATGCTCAGATTGAAACACGGACATAGATTTTATCATATTTTGTAAGCTAGGTAGCACTTTGAAATTAAGATGACCAAGCCACCTATCCAATAGTTCATAAGGACTAGTTGTTTCATGGATCACGACTTTAATGAACTTTCCAATAACTTTGTATATACTATTGGAGTATCGATACAACCTCCACATGATATAACCGCCATACCTCTGGGAATATAAAACAAGTGGCCTAACCACCACTCCTGGTGATAGGGCCTTGTGTTGGCTTTCAAATGTTTATCAACATCTGAAGGTTTTGGTGTAATGGAAAAAATTACATGGTATCAAAGCATAGATATCAGGTTGAATTCCCCCGAGCTACGCCGGAGGAGGGGTGTTGGAGTATCGGTACAACCTCCACATGGTATAACTGCCGCACCTCTGGGAATATAAAACAAGTGGCCTAACCGCCACTCTTGGTGATAGGGCCTTGTGTTGGGTTTAAAATGTTCATCAACGTCTACAGGTTTTGGTGTAATGGAAAACCTCACATGGTATCAGAGCATAGGTCTCAGGTTCAATTCCCCTGAGCTGTGTTGGAGGCGAGGTGTTGGAGTATTGATACAACCTCCATATGGTATAATCGTCACATCTCTGGGAATATAATACAAGTGGCCTAACCACCACTCCTGGTGATAGGGCCTTGTGCTGGGTTTCAAATTTTCATTAACATCTATAGGTTTTGGTGTAACGGTAAACCTTACATGGAATCAGAGCATAGGTCTCAGGTTCAATTCCCCTGAGCTACGGCGGAGGCAAGGTGTTGGAGTATCAAGTACATAGGGTACTCCCAAAAGACCAAACACCAAGAGAAGCCACTCACACAAACAGATAATAGATCAACACACCGATATTTTGACGTGGTTAAAACCCTCGAGAGGGAAACAGTCCATAGCCCCAGCCAAATAGCTACTTGGAGCAATTTATTATGCAAAAGAAAGAAAGTTACAAATGAGCTTCTCATAATCGATCAACTATCCAAGGATCCTCCATGCTATTTAAATAGAGATCATGGACCAATCGGTTGTTAAGCCATGGATCAATGGTAGGTATGATCTAAGAGAAGTTGAACAGTCGGATCACTTTATGTCTAGAACATATCGTGATCGTCGGATTAGAATATTTACAAATGAATACTAAAGAAACACACTTTACCTAATAGATATATTACACAAGTTGATCTTAACTAACTCCTAAGTGTCTAAATATCCTAACACCCCCCCCTTAAGAACAACTTGGGATAGGATTGAAGGATTTACAAAAGTGAAACTATTAGGAGAAGGAATGAGGCATAAGAGCATATCCCACCTTAATGACACATCCCTGAACTCCTAACATAGATCGAAGTTTAGAAAACTTCACTTCTATAAGAGACTTGGTGAATATGTCTGCAACTTGATCATCTGTAGGGCAATAGAGCATTTCAAGAACATGATCATGAACAAGATTTCTGATGAAGTGCATGTGTAGCTCAATGTGTTTGCTTTGTTGATGTAGAACTGGATCTTTATCAAGCTTGATGGCACTTTGAGTATCGCACCAAAGTGGAGTAGGTTTCTTCTTCTCGAATCCAAACTCTGAAAGGATCTATCGAATCCATAAAGCTTCTTGACTGGAATTAACTGCGGCTTGATATTATGCATCTGCTGAAGAAAGAGAAAGAGCTTGTTTTTGCTTACAATCCCAAGTGACAGGTCCAGATCCCAGACTAAAAACATAACCTATAGTAGACTTTCGATCATCAGGATTATCAGCCCAATCTGAATCAGTGAAACCAACTAACAAAGCTTTCCCCACCATACTGTAATGAATCTCAAACTGAATTGTACCTCGAATATATCAAAGTATTCTTTTTGTTGCTTTCCAATGACTTTCATGATTTGTTTTCATATAACGGGAAACACGAACAACAACAAAGGAAAGGTAGGGATGAGAATGAGTCAAGTATAAGAGACTACCAACAAGCTGATGATACAAGGTGGCATCTACTTCAGGTGAAGTACAAGGGGCAGAAAGTTTGACTCCAAACTGGAAGGGAGAAGGGGCTAGTTTACAATCTTCCATGTGAAAGCAACGAAGAAGTTCACAAGCATACTTATGCTGGGAAAGAAAGATTCCTTATTTGGTTTGCAAGACTTAGAGACCAAGAAAATAATGCAAATGTCCTAAGTTTGACATTTCAAAAGTTTGCTTAAGACTGGATTTCATATGGGTTAAAATTTTAGGGTCACTACCAGTAAGGATAAGATCATCAACATAAAGAACAATTATGATGAGATGGTTTCCTACTTTCTTAGTATAGACATTTGGGTTAGAATGGCATATAGAAAAACCAGTGTCAAGGAGAAATCTATCGATTTTGGCATACCAAGCTCTAGGAGCTTGCTTAAGGCCATATAAGGATTTCTTAAGGAAACAAACAAGGCTAGAGTTATTCTGAACATATCCAGGAGGTTGTTCCATGTAAATTTCCTCCTGTAAATCACCATGTAAGAAAGCAGACTTGACATCCATTTGATGGACTTCCCAATTATGCAAGGCTGTAAGGGAAAGAACAAGGAGGATGGAGTTCATTTTTGTGACAGGAGCAAAGGTTTCATTGTAGTCAATCCCTTCAACTTGGGAAAAACCTTTGGCAACCAACCTTGCCTTAAGTCTTTCAACACTTCCATCTGATGCATAATTAGTTATGTAGACCCATTTACATCTGACAAGTTTTCTTCCTTTTGGAAGAGGAACAAGATCCCAAGTATCGTTCACCATTAAGGAAATATATTCTTCATCCATATCTGCATCACAATCTAGATTTCCTGAAGCTTCTGCGAAAGTTTTTGGATCATGATTCTTTGAAACTTTATCCAAAATAGAAGAGGCCTCCCTGAAACTGAGAACATGTTCAACAATGATCTCTAGGATCACCAGCAAGATCACCAGCGTCTTCACATGTTGAACGGACCCATCGATGAAGCATTGGTGTTAGTGCAACTGGAGGAACATGAGCAGGTAGAGGTGGATTTTCATCCTCACTATCATCATCAGAAACTGGAGTTGGAAAACTGTCAAGGAAGTTGGAAGTAGAAGAAGTCACAATCGTCGAATCAGGCTCGTAGGCCAAAGATGGCACACCCGCCAAGTTAGGCTCACAGGCCAAGAGATTTTCATCAAATTTAACATCTCTTCTAATGATTATATCATGAGAATGTGGCTGAAGAATTCTATAACCTTTTACATCTTCAGAATATCCAACAAATATGCACTTTTCTTTTTTAGGTTGCAATGCTTTCCATTTTTCATCCAAAATGTGAGCCCGTGCTTCACTACCAAACACACGGAAGTGACTTACATCTAGTTTAATTTTACTACATGCTTCTTCCAGTGTTATACCTTGTAAAACTTTAGTGGGTGTGTGATTAACTATGTAATTTTCACAATTTATGACCTCAGCCCAATATTGAAGACTTAGTCCCTTAGAAGTGAAATTTGGTGCGACAATCAAAGTGCCATCAAGCTTGGAAGATAGGCTCTAATGCCTCCTTCCTTCTCCTAATAGTGTCACTTTTATAAATCCTTCAATCCTATCCCAAGTTGTTCTTAAGGGAGGATGTTAGGATATTTATACACTTAGGAGTTAGTCAAGATCAACTTGTGTAATATATCTGTTAGGTAAAGTGTGTTTCTTTAGTATGCATTCGTAAATATTATAATCTGGCAGTCACGATATGTTCTAAACATAAAGTGATATGACGATTCAACTTCTCTTAGATCATACCTACCATTGATCCATGGCTTGACACCCGATTGGTCCATGATCTCTATTTAAAGAGCATGGAGGTTCCTTTTCTAGTTGATCGATTATAAGAAGCTCATTTGTAACTTTCTTTCTTTTGCATAATAAATTGCTCCAAGTAGCTATTTGGCTGGGGTCGTGGACTGTTTCCCTCTCGATGGTTTTAACCAAGTCAAAATATCGGTGTGTTGATCTATGATATGTTTGTGTGAGTGGCGTATCTTGGTGTTCGGTCTTTTGGGAGTACCCTGTGTACCCAAACATCGTATCAGAACGTTTATGAAGAGTCGCTTATGTTTGTGATCTAGATCTTGAACCGGTGTTGCTGAAACTTTGAAAGGGTTTTTGGTTTTGTACTTTTTGTGCATTTTTGTCCTATGGGATCTATTCCATTGCATCCGGAGTGCCATTTCCATTGGAAAATAATTTATGTTTCATCGAAAACCGTTTTCGTTTGATCCAAAAACACTCATTCAACAAATCTGAAGGTATAATGTTACAGTGACGGATTTGTTTTATTTTAAAAATATCTCATATGTTTATCAATTTTATTATTTAGATCTTTATTGTTTTTTAGTCTCATATTGTTGCCTTCCCTTTCTGCGTATGCTCTTTGTCGTGCACCTTGCGCGATCATGGTGAATCAGAAACATAAAGGGAAAATGTTTTCTTGGCTGTGTATGCTCTTTGCCATGCACCTTGTGCTATCGCGGCGAATCAAAAATAGAGAGAAAACATAGACATTCTGGGTAAGCTAACGAGGTCTAACCCCACAAGCGTGGAAGAGTTTTTTTTTGTTTTTGTTTTTGGGTTTGTGATGTGATTTACAAGAAAAAGAAGCAAGCATGGAAACCAAGAGAAAAGAGTTAAAAAAAAAGCCTCATTCCTCATTCCCTTCTTTTATGCACATTTTTAACTTAACTCACTTGGTCCAAAGTTGTTTTATTCCTTAATAGGTATTGAGTTCAAGTCTTATTAAGTTACTTTTTAATAGTGCATCCAATTTCTATTTTTAAGTTACTTTATTGTAAAAGTTCATCTCACTTAAAAATAAAGTGAGTCACTTAAGTTTTTTATGGCCGCACTATTTAAAGTACCATTATTGTAAAAGTGAACATCACTTATTTTACAAAAGTGATTCACTTAAAAGAAACTTTCTTGTAAGTGATTATCAAAGGTTCGTTTTGGGAAGAAATGGGTTTTTTTTTTTAGTTGGTCAAGTTAATATCTGCCACGTCACTATTCGAGACATCTTCAACATTTTCTTTAATCAAGCATAACTTCATTATTCAGAATCAGTTTTCAGTGTCATTTTTTTTAAACAACCTACTTTTTTAACTCTTTGCATCCAGACAGTTAGTTTCTATTTTTTCAGCCATTATTTCACAGTATGGCCGCCCCTTGTGATATTCTACTTACCAGTTCTAACTATTTCTCATGGAAATCTCATATGGAATATGTTCTATGAAGTAGGGAACTATTCTCAGGGAAAGAAACAGAACCCACTGATAATGATAAGAAAATAAAATGGGAAAATAGATGTGATGAAGCTCCTGGATTGATTGGGATGTCAATCTCTACTAATTTGTGATTCCACATATCTAGAATTGATGAACCTGATAAATCTTGGGAAAACTTGGAATCTGTGTTTGGTAAACACAATGAAATTCGAGGTCATCAACTTGAGAATGAGTTGATTTCTTTGAATCCAAGTGATTTTTCATGCATTCAAGATTATTTATCTAAGTATAAAACTCTTAAACTCTTATGTGAAGAATGCAAGATTAAGAAAGAAGACAAACAATGTATTTATCATATTCTTTCCAAACTTGGAACTACATATTCTGTTTTTGTATCTACATTTTACTCCATGAAAGAATCTTTGATTGTAGCTAGCTATCAAAATCCTAATCTTGAATCCTTTTGTGATTCCTTAATTATATAGCAAGATAAGCTCATTCATCTTGGAATAATTAACAATGCAGATACATCTGGGAAATCCTTATTGTCCCAATAGAAAGAAAAGTCCAAGCCTCCCAAAAAATAGAATCTTCACAATAATAAGCCAAACAAGGGTCCCAAACCCTCTCAGTCGGCTCCTTCTTTAAAAAATGAAAAAGGCTCCAAGCCAAAAGGAAAGAAGACTGAGCGTCATTGCAATTTTTGTGGGAAATAAAATCATGATGAATCTAATTGTTTCAAGAAGATGGCAGCCTTGGAAGCAGCAATGAAGAAGCACCACATCATCCTATATTCGTCTTCAGAATCTACCTCTCATGGATATGCACTTTGTGCTTCTGGTTACTCTTATACTGCATCTTCTTCTTGTACTTCAAATGAATGGATGATTGATTCTGGAGCATATTATCATATGGCTAAGGATCAAGCCATCTTTTCTACTATGCATGAATGTAACACCAAACAAATATTTGCTGGTGATGATAGTTCTCTAAGTGTTGTAGGATCTGGAACAATTCCAGTAGAAAATGGTCATTTTAGTGATGTACTATGTGTTCCAAGAATTTCCTGCAATTTGTTGTCAATCTATCAAATCACTCATTCTGGTGAAGGTAAAACTGTAACGTTTGCACCTCACCAAGTTGTAATCAAGGATTTTAAATATCCTCAACATGTCCTAGCTACTTGAATTGTTGATGATATTACCAGGTTGTACAAATTTAACAACTTTGGGTCATCACCTTTTCCTTCAGTTTTTGTTGCTCATAGTGATAACTTGAACAACCTTTGGCATGAGCGATTTGGTCACTTAAATTATTGCTCATTGCAACAACTATGTAAAGACAATATGGTGACTGGTCTTCCGATGGTATCTTGTAAGGATGGTGTTTGTTCTATTTGTGTACTCGAAAAACATCATCGTGATAGTTTTGACAAATGTGCCTCTTGGCACGCCTCGGTTCCCTTGGAGCTTGTGCATAGTGACTTGTGTGGTCCTCTTCCATCTGCTTCCTTTTTTGGTTTCAAATATTTCTTAACTTTCATTGATGACTACTCCAAGCGCACTTGGGTTTACTTCCTAAAATTTAAGAGCAAAGTATTTAACATGTTCTTGGCCTACAAGGCCCTTGTTGAAAAACAATCTGGTCATCAAATTATTAAGTTAAGATCTGACAATGGAGGAGAATATGTTAACAAAAATTTCACTACTTTCTGCACTGAACAAGGAATCCAACAACAACACACTGTTCCATATACACCACAACAAAATGTTGTAGCTAAACGGAAGAACCACACTTTAAAAGAAATGGATAATTGTATGATCCAATCTAAGAGACTTAGTCTTCAATATTGGGTTGAGGCCATAAATTGTGCAAATTACATAGTTAATCGCACACCCACTAAAGTTTTACAAGGTATAACACTGGAAGAAGCATGGAGTAAAATTAAACTAGATGTAAGTCACTTCCGTGTGTTTGGTAGTGAAGCATGGGCTCACATTCCGAATGAAAAAAGGAAAGCGTTGCAGCCTAAAAGTGAAAAGTGCATATTTGTTGGATATTCTAAAGATGTAAAAGGTTATAGACTTCTTCAGCCACATTCTCATGATATAATCATTAGAAGAGATATTAAATTTGATGAAAATCTCTTGGCCTGTGAGCCTAACTTGGTGGGTGTGCCATCTTTGGCCTACGAGCCTAATTCGGCGATTGTGCCTTCTTCTACTTCCAACTTCCTTGATAGGTTTCCAACTCCAGTTTTTTATGATGACAGTGAGAATGAAAATCCACCTCCTCCTGCTCATGTTCCTCTAGTTGCACCACCGCAAGTGCTTCCTCGAATACCGAACAGCAAGAGCACACAGGGTACTCCCAAAAAGTCCGAACACCAAGAGCAGCCACTCACAGAAATAGATCATAGATCTCCATGTGGAGGTTGTACCGATACTCCAACACCTCGCCTCTAGTGTAGATCGGGGGAAATGAATCTGAGACCTATGCTCTGATACCATGTAAGGTTTGTTGTTACACCAAAAAGACCAAACACCAAGAGCAAACACTCACACAAAAAGATCATGGATCTCCATGTGGAGGTTGTACTGATACTCCAACACCCCGCCTCTGGCGTAGCTCGAGGGAATTGTCTTGGTGTTAAGTCTTTTACCTACCTAAGAGAAGTTCCATAATTCAAGTTTGTATTTTTATGCCACAAGAGCGCTTTGTTCTCCATAGAGATTAATTTGAAACCTTTATCTTATAGAAATGAAATAGAAAAGAGGTTTTTATTTAGACTAGGAACTTACAGAATTTCATTAACATGGAGTACATATCCTAAATGCAACTTTAATTAAGTGGATCCAACTCCTTAGATCGAATAGGTGGCATTATATCCAAGCTCCACTTAACAAGAGAACATCTTTTCCTTTAGATCTATGATAGAGATCCTATATCCAGTCATGTGTTTGGATGTGCCATTATCCACCAACCATGTCTCATCACTAGTGGTAATGGATCCATATATAGTTGAGACAAGATAGTACTTCCTCCTTGTCTCCTAATCATTGGAAGAATTATTTCTTGTAGGTTCATCTTCTGTAGTAGTAGAAGCATGAAACCTACCATTTAACTTTCCTCTTTACTTTTCATGACAGCCTCTTGTAAAGTGATCCTTCTTATTGCAGTTGAATCATTTGAATTTAGACTTATCAAAGTTCTTATTGTATATTTTTCCTTTTGATGAGGAAACTTATTCTGATAAAAGTGTTCTTTCTTGTCTTCATCCTTGATGTAACAGCAAGTTTCTCTTATTTGGGGGAAGCACTTTTGCTTTGAATTCATCCTTCTTCTTGTAGGAAATCATCCCACAGTCTTTCAAATTTTCATTGTACTTCTTGACCATTTATAATGGCCAAGAATGTATCCCATGAAGAAGGAAGACTGTTAACACCAAAAATTGTTCACCTATCTCTCTATGGTCCAAACCATAATTATACATCATTATCCCACCATTGATTCCTCCATTTTGACCTTCACAACTAAAATTCCACCAAATATGGTCCAAAACATTATTATTCCTTCCCCCATAAATGAAGGGAAGTTGATCATTTATTGTGACTTATCCCCACTCTCTCCAAAAAGTACCAAAAAACCCTAAAATGAGAATGGGTCAAAAACCATAGATAAATATCATCCACAATAAAATACCATGGGTCATTACCATGGGTCAGAAAACCTTGGATGATCCTATAAATACATTGTGAAGGTCTCCCCACAAACATTTTTCATTAGATTCCTGAACTTTTCACCTTTCGCCATTGTTCCCATATTTTTTCCATATCATTACCACATTATATGTTCATCTTTCTCCATACCCATTGGGATCCATTCCCCCTAATTTTAAAAACATTAATGGAGACAACTAGAGAACCAAACTGTGGAGCCAATGGACCATTTCCTCAAACGACAATTGTGGCCCATATTGAAAGGTATGATTGTTCTTGTTTTTATTAGTTAGAAAAAATATATAAAATCATAAAAAATATTATTGTTATTGTCATTGTTCATTAATATTTGTTATTGCAAGTAGAGGTTTAGAAATCCCTCGCACCATGAAATCTACCCTATGATCCAGTTGGTCTAGGGTAGGTGCTTTTGCACGATGTAGTGGAGAAATCCATACTACAGTTTTGGTGACTCCACTGTCTCAATCCCATTGGATCTATGTTTTTTCAGGTGTTTCTATTTGTTTTTTTTACTTGGGCACCTTTAGCCATCACAAATATGACCCCCTTTTGGCTGATCGGATCCAATCCTGACATGGTTCCTACACCCCGGCCAAAGCCGACAACCTTTTCAAAAAAAACCCTTAGTTTCAGTCGGATCGCACCTACCCGGAAGAACGTTGCGACCAGGTCGCACCTTTTTTTCGTTAAGCGTAGCCTAGGTTGCGTATTTTTCCTCGATAAGTGTGACCTGGACCAAAAATCCATATCACACTTTTCCAGGCTCCTAGAGAGATCCTGATCGCTACTGTGACCTAGTTTTGTGCAACCTATCATGCATAAACCCCTGTTTTGTGCTACCTGAGCCTTTATGTTGATTTTTTGTCTTGATCGCAATTTTTTATAGTTCTGTGTGACCTCGATCACACCTGTTCCACTGACAGGTGTGGAAATTGAACCCAGGTGTTAGAACAATTACACTCACAAAAATTGCCAATTACACATGCAAATTACACACAAAGGAGACTGAATATGGAGCAGAACACTAATATGTATTGAATAAGTGTACAATAGGCTGCCACAATAAATAATTACATGATATATTTGAATGCATTGGGATGCCATTCGAATTTGGTCAAAAGAAGGCTTACTAAATCTAAGCCTGTGAAGTCATAGGCTGCCACAATAAATAATTACATGGTATATTTGAATGCATTGGGATGCCATTCGAATTTGGTCAAAAGCAGGCTTACTAAATCTAATCAAATCCCCCATAGGTGCATAAAGCAGTTTCCAAATCTGTCTAGAAGCTCACGAATTGGCAAAATCAATTAGGTAAGCTAATAGATGATGGAAGGAAAACTCATACATGCTTTTCTTAGGAGAAAAGAGTGGAGGATGATGAGGACCAAAAACAAGTTAACTTCACCTAGTCAAACTTTCCCAATTGCCTTAAAACTCAGCAAAAGCAGGCAATAAAGCAAAAAAAACAGACATGCGCTAGGAAGGCCAAGAATAAAGCAGATTTGATGACTCAATTTTAGCAAGTTTGACCACTTTGGACATGTGGAGGACAACTTGCATAAGGTGGAATATGGAAACTAGGCAAATAAGACAAAAATGGATTAATTAATGTCTAAGGTAGCTAACTATGGGTTGACTATTCTAACACCCCCCCTTAATCCTGACTTATGAGTAAAATATCAGAAAATTATAGGGCCTAGAAACAAGGCTTAGTCACCCTTTACATACTGCATGTCCATTTAACCAAGGAAAGAGACAAAAACCCAATGGGAAAAAGCCTCCCTTAAACATGGACAGTAAAACAAAATTTGAAAATCTTGTCATCACTCATGCTTCACAGCATGATTAGCAATCCCCAACAGTGATTTGAGATTGCTAAATGTATTCTCACAAAAAAAATTGGTGAAGATATCTGCTCCTTGTTATGAAGATGAACAAAAGAGTAGGTTAATGGTGCCATCATGCACAAGCTGTCTGATGTAGTGCATATGGATCTCAATGTGTTTGGTTCTTTGTCTCTGAACTGGATCATTGTAGATTTGAATGGTACTCTAATTATCACAATAGATAGTAGTTGAGTATTCCGATTCGATGCCACACTCACCAAGTAACCCCTACAACCATAAAGATTGAGTTGCTACATTTACAACTCCTCTGTACTCTTCTTCTGTAGATGAGAGTGCAATGGCACTCTGTTTCTTGCTTGACCAGCTGATTGGTCCTTCAGCAAGCATGAACACATATCCTAATGTTGAATTTCGATCTGTGTTGTCACCTACCCAATCACTGTTAGTAAACCCAATAAAATCAAGATCAGATTTAGCTTTGTAGAAGATCCCATGAGTCCTTGTTCCCTGAACAAAGTTAAGGATCCTTTTGGCTGCTCTCCATTGGATCTCATGAGGCTGATCCATGTATCTTGAAGCCACACTTACTGCATAAGAAATATCATGTCGAGTATGTGTAAGGTACAGCAAACACCCAATCAGTTGCCTATACAGTGTATTATTTACCATAGGTAAAGAATCTGCTTCTTCAAGCTTAACTCTTGAAAGGAAGGGAGTCTTGCTTGGCTTGCAATCCTTCATGTTGAACTTGTTCAGAAAATCCAAGGCATACTTGGACTGATGTAATTTTATTCCATGTTTGGTTTGAGCAATCTCGAGCCCCAAGAATTGGCTCAATGACCCCAAATCAGTCATAGAGAATGCATGGTTCATTGCATCCTTCAAGGAGGCAATTTCATCATTTGAGCTTCCTATAATGAGAAGGTCATAAAAATACAAGACAATAATCATCAAAGAACCATGAATCAGCTTCAAAAAAAAATTAGGATCTGACTTGCATCGAACAAAATTCAATGATAGCATAAAGCCATCAATCTTGGCATACCAAGCCCTGGGGGCTTGCTTAAGCCCATACAATGATTTCTTTAGCCTGCACATAAGAGATGGATTAGTAGCAAATCCTTGAGGCTGCTGCATGTAAATATCTTTAGTAAGATCTCCATTCAGGAAAGCACACTTCACATCCATGTGATGTACCTCCCACTGCTTCGAAGCTGCAATGGCTAAGGCTAGCCTGATGGAGTCCATCTTTGCCACTAGTGCAAAGGTATCATTGTAGTCTAATCCATGTACCTATGAGTATCCCTTGGCTACCAATCTTGCCTTATATTTCAAAGTTGAACCATCAGCAGCAAACTTGGTTTTGTAAACCCACTTACACTGAACTAGCTTCCTCCCTAGGGGAAGATCAACCAGCTCCCAAGTGTTGTTCTTCTGGAGTGAGATGAACTCTTATTTCATGGTTGTTTTCCATCTTGGATCATGTGCTGCATATTCATATGTCTATGGGTCTGATTCAACCATTAGATATCATTTCTCTGCAAACAAAGGGTCTTTCATACATAGAGCACTCTCAAATTGAGATCTAGTCCTCCTAGGATCATTAGGATTTCCAGCTAGTTCTCCAACTGCATGAATGGTATTTGCTGCCCATTTTGGTCTTGTGAGATTGTTAGGATATATAATTAAATCATAATTATCAGACATATCAGAATCAGCAAACTCAACTATCTCTTCACTTACATTCAATGGTTCTGGTGGTGAAGAGGATTCTCCAACGTCCACTGCTGCTAAAGGCTCTTCTTGGAACTGAACACTCCTTTCAATGAAGGCTTTGTTTGTGCTCAAATTGATCAGCTTGTACCCTTTTGAATCTTTAGAGTACCCAACAAATAGACACTCTTGGCTTTGGGGCTGCAAAGCCTTCCTCTTTTCTGTTGGAATTCTAGCCCAAGCCATTGAGCTAAAAATCCTAAAATGGGTCACATTTGGCTTGTGCCCACTCCATGCTTCGAAAGGAGTCATACCATCAAGTTGTTTATGAGGCACCCTATTCTAGATATAGGCTGCACAGTTTATAGCTTCGGCCCAAAACTTTGGTGGCAAAGTCTTAGCCTCCATCATGTAGGTTGCCATCTCTTTCAGTGATCTGTTCTTCCTCTCAACAACACCATTTTGCTATGGTGTGTAATGGATAGAATGCTACATCTGAATACCTGCATCTGCACAATATTGAATGAAATTAGACTTGACATACTCACCACCATTGTCAGATATGAGGACCTTGAGTTTCCTCCCAGACTGGTTTTCAACCAAAGCCTTAAAGACTTTGAAGAGGCCAAAAACTTCAGACTTGTGTTTCAGGAAGTAAACCCAGCAATACCTGGAAAAGTCATCTATGAATGTCAATGCATATTTGTCCTGACTCATTGACATATGACGAAATGGGCCAGCAACATCACTGTGGATCAACTCAAGAGGTACAGAGGTTCTCTCATGACTAGCTTTCTCAAATTTATGCTCTAGGTGTTTTCCTAAGATGCAACCTTGACAGACTCCTTTGGAAAACTTAATCTTTGGTAACCCTATGACCATTTCTTTTTCACTAAGATCAGAAAGATACTTATAGTTAAGATGGCCAAATCTTTCATTCCAAATCTTGCTTGCCTCATTAGAATGAATCAGAAGAGCAGAGGGGTTTGAGTAGGCTAGGAAGTGTGAGAACATGTATACATTCGAAGTGTGATTTGCAACTCCTTTTGCAATGACTTTACCACTTGAGATCTTTGTGATCTCAAATTCATCAAGGGAGAATATGACCTTCTTTGGAGACCCTGTGTGGGTCATCTGATACATTGATAAGAGGTTAGAGGCAAGACTTGGAACATACAATACATTGTTGAACTTACCATGATCAAGATCAATCCTCCCTTTGCACAAACTTTCAATGAGAGAGTCATCTCCCAGTACTATTTATGGACCTTTCGACATGTCAAGTGAGGTGAATGCCTCCTTGGTCAAAACCATTTGTCTTGAAGCTCCAGAATCAATGATGAAACTAGGTGAGCTTGATGTGCCAGCAACCAATGCATGAACTCTCTCTCTGTCTTCTAAATTTGATCCTCCTTCCCTCTTCTTTGAGCTATCAGGAAGGGAGATGCCATTCTTCTCCAGGATTTGGGTCAGCATGTCAATTTGCTTCTTCATGCAGGATCTTTCAGGATGATTGCCCTTACTACAGTATGCGCACTTGCTCATTTCTCCTTTGTTTTTCTTCTTCTGGAAGTTCTTTTTGGAACCTTGGGGCTCCTCTGGAGACTTGTTCTTGTCTCTCTTTTGCTCAGGTGGCTTCTTAGCTTTCTTCTTTCCTTTTGAATCCACCCTCGAATCTCCAGTAACCAGAGCTTGGTCTTTGGAAGGTTTGATGGTGTCCATCATCACCAATTTATCTTGTTCTTGTGTGAGAGATTCCATGAAATCTGCAAGGCTAGGCATTTTCCAGGCTCGAGCTGTTAACTTTGTGGCATGGAAGGTCAAGACAAACACTGAATAGTCAGGGCCAAGCTTTGAGAGTATGGCCAAAACCAGTTGCTACTCCTTCTTTTCGATTCCACACTGTTTTAGCTGTAAAACAAGGGCTTTGAACTTGGAAAAGTAGAGTTGCAGGGATTCGAAGTTGTTGGGACTCAGGGAGATCAATTCATTTTCAATTTGATGTCCCCTCATCTCATATGTCTTGCCAAAAATATCAACAAGCTTCTCCCATACTTCATTTGGTGATGTTAATCCATCAAGATGGAAAAGGAGGTCTCTGGATATGCTCAGACACAGGAGACCATAGGCCTCATCCCTCCTGTTGTGCCATTTAATTTTCTTTGCAGCTACATTGGGCTCTGCTTCTACTGCCATAGTCACTCTGTAGATTCCTTTCGCTCTCAACAGTATCTCCATCTCTGCTTTCCATTCAAAGAAGTTAAATGGAGTCAAGATGATCTTCTGAGATTGATCCATAGCTCAGAAATTGTCCCTTCAGTCAGCAGAATGCTCCCAGTCAATGATGTTGAACCTGCAATAACAAATTGGAAGGAGAGAAATTGATATACAAAGGCTCTGATACCATGTGGAAATTGAACCCAGGTGTTACAACAATTACACTCACAAAAATTGCCAATTACACATGCAAATTACACACAAAGGAGACTGAATATGGAGCAGAACACTAATCTGTATTGAATAAGTGTACAATATACAACCCTATGAAGTCATAGGCTGCCATAATAAATAATTACATGAGAGATTCGAATGCATTGGGATGCCATTCGAATTTGGTCAAAAGCAGGCTTACTAAATCTAAGCAAATCCCCCATAGGTGCATAAAGCAGTTTCCAAATCTGTCTAGGAGCTCACGAATTGGAAAAATCAATTAGGAAAGCTAATAAATGCCCCCATAGGTGCATAAAGCAGTTTCCAAATCTGTCTAGGAGCTCACGAATTGGAAAAATCAATTAGGAAAGCTAATAAATGATGGAAGGACAACTCATACATGCTTTTCTTAGGATAATAGAGTGGAGGATGATGAGGACAAAAAACAAGTTAACTTCACCTAGTCAAACTTTCCCAATTGTCTTAAAACTCAGCAAAAGCAGGCAATAAAGCAGAAAAAACAGACATGCACTAGGAAGGCCGGGAATAAAGTAGATTTGATTCCAAGTGGTTTCCCAAGTGCTCCATGCCTCAATTTTAGCAAGTTTTACCACTTTGCACATGTGGAGGACAACTTGCATAAGGTGGAATATGGAAACTAGGCAAATAAGACAAAAATGGATTAATTAATGTCTATGGTAGCTAACTATGGGTTGATTATTCTAACAACAGGTGTGACCTATAGTTTTTTAGTCCTTTTTGGTGTTTAAGACCGTTTTTCTAGACCCCCTGTCTATGTTTTACCCCTTCCTATTAATCTTGCACATTGATCTAGGGACTAAACATCAGTCTCATCAAAGATTAATCTACAAATAACTCATGAAATGGTGTAATCGATCTACAGAATGAGTAGTCGCTCTGTATAATCAGATGAAAGAATGATAATACAATACAATGTCATGCTACAAGCATGAATGAATGAGCAATTTGAATCCTCGAGGAGGTCATTCGAATTGAATGAGTGAGTCTAGCTTAACTAAATGTAATCCATAGTCAACACTCCAGTTAACCACTGATCAAAACCCTAATTGACTCAACTGAGCCCTAACTAAAGTCGGAGTGCAATAAATGAAAGAGTCTCAACTGAAAGAGATTAGACACATGTCATAGCAAGCCAACCATCAAGTGCTAGCACTTCAATGACTCCAATGAACCCCGATGAGGTTAACTGAAGTTGAACTGAACATCAGAAGTTGGTGGAGGTGCCTCTGTTGACTCCAGTTCATTAATTAATCATTAAATAATCAATTAAATGAAAGGAGACACCTTCACTGCCCTGTTAACTGATTGTAACCATCAGTTAGCAATTAGGTGCATTAAGATCACTCAGATCACCCACGGAGTGCTCCAGTTAGCCTCCCCGAATGTAGGAGAAGGCTAAGTTATCCTCCTTGACTGAAGGTAGGCGTGGGTGTGACTGGATGATGTCGATTAATGCTCCGTTGATGTCAATTTATGTCAATAATACTTAGGATCGTGGTTTAACTAGGCCAACTTAACCAAAAAGAGTGTGTATGGTGGTAAATCTCTCCAACACTCCCCCTTAAGCTATACTCAGGAGGAGTTAGAAAACACAAATGCATAAAAATTCTAAGGCCCTGGAAACTAAGGCCATATGTCACCCTGTACAATGCTGAAACTGAAACAATGCTCAAAACAAACTAAGGAAAAGAGGGAAAACCCAGTGGGAAAAACCCCCCCTCAAGCTGAACACTGAAAGTAGTCTGAATCACCCTGATGAACTCACCCCCAACAGTGAACGGAGGTAAGTGAACTTCTTTTCTGAAAAGCTCTTGGTGAAGATGTCTGCAATCTGCTCATCAGTCGGGAAGTATTGCAGAATGATGGTCCTGTCATGCACTAGCTCCCTGATATAGTGCATGTGGATCTCTACATGCTTGGTCCTCTTCCTGGTAACTGGATCTATGGAAATATTAATAGCACTTTGATTGTCACAAAAGAGGACAGTGGACAAAGTACTACCAAGATCAAACTCTGAAAGAATGCCTTGCAACCAAACTGCTTGGATGCAAGCATTCACCGCTCCTCGATACTCGGCCTCTGCTAAAGATAGTGCTATGGCATCCTACTTTTTGCTGGACCAGAAAATGGGACCACCACCAAACATGAATACATATCCAGAAGTAGACTTTCGATCAATAGAATCACCCACCCAATCGGAATATGTGTATCCAACCAGCTCTAGCTCAGAGTCTGCGGCATAGTGAATGTCGTAGGTCTTGGTTCCCTGAATATACTGGAGGATCCTCTTGGCTGCATTCCAATGAATATCATGAGGCTACTGCATATATCTTTATATATCATTCATTGCATAACATATATCAGGCTAAGAATGTGTCAAGTACAACAAGCTACCAATCAGTTGTCGATAGATAGTGCAGTCCATGGGAGGTGTGCTTTTTCCTTCTTCAAGTCTAATCCCTGAAAGGAAAGGGAATGGTGCAAGCCTGAAATCAGCCTTGTTAAACTTGACTAACAGATCTGAAATTTATTTGTACTGAGTGACCATAATCCCATCAGAATTTTGCTCAATTTCGAGCCCCAAAAATTGTTTTAGAATCCCCAAATCACTCATTTCAAAGGCATTGTGGAGAGCAGTTTTGATGGCTGAAATGGAGGCAACTGTGCTACCTATGATCAGTAAGTCATCAACATATAAAACAATGATAATTATATTACCATCATACTGTTGTAAATACACATTTGGATCTGATCTACACCTTTGAAAGTTTTGCGAGAGAAGGAAGGCATCCATCTTGGAATACCACTCTCTTGGGACATGTTTTAACCCGTATAGTGACTTCTTTAGCTTGCAAACCAAAGATGGATAAGTGATGTAGCCCTCAGGATACTTCATGTATATCTCCTCATGAATATATCCATGTATAAAGGCTTACTTAACATCCATGTGATGCACTTCCCAGTGCTTGGATGCTGAAATTACCAAAACAAGGCGGATGGAGTCCATTTTTGCAACCGGTGCAAAGGTCTCATGGTAGTCCACACCTTGGACCTGAGAGAAACTTTTTGCCACTAGCCTTGCCTTATATTTTCAAGTGCTTCCATCAGCATCAACCTTGGTTTGAAACACCCACTTGCATTGAACCAATTTCCTTCTCGGAGGAAGAGAAACTAGCTCCCAAGTAGTGTTTTTCTGAAGAGAATTCATCTCTTCATCCATCGCAACTTGCCATCTCAGATCCTTCTGAGCATGAAAGTAGGATTTTGGATCTGAAATAATCATAAAATAGCAATTTTTGGATAGCAAATTATCAGGACAAGAGATCGCATTACCTTCTCTTTGGAAATCAGACCGATTTCTCCTTGGATCATCTGGATTTCCAATGTCGCCTCCTGAGGAGGAGAGTGTCTGTCGGGCCCATGTAGGAAGATGATTTTTCACTTCAGGTTATGATTCAGCATATTTTTATTGCTGCAAACTGATATAATAAATCATAGGATCCAAATCAGGGTCATCACACCCAGTTTCAACATCCAAATATTCAGTAGAATAGGAAGGAAATTCAGCAGTTTTCTCCTTCACTAGTTCCACCTCCTGAAGAGGCTCATCGTACTTGACACTTATCTCGATGATGATCTGTTTGGTATTGATATCTAGCAGCTTGAAACATTTATATTCATTAGGATACCCAATAAAAAAACATTCTATGCTTTGCGGTTGCAAATCCCTTCTTTTATCAAGCAAAATTCGGGCCCATGTAGTGGACCAAAACACCCGCAGGTTCGACACATCTGTCTTGTGTCCAAAGTATGCTTCGAAAGGGGTATTCCCTTTCACATATGATTGTGGCACCCTGTTATGATTGTATTCTGTAGCATGCATGGCCTAAGCCCACAAATTTGCAGCAAGCTTCTTGGATTCCAACATACAGGTGGTCATCTCCTTGAGAGACCGATTCTTCCTTTCCGTTACTCTATTCCGCTGGGGAGTGTAGGGAATTGAATGTTGGACCTGAATACCACTTTGGGAGAATATGTGCAGAAACTCATTACTAACATACTCCCCTCCATTATCATATCTCAATATATTGATCTTAATCCCAGTGGCATTTTCAATCAAGGCCTTCAATTCAGAAAATTTTTCACATACTTCAGACTTCTTTTTGAGAAAGAAGATACATGTGTACCTTGAAAAATAATCAATAAAAGTAAGAAGATACCTTGATCCATTCATGGATGTTATGGGCATTGGACCACTGATATCAGAATGTATCATCCCCAATATGCATGTAGCTCGGTTTTCCTTCCCCCCGATCAAACTTGTGCTCGGGGTGTTTTCCAATCACACAGCCCTCGCAAATTCTCGTGGTTGCCTTGATGACCGGGAGGCCTTCAACCATGGAGTTTTTATGTAATTGCTGAAAATATTTGAAATTAATATGGCCAAACCTCTCATTCCACAGCCTAATAACCTCATTTCCATGAGTTAGCAGAGCAGTGGGCTTTGCATCCGCAACAAAGTGAGAGAACTCATAGGCTTTTGCATGATGGTTTGCAAGGCCTTTAGCAATGAGTTTCCTAGATGCAATTTATGTTATCTCAACATAATTTGGGATGAAATAAACTCTCTTAGGCACTCCTGTATGTGTCATCTGATAGACACTAAGGAGATTTGATGCCAGAGACAGTACATACAAAACATTTGAAAAAAAACCATTTTCAAGATCAACAGTACCTTGTCCTTCTGAAATGATGGTGGAGTCATCTCCCATGTGGATGGGGATGGATTTTCCGGTCTCCAAGGATGAAAAGGAGTCTCTTTTATCCATCATGTGTTTCAAAGCTCCAGAATCAATCAAGAGTGATTTGGACTTCGAAGTGCTTGCCATGAGGGCATGACCTTTTTCATGCTGTGGTTCCGGATCTTGCGGATCTCTCCTCCGAAAGCTCTCCGAAATATTGATGTGATTTCTCTCAACCAGAGAGGTTGCTTCATAAAGCTTCTTCTTGATGCAGGCATGTTCAAGGTGGAAACCCTTCCCGCAATAAGAACACTTGAATTTTTCCTTACCATGGTGCCCTTTTCCTTTGTTCTTCCTTGAGCCGGAAGACTCATCATGCTACTGGTTTTCAACTCTAGGTTTAGGAGCATCAAATTTAGTTTTTGGGTTCTTCTGCTGCTTTCCTTTACCCTTCAGATCTTTGGACCCCGAGACATGGAGGGCTTAATCATGGGAAGATCTGATGATCCCCATCTAGACAAGCTTGTCATGTTCACTTGTTAGGGACTCAATGAAGGCATTGAGTGTAGGCATCTTCCATCCAAGGGTTGTGAGCTTCCCCACACAGAATGTAGAAAAAAAACTAAATAATCATTCCCAA
The DNA here is from genome assembly GCA_001517045.1 of Pseudotsuga menziesii. Taxonomy (NCBI): domain Eukaryota; kingdom Viridiplantae; phylum Streptophyta; class Pinopsida; order Pinales; family Pinaceae; genus Pseudotsuga; species Pseudotsuga menziesii. The sequence goes on from LPNX010141703.1 coordinate 166,107, forward strand.
GCTTGGAGAGTATGGCAAGGATGAGCTAATCATCCTCCTTCTCCACTTTGCATTGCTTCAAGAGTAAAACAGTATGCTTGAACTTTGTGAAAAAGTCATTCAGAGTCTCGAAATTGGAGGGCTGGAGAGACATTAATTCATTTTCGAGCTGGTAAACCCTTAAGTCATCATGCTTTCCATATAGAGTTTCCAATTTGTCCCATATTTATTTTGGAGTCTTCAATCCAACAAGATGGAAAAGAAGATCCCAGGAAATAGAGAGGCACAAGAAACCAAAGGCTTCATCTTTCTTGTTCAAGAATCTTGATTTTTCTATGGCTGAACTGGGCTCATATTCAGTGTCCATGGTGACTCTAAAGAGTCCTCTGGAGCGTAGTTGAATCTCCATGTCACCTTTCGATGAGTGGAAATTGTAAGGATTCAAAACATCTACTAAGGTGGCCATCTGGATCTGCTGGAGCGAATGCTTCACCTGTAGAAAACCTGAAAATCAAAACAAAAAGGGCAATGTAAGGTTAGATAGCCTGCACATTTTAGGCTTTCATCACACCCAGCATAGTCAATCAAGAAATCTTGATCAACAAGTTCTTTACTTAGGGTATTAAGTGGTAAGCCTTGGCTTCTGGTGCAGTGCTGGATTTTTGAGCTATTGCTCAATTTTCATGCAGAAATATGTCAAAAAGCTTGTTTTTGAGAGATAGAGCTTCGTCTCGCCGTAAGCTCTGATACCATATTAATCCTGCACATTGATATAGGGACTAAACATCAATCTCATCAAAAATTAATCAACAAATAACTCATGAAATGGTGTAATCGGTCTACAGAATGAGTAGCCACTCTATATAATCAGATGAAAGAATGATAATACAATACAATGTCATGCTACAAGCATGAATGAATGAGAAATTCGAATCCTCAAGGAGGTCATTCGAATTGAATGAGTGATTCTAGCTTAACTGAATGTAAGCCATAGTCAACACTCCAGTTAACCACTGATCAAAACCCTAATTGACTCAACTGAGCCCTAACTAAAGTTGGAGTGCAATAAATGACTGAGTCTCAACTGAAAGAGATCAGACACATGTCATAGCAAGCCAACCATCAAGTGCTAGCACTTCAATGACTCCAATGAACCCCGATGAGGTTAATTGAAGTTGAACTAAACATCAAAAGTTGGTGGAGGCGCCCCTGTTGACTCCAATTCATTAATTAATCATTAAATAATCAATTAAATGAAAGGAGTCACCTTCATTGCCCTGTTAACTGATTGTAACCATCAATTAGCAATTAGGTGCATTAATATCACTCAAATCACCCTCGGAGTGCTCCAGTTAGCCTCCCCAAATGTAGGAGAAGGATAAGTTAGCCTCATTGACTGAAGGTAGGCGTGGGTGTGACTGGATGATGTCAATTAATGCTCCACTAATGTCAATTTATGTCAATAATACTTAGGATAGTGGTTTAACTAGGCCAATTTGACCAAAAAGAGTGTGTATGGTGGTAAATGTCTCCAACACTTCCCGGCCTATTTCTTTCCAGATTTGATCCATTACAACCCCCTATTTTATTATGTTTTCCTATTCACCTTGTATGTGAGCCCCTTTATTCAAGTTTGGTAGTCAAGACCCCCTGTGTGTTTCATACAACCTGATTAGTTCCTTATGCGCTCATTTACTTGTGTACATTTTATTTTCTGGAATAATTAGTTATTTTGCATGATATTTAGTGTCATTTATTGTTATTTATATGCATTCGTGTCTCCATCATGAGATAGCTGGGGTTTATACATTACACATCACTTGTGCAGACATCTCACACCCAAAAGTACAATGTTTGGTTCATGACCCCAAGCTAGCATTAAAATTAACTTAACCAACATTGTAACCTCATTTAAGGACCAAAAAAATCTTGTAGTTAAGTTAAGACATTGTGGATAGGCATCCAAATAACACCCCTTTGTCACTCACATTTGAGACATAGAACGGTTGTCCATTAGGGTTCCAAAATTCTCTTATACTTGTTGACATGGTCACGACCAGTCTATCGGATGGGCCCCCAGTGTACGGGAGTAATCCACAACAAAGGGGTTTCGGAAGTTAGGGTGGAATACTGCACTCCATTCTGCACCGAAGGCTAACCCTTCATAGTCCTCCTCGTGCATGCCGAAATATACCAGGTGTCGAGGACCAAATGGATGAATTACCAGGGGACCACTCTAGGCGTGTCATGAACGAGGAAGCCTAGTTTCCATTCTATTTAGGGATCTTGTACCTGAGGTCCCTCTCAGTAGTGGGATTATCTTAGGTTATTGTTCTTCCATTTCGTATTGTTTGACTAGAATTTCATCACCTAGCATAAGATATGATTTGTGAGGGGATTCCATCTTGTAGCTAGGATTTTGCTTACACTTATACCCCATAGGTTAGTGCGTCATTTTATTTATAGGTAGTGTTTCTTGTTGGCCTTTTGTCCTCTTTGTTATAGACTCGCCTGTTGTAACACATTGTTGCAGTTCAGTTGTATAGCTTGTTTTTTGTCCTGTGAGGCACCATTTGTGCGCTCTCCTTCTGCACACTCGGTTGTAATTGTATTTGTTAGCTTGTGTTTGACACTCTTACTCCTACATTCATTACACATCACACCATCATGTCATCATTGATCCACCACACTAATCGCATAGACTTAGGGGACATACCCCACAGTTTGGTTCCTTGAACCATCATCATCAGATCCATATTTGACATCATTCACCACCTTCAAAGTCACATACTTCCTCTTATTTTGATTCAAAATCCTATCAATCCAAACCCACCTTGTTCATTGCCCCATCTAGCCCCATGGTTGGTGCACCTCCTAACACCTTTCAGGGGGGGTGGTTGATAGTGGGCTTGTGTCCATTCAACCCATCATTCTAGCTATCCCTTTTGTTGGACATACAGGGCCTGGTCCTAGTGGACCTCTTGCCACCGTACACACTGCTGCTAGTTCGCTACCCACTAGTGGTGGCCCCACTCCATCCATTGTGGTTCCTATCATACCGCCATTCATACATGGGGGAATTGGCCCTTCTACTTCCATTTTGGCTATTCCTACCATTCCAATGACTACTCCTATTATTGAAATCCATCCTTACCCTCCCCCCCATTTACCCACGGGACCTACATTCCCGCTAGCGCAAATACCATCGTTGGCTCTTACCGATTCAATATCAGTTCTAGTCTACCATTCATGGCTAGTCTCAAACTTCCTGACTCAGAATGGTTGATGAATGAACCCATCCGTCATAACCCATTATGGCCTCCCATGCCTACCAATATCCCTTTATACATCCCTAAGTTTGAGGGAAAGGCGAGAGAAGACCCCTAAAACCACATTATGCCAGTACAATTATGGTGTTCACCTAACATCATAGTGGATAATTCTATTTGATTGTGGTTATTCCAGTGCACACTCACAAGTGTTGCAGCCAAATGGTATATTGAGTTGCCTCATTCCACTTACCCAGAATTTTCCTCATTAACCTCGATGTTTCTCCAGTACTTACAGTTACCCATTCGTTATGATGAGGGTTTAGAAATCCTATTATCCAATAGATAAAACACAACTACCCATATCACAGATCATATACATGAGTTGTGTTGTCGTCGTAGTCTGTGTAAGATCCAGTTAGATAATAGGATTTTCTTGGATTGGTTTCTCAAAACCTTAGTCCCCCCATCGCTAAGGACATTTCATCTGAGCGCCCACAAACCCAGGAGGAAACCATCCTCAAGGAATAACAATTCAATCTCATCTATGCCCAATAAGGGTATCTTTATACCATCATACCATATGCTCCCCATGTTGGCTCCTCATGTCGAGATACACCAGGGACATCCCATGTTGTTAATGGAGTTATTGGCTCTATTACTCAGAATCCTCACTTATACACGACCTCTCCTTCGATGCCACCTCATTTTGGTACCACCCCTATTATTTCCCAACCAGGTTATGCCCTTGATTTTTCATGCGTAATGGCTCAGTTTGGAGCCACACCTTCCTATGCATCTCCTGCACCAATTCCTCATGTTCATGGACCAAATTTCTTGGAACCTGCGTGTAATGGTCAAATTGTAGGCTTTGCAGCCCCTCCAGGTTCTCCTTCCTATTACCCACCACCTGTAAAACCTACACCTACTTTAGCCCCTACTCCTCCTTCTCCTCAAGGACAAGTCTATGATCAGTCAAACCTCCCTAATCAACCCACCTCCAATAGCCAACAAGGGAATGGAGGACAACAACGAGGTAGGAATTAGGGAAACAACCAACCTCAAGGAGGTGGCTAACAACCCAACCCTCCGAACAACAACGGAGCCAATCTCCCTGCACAAAATCCCTAGAATCCACTGAGACCTAGGAAGAACCCTAAGTTGCGGACTAACCATATGTGCGATATTTGTAACACTTACAGCCATTATACCCCTTAGTGTCCCCATATGAATAGATTCCTCCATTTACTACAAACCGATAATCAGCGTGACCCCAACGCGGTTCCTCCAACTTAGCCAAAATTGGCATCACCAGGTCCTCTGCCTATGGTGCTTTAGAACCCATTACCAAATCAAGGAACGGTTGCAACCTAGCCCTTGGTACCATAAATCCCCACACCCACTCCTACGGATCTTCCCATTCATCCCGGTGTACATCACCTTATGAAGTTATCGTCTAATGTCAACTTACAGACTCGATGAAACCAGTATGGCTCCACCATGGAAACTGTTAACCCCTCCATGGAATCTATCTCTGCGGCTTTTGATATGTCCCTACATTTATTGAGACTCCCCACGGATGGGACTACCAAAGTCCTACGGTTCCCTTTGTGTCTCTTTGCGAACAATCCCACTACGAGGGTTGCTTTTAATTACAGTATTGTTGACAACTTGGCATAATATCCTTCGGTCATGTCCACTCTGGAATGAGTCCTCAAAACTTTTCCTTCACAACACAAATATTTTTTATTCTCGTTAGGTGTATTCGACCCCTCTGATTCCTAGTTGATCATGTTCAACTTGGATCAAGGAGAACCCTAGATGCCATCATCCATAGCCTTCCAAGTTCCAGTCACTATTCATAATTTGGTCATTCATCGATGAGGGAGCATCCACCTGTGTTATGTCAACCTTTATCTAGAAAAAACTTGGATCCCCAACCCTTCAACCTTCCACCACTGCCCTTCATGCCTGCGATGGTCATGTTGCTCAAACCCAGGGAATCCTCACGAATGTACCTGTAGAATTAGCCAAAAAAAACCGTGTTGATTGACATTGATGTTGTTAATTCCCAACTCGATTACAACCTCCTCCTTGGAAGTAGTTATATGTATGCAATGTGATTCGTTCCCTCTACCGTCTTATGACTCCTAATGTTCCCCCATGATGGCAATAACTTGATGATCGACCAACTGATGTATTACGATCCAAAGGGACTGACCACATAGGAATACGTCCTCCATACTATAGACACTACTATCAACAGCATTTCCATACCTTCCCTAACTGTCGTTGGCACGGGCTTATTTTCCAACCCTCCTTTGACGAACGTCTTTTTGTCCTTACCACCCCCTCCTTTGCTGACTAACATATCAGATTTGTGCACTATCTCATCTAGTAACATTCGGACCTCCTCGCAACCTCAGTCGCAACACCAACTGTAGACCTTAGGGAATTATTGGGGTTCATTCCCTATACACATTATCCCCTTCTTTTTTCCACCTTCTAGCATCGTGAGTAAGCCATTCATGGCTACTCTAAACCTTTCAGGATTCACTTTAAGTATTACATTGTGGTACCTGGACCCCCCCCACCATTCCCCCAAATCCAAAGATCATGTTGACTCTCGTCCAACCTATTCAGACGATGTCGCACCTACCCCTTGGTACACAAATGTCTTTTTTTGTCTCTACTACTGCCCCCCTCCTCCTACGAATATTGGGGTAAAGAATCCCAAAGCAACGACAAAACCACACCCTCCTCCTACATGTGCTTTATGCGACGTCCAAGGCCATTCAACACAAAATTCTCTCGATTTTCCTATCCTTCGCAACCACATGTGCACAGTAGTCGATACCGACGATGGTCTAGCTGTCACTATACCAACCATACCTACAGTTAAGAACAAATCACTATGAACCAACCACCCATGTGCAGTTTGTGTCTTATATGGTCATTATTCACATGATTTCCCAAAATTTCCCGAGTACTAGTCACTCCTCAGTGACCTTCATCAGCACTCCCGTGAGTCTAAAAACATCGTCCTTCAGGTGATCCACCCTTTGGCCTCTTCCTCGGACACCAATAACACCATTTATATGATCTCTATTTCCAGCATTCCTTCCTGCTCATCGATCATAGAAGATCCTCCTGATCTATTGCGACACCACTTTCATGATGACGGAGAGATCCTAGAAACCGCCACCGGTTTTACCCCATTTCACTTAGTCCACATTGTGGAAGAATTTCTTCCTGGTGAATGCTAGATTCCATCACTCTGCCTTTCCGTTGAACTTCTACCTAATACTTCATTGTCAAAAAAAATCCTACTTATGCTTGAAAAAAATGATGAGGACCGTCGCGCTACTCTCCAAATGATATAAGTGGCTAAGACTCGGTTGAAGTCCCACTATGACTCCCACGTCCACCCACACACCTTCAGAAAGGGGGGCCTAGTCCTCATTTACGACCAAGCCCATGATAAGAATAGAAAAGGGAAGCTTGAATCCATGTGGTATGGCCCTCATGTCATCCATTGATATCTCGGCAAGGGGCATATCTCCTTGCTGACTCCGACAGTTGCCTCTTAAAGAATCCCCGCAATGGGCTCTGCCTCAAGATATTCTATGCCTGAATTCGCTCACCATGTGTACCCATGTATCATAGTTTTTATTTCTTGTTTTACATCATTTTTACCATGAGTCTTATATTTTGTTTCCTTGGTTGCTCCAGATGGATCCTACCTCGTCATGCTATGTTGGTTTTGTTGATGGTGTAAGTAGATGGTCTCCTAATCTCGCCTCGGCTGCGTGGGTTATTTATTCCCCGTCACATGAGTTGATATATATCAAGGGAATGTGTGTTGGTATTTCTACCAACAACCAGGTTGTGTATGATGGTGTTGTTTGTCTCTTGAATGCCTCCCTCCACTTGGGTATTCGTCACCTTGATGTCTTCCTCGAGTCCCAGTTGCTTGTCTCCTAGTTGAATAATTGCTACCAGGTACGCAATCCTTGCCTCTTTAGAAATTTCTTATGTACTAGACACTTGGTTAGACATTTCGAATCCATTTCATTCATGCATGTTCTCAGATGTCTCAATAGTGTAGCAGACCAAATGGAGAATGACATTCTAGAGTGGCACATCAATCATCGCATATAGGAAATAAGTTGCATCATCATATAGTCATGCATACATATGTCATATACATCATATAGGAATAGTCATCATCATCATAAAAGTGACTCATAAAAACACATACAAAAGGGTGCATCCACATGCATATATATCATAATCATGTTCAATACAAAATGAGAAGCACCATAGGCTTTCTCATTATATACATCATACAATAATCCCCATGCTCAAAGACATTGGGGGAGTCATAAAAGGATACTAGTCTGAGTCATCCTCCTATGAATATGGGTCCTCATCTGAGTCATACTCCTCATCGAAGCTCTCCTCCTCCATCAGCATGTCACCCTATGTTGTCACTCTGGCATACTCAGCAGCAACCACGATCCTCCTCATGAGCGAGATCCACTCCGGAGGAGCTCTGTAGAAGGTGGTGATCAAATCATCATCTAGGTACTGCCACCCATCGTCGATGACCCCATCCAACAAACTGTCCATTTCTAACCACATTGAGTCCAATGTCACACTTTGTTGCCTCCTCTTCCTGTGAGTGGGTGGATTTAACCCCTCCACCCTGCCCTTGCGTCGTTGGTACCCCGCTAGAGGGTGCAGTACCATGTCTGCACATGCACACAATAGGTCATCAGTATCTATCACATACATGATCTAGATACCACTATGCTAGTAAACTATATATGATTGAAACCCTCAAGAATCATGTATACATACTGTTAGGTCCCTAGACCTGTCTTGGAGGTCGAGGCATCTCTGGATCTCCCCAATAGTCCATCCCTATGTATGGATAGTCCTCTATGAGTACAATAAGTTTCCTACACTGTGAAAAAATATCTTAGGTGAATAAACACCCCAGAAGGACGCCTCCCTCCCTGATCATCATCTCGTACTGTCTCCTCATGCAAGGCTCGCGAGGTCCCCCCTCACGCACCACCAAATGTGGTCGCAGTTTAGGTAGTCACTAAAATAAAAATGAGCACGAAAAGGAGGAGAAACAAAAATCCCCAACCATCAAAATCACCCGGTTCATCCCACACCGAACCGTTGTCAAATGCATGATGAAACACTCTGAGTCTTGATCCTGAAAACTCACCAGCTTGTTCAGCAATAGCTTTGTTTAACACATCAAAGGGATCTGGAAGACTTCAGCAGCCCACACTGGGCGAGTGTATCTTGTACTGATCCATAATCATCTACATCATCTCTGAGATCCCTGATGTCTCTCTCTCACCACCTGACTCAAGGCATCCTCCACATTCCCAAATTTCATGTCAAACCTAGTTACACCAAAAAATCCCATTTTGTGCTAGGTTGCACCTGTCGGGATTTTTGTGCGACCCAAGTCGCATAAAAATGCTTGATAGGTGTGCCTTGGTCGCACCTATCTCCTAAACAGGCACAACCTAGGTCGATCCTATCTGCCTGATAAGTGTGACCTGGGTCGCGCCTTTTCCCTTGAAAGTGTGACCCAGCCCTGAGAACCCTTGGGGCTTGGCCATGGCCCCAAAAATGAGATCACTGAGAAAACTTGGTTTTGTTCATGCTTGAAAAAGTATTTGAATGATCGTCCAATCAGTATAGGTTTAACCTTTTTTTATCTGTTGGACTACCTACTGAAAAGAAGTATCTCTGCTCCTTTCCGCTGGGAGAGCTCTCCTTTGTACACGTTTATCATTTTTTGGACTTAGGAGACTACAATACGAAAAAGAGACCCACTGGAGTCTTCTTCCAGATTTCTGACTCTCTAAACATGAAAACACCATAGAGGATTTACCATATCGAGATTGAAAAAAATCCACAAGATAGTATCATATTGAGCATACTTCTATCCCTTCTTCATGCTCCTTAAACTATGAAGAAGGCCCAAAATAGTGTCTCTAGGCGCCCACACATATTAGATATAATCTCCCATTATGGAAGCTTTCCCCCGTTGGGTTGCCTGTATTCAAAGTAATCTACGATGAGTCTCCCTTGGATCCCCTAGATATCACTAGTCTAGTTACTTCCCCAAGTATTTCCCATTGCAGTTATCTCCTCAGTTTCACAGCTATTATCCCTTCCCCATAAGTCGGTATCATTTGATGACAGGTCATCCCTATCGTCATACTCTAAAAAAAGGAAGTTTGAGTCCACCGTACTCCCATGCCCTGTTCCCTATTCAGTGTCTCAGTCCCCTGACAATTCCACATCTCTCATTGTTCCCTTAATGCTTCTATCAAGGAAACATCATTTCCTTGTTGGTTGCAGGTCTCCCTTTGTCGACGTCAACACATCTATTCCAAAGGATAGACCCAAGGGTCTCTGTATCTTGGTTTCATCCACCTCATTGATGAGTTCCTTGGACCACTTGAAAGGAGTCCTTAGTGCCTTTCGGGTTGGTTGTGTCTCACATGCTCGAATTCAACTCCATCATCACACAGTTGATATTGGTACAGGGTATTGATTCCTTCATTATTTAGTCGAAGACCCCGGTTGTCACCTGACTCTAGCACATTGTTGAGTCTAATTTGGGACCCATACATTTTCATGTCCCGTTTGATTTTCGAGCTAGCTTGGCGACAATGTTCGGAATCCCATATGTGTCATGCTTCCGTGTATCTACAGTACTTGATGTTGTTCATTGTACCTTAGAGATTCTAACTCTCAATCATTGAGTCCATATAGTTGTGTACACCTACAGATTCAGTAAAACATTAGTTTCTATGATATTGCATTCCATGAGAATGCCATTGTTCCTATATACCAGTTCTTCATATCAGTCTATGTATTCAGCCTCCCATTGAGGCCACCATTATGTACTACCAGTTGTATATATGTATTGATCAACTCCCATTGTTTGAGCCTTGATCCCCATTTTTATATTGATACATTGTTACGAGCATGGGTATTCCCACCTCATCCATATACATGTCTGATATTATATGTACCTCATCCATTTTTAAGAAGAAATACAAACCATAAGCCATTGTAGCTCGAATGAGGAGACTCCACTCCTCTACGGTCCTCTCCAGTCTCTCCACCATTTTCACCATTTTTCCCTTAATCCTATGATGTCTATCGACCATACGATGAGCTCCTTCCCTCACACATCACGGGGCAATCTGTTAACACCACAAATTGTTCACCTAGCTCTCTATGGTACAAACAATAATTATACATCATTATCCCACAATTATTTCCTCCATTTTGACCTTCACAACTAAAATTCTACCAAATGTGGTCCAAAGCATTATTATTCCTTCCCCCATAAACGAAGGGAAGTTGAGAATTTATTGTGACTTATCCCCACTCTCTCCAAAAAGGAACAAAAATCCCTAAAATGGGAATGGGTTAAAAACCATAAATAAATATGCACAATAAAATACCATGGGTCGGAAAACATTAGATCATGTTATAAATACATTGTGAATGTCTCCCCACAAACACTTTTCAATATATTCCTGAATTTTTCACCTTTCGCCATTATTCCCATTTTTTTTCCATATCATTCCCATGGTGTATGTAGAGCTTGACCCATACCCACTTGGATCCGTTCCCCCTATTTTGACAACCATTAGTGGAGACGACTGGAGAACCAAACCATGGAGCCAGTGGACCATTTCCTCAAACAATTATTGTGTCCTGTATTGAAAGGTATGATTGTTCTTGTTTTTATTAGTTATAGAAAGTATATAAAATCATAAAATATTGTTGTTATTGTCACTGTTCATTATTATTTGTTATTGCAAGTCGAAGTTGAGTAATCCATCACACCATGAACTCTACCCTATGATATGGTTGATCTAGGGTAGGTACTTTTGCATGTAGTAGGGGAGAAATCCATACTACAAATACCATCGACAATTGTCTGTATGAGATCATCATCATCGACAATTAATCCAATACTCAAGATTTGATATCTTACTTGAGAGAAATTTGTGAAGGAAACAACAATTTCGTCCTTCTCCATCTTCATATTACAAATTTTTTCCTTGATGTCTCTCTTCTGACTGTGATCCTTATTTTCATAAAGATTGGTCAAAGTGTCAAAGCACTCCTTTGTAGTCTTCAATGGTTGATAGTCGACATCAAATTGGATTTCACATAATCATAAATTATTCTCTCTGCTTTGGACTGATTCTTATTGAAAGCAGTGCACCAAACATTTATAGTAGGCTCTTCAACAACGTTGTATACAAATACATCCAAATCATGCTCTTACAAGATATTCAGAATCTCAGCCTTCCAAGTATTGAAGTTTGAAGTTTCTTCAAGACTATCTTCTGGTCTTACTGAGATTGAAGCCATTATTCTTCAAGTATTTTCCTCAACTTATAACACTTGGGATCAACGTAGGCTCAATATTGATGGAAAAACTTATCTCTTTCATTCCCTATGCTTTTATACCATGTTAATTTTTTATCATAATTGTGAAATTATAGTAGTACTTGAAAATAATGAATAATCAAAACTATAAACATTCACATATGACATAGAATTTATCCTGAGTAAACCCTCTATAACTTGAGTGAGAAAACCCAGCAAAATCTTCCTTAGTATATTGATAGATAACAGAGAATGTATTCACAATGAGCAAATTACATCAAGCACCCCTGGTGCAATATCAAAGCAAGATAGAAGATAGATTAAGAGAAAAACCCAATTGTATATCCAACACAAAACCAATTCGTTGTTTTTCATCACATGTACAAAATAGTGAATGCCTTCAACAGAGAATTTGTTTTTCACATTGACCTCATCAAATCCTACATAACAAGTGCACAATCCTTCTCATTCTTGGCTTATATATTTTTCTTCTAACTTCAGGATCAACTTGCCTTTCAACTGGATGCTAGACCATTTAGTTAGGTTGCTCACTAAAGTGTAATAACTTAAGTGTCGTAACTCAAGTGTCATATTTAGTTCAACTCAAGTGTCATCTTGCAAATACTTAGTTAATTAAATATTCTTTGTTAGCACACATTTAACTGTTTTAACTGAAGTATTTCTTGTTAACATCACTGAAGTGGTCAATTCAAGTTCTCTCTTATTTAATCACATCTTATCTTTATCTCTTGTCGTATATGCAAGGTCCACTTGTTCCAACTTTAATTTCTTTATCACATCAAATATACTAAGGATTTTTTCCAATGATGTGATCATATTGTTCTACTATCGTTCAAGTGGTCATATGCTTCACTCTAGAGGTGGAAAATATCTAGAGGAGACTTAATCAATTATCCATGTCTAAGACCATGGTTAGTAGTACATCACACACCATTCATGCTTCAACATGCAAAGCATTACCTCAACACATGAGGATATGTATTGACACACAAGACCTTAGTCTTGACAATCAAGATTGTGCAACACCATCACTTTGACATACAAACCACTTTCCCCAACACATGAGGATTAACCTTTACACATAAGTCTTAGTTAATATTGATCCCAACTCAAGATTCTACTCCAAGTTTCTTGAGTCCAACTCGGGATCCGTAAGGCACTACCTCAACACATGAGGCCCAATCCTAGTGCACAAGATTGAATTGGAGAATGATTCATGATGTTGTAACTTTAACATTCTATACTTGTTGTAGGGTTCCAAACACTAAATGAGAATGGTGATTTTTATGTGGTGGGAAGGAAAATGATCTCTCTTTTAATCACCTTCTCATAGATAGTTTTCCATTTGTAATGAGATCATAAAAGGAGTGACAAATTTCCAACATCTAACGTCTAATAATGGATCCATAGGTAGGGGATGTTGGGGTAGGAGGAGGATAAATAACATAGGTACATTTTTATATAATGAAAAAAAAACATGAAAAATAGGGGTAATGAAACTTGTAATTGCATCAAGAGTAGTGAGGTGTTCTATGCCCAATATGTGGGAAATGTAGTCATGTTATGTTACGTTATGTAACATAACGTTCGGAAAAAAAAAAAATCATGTTGGATCATAAAATAAAAATTTTAAAACCAAATAAAAAACAATTTTAAAAACCCATGTGTAATCATAAAAAAATAATTAAAATGGGGATGGACCCATCTTAAACCCATATTATCAAGGACAAATTTACACGTTAAGAAATTGGATACCTCTCAGTGCTAGACAAATCTAGGTTTAAGATGGATCTATGTTGGTAGTAATATAATGTGATAGTTATATGAGATTGATACACATCTCATGAGAAAGATGCCTTGTAGGGTGAGTCTCTAATGAGAACCAAAGCTAGAAAACATTGTTTCTTTGGAAACACATAATGAAAATGTAAATGATTACTAAAACTAATTGGTTTTAACTTCTTTTTTTCTCCCTATCTATATTTGAAATGGGTATTTAGGAAATTTTGTATATAGAATCTCCTTTAAAACAAAATACATCTTTAAAACAAAATACATCTTTTTGAGGGCTAGGATAAAAATGTTTTTCACTTATGTACCTCTATTTGTCTATTTGTTTCCTCTCATGCAATGAAACAAGGGGGATTTTCATTAATAATATGAATGTTACTAGTAGCATGTCCCATTATTTTCATAATTTTGACAATTATTACTAGTGATGAAATATTCCTACATTACATTGGTCGTAGATCTGCCTACGGGGATTCAAGAAATATAATGTCTAAATTATTAAACATGAAATCTTTAATGCTATGATTATCTAAATGGTAAATGATGCATGTTATCTAAATGGTAAATGATGCATGTCAAAGAAGTAAAATACGTTTAACTTTTAGTCATAGCTAAATCACTAAAAACATATATAAAATACAAAGAACCACCCCAAAAACATATACTGAACTAATTAATATGATATGATATATAATCTAAGTCATTGTTTTGGGTAATAATTATAGAGGTTGTTCTTATAATTACTATTTAATATGATATGTTGTTGCAGATCGTCGATGAAATTGGTAATAGCATTGAAATGGCTTGAATAGATATAGTAATTGAGATTTGAAATGAGGACATGAGGTTTGAATAGTATGCTATTCCTACTTGTCGACCATGAGGACAATTGATTCAGGCAACACATCTTCCTCCAAGATTGCATTGGACCCTATCTATATCTCACAATATTGGAAATGGTGGTAGTTACAACAAGTCGTTAAATGAATAAATTAATAGATATAGTGATCAATTAATGTATACAGTTTTCAAGAATATCAGTTTTTTATTACTTTTTATTTTATGATAAATATGTTTTTTTAAGCTAGCTATGTCATCCTTGTGTAATTTACATAGTACACATGGTTTCCCTGTCACATGGGAAGCCGGGCCATCCATAAGGAATATAGTAAATCCTGTAGTGAGTCTAAGTATATGTATCAAATTACCTTCGAGGGAGAGATCTACCTAAAATAATTAAGAAAGTAGGGTCCCCCCTCCATCCATTACTTGTTTTAAAGTAAAAACAATTAGTGTTTTCCCTGATAGTCATAGTTCTAGATAAATTATGACTAACAAAACTATAAAGAACCTTTTAGAACTATTAAAATTCATTTTTGGAAAAAATTATAGGGTTAAAAACCATGCCAACAGTGTGATCCTACATTTGAAGTAGGGTATCTGGTAGGTCCACTAGAAGCTCCATATTGTTATGGATATTGTGTAGGTCATCTCTCATTTCCTTGATAAAGAATCGATCCCCTTTGTGCTAGTGGTATTTTCGATATTTTCAATAGGAGTTTTTACCAACAAATTTATTATCATCCGGCGCTAATATGGATCCTAGTTGGAGTTTTGATCTTCTAAGGAAATTGCCACAAATTGACCCTTTACTTCTTCAATTTCCTGACGGATAGGAAATTGAATTTTCCAAATGTAAGTCTCCTTCGAGTAAGTGTTATGGTGATTTCTCCTTCATGTTTGAAAACTCGTATGTTTCCTATATTATATGGCTCCTATGACAATGTCGTGACCAAAAACAATACCTTTATGTCTTACACCGAAACAAAGACTCTTATGACTTGGAGAAACATCAACACTCAATCATCCTTATAACTTGTTGAAACCAACATACAAGAAAAACAAACCATAGATCTAGATGATTATACTCTATCATCTTCCCATAACAATTGTACTCTTTATTGGCATGAAACCAATAATATGCCATTAGTGCCTAAGCAAACACATTCATTTTCTAAACACTAAGGAAATTCCATGCTAAGCTCCCCTCTTTAACTTCATTTCGTGTTGTCATGTTGAAACAATCCATTTGTCACTTCCCATAAACCATTCATCCCTTTTTGGCTTCCAATTACCTCCCTTGACACATGGAGACTAGTCGTCGAGGCACCCACATTTAGGGGTTTTTCTGACAAATACCAATAAACATTATTAACATTTAATTTTAAATAATTTAAAAACACTTTTTTCACACATTTAATTTAATAAATATTATAATTTAATAAATATTATATATAAAACATTAGATTTTTTTTAACAAATTAATCTAGAGTTGAAAAGAATTTGACTAAAAATGATTACAACATATTGCCAAAGGCAAGTATAATAAGTATTTTTTCACACAAAAAAAAGTGGCTTCTTGTTATACATCTGAATCAAACATAGCAAAAGCTATTACATCCAATGTTGATAGGGATCTGACACAATCATTATAAAAAAAAAAATTACAAAGGATTCTCCATCTTTCCAAGGAATCTCCAAAGAGAGTGATCATGTTACAAAGGATCATAACAAACATATAGAACTATATAGAAAAAACTACATTCTATGCCGCCAAGGAAAATTACTTTATTATGCACATTGCATACATATAAGGCAAAACAGGATAAAAAAATGTCAACGACAAAAAATATTGTTCACATACTTTTCATAAACTGGAATATCAGCAGCTCCAAGGGTTAGCTCAATTGGTAAGACGTGTGCACACTCTCTCGGTTTGGGGAGAGGTCACGGGTTCGAGCCTTGAGTCCTTTGAGGTTAGGCCTTTTACGAGGATGGCTGGCGGTTTACCACCTCTACCATCCACTAATGTGGAGAAGTATTGCTGGGTTTCCCGTGGATCTTTCCATCTGAAAAAAAAAAAAAAAAAAAACTGGAATACCAGCAGAGAAGTCTATGTCGTTCTTTAAAATATCATCAGCTACTGTATTTCGTTCCCTGTATATATACTTGAAAGATATATCAGAAAAATTGTCAATGTAAAATCTGGTCCTAGTTGACAAATTCTGCAAAGTAAGAACTTATATACTTGAGATTCAAGAAGGCCAATATATAATGATTTTAGAATCTTCAAACACTTGTATAGCATCAATACAAATATTAACAATAAATTTTAAAAAACATTATATTGTTATTAACAATCAATTTTGAAAACACTAAGAACTCAGCACTAATATTTGTAGCTGATCCACCTCCCATCCAACTATCAAAGCAATGGTATTGATTTAATTTTAAGAGTACTCCAGCCCCACAAAACCCCTATTGGGAAGCACCGCCAAAAAATACCGCTACAGACTTAGAATGAAACTCGGGAGCTAAAGCAATTCTACATGGTTCTTGCGTGTCTTGCTTAATATATTCACTGACAAAAAGCCACAAATTTGGAGCATATATAAGATAAATCATGTGTTCTATTTTAAAAAATAAGTAGCACAATGCCAAATACCCCAGCTAATGAAAAAGGCTAATATTAATAAGGGGGGTTTATGTACCATGTGGATAACATTAATTTAAAATAATATAATATAATTTTTTAATATTTTAAACATAAAATATATATAATTAAAAATCCTAAAACATATATATAATCTTATATTAAAATATATCTAACATTAATTAAAAACATCATAAAACCTAATAGCATCTCATAAATGCATAAGAGTGAATCATTATTTTTCATGATTTAAAAACTCAACTTACTATAACATTTTACCTTATTATGTCCCTGCTTCTTAGGGACATCTAGTGATGGATTTTTGCTATTAAATTGTCAATAAAATTGTTTAATATTTACAAATCCAAAGTTATAGTTTAGAATTATTTTATTTTATTTTTTATAATTTTCTATAATAATAAAAAAAATTCTCATTACCAATGATGATGTTAAGATTGGTTTTCGTGCCCTAGGGAAGTGGCATAGTGGGGAAGTGGCATAGTGAGACCATCTAACACATCGAATTTGACATGGATCGGGTTGGGCTTTCATGGTTTAATTGCATGATTTGATTACGCCAATTGAAACAAGTTATACAACTTGACGAGAACCCGTCATTGTTCTCGTTCGTTGGGGGGTCAATTTCAGTAGTTGTTTTTGCTTCTGTTTCAAAAAGTGTGTATACTAGTAGCACCATTTTTCAGTTCAAGCTATTTTTTTTAGATTTTCAAACTTCTTGGTCGTAAAAAAACTATAATGTTTCGTTACAGGCACATTTTTTCAAATTTTACAAAATAGTATACATTTAGTACCTAATTATAATGCAAAAACATTTACATTTTTGAATTTTTTTAACATTTAGAATCTAATAAGAATGAAAAATAGATACATTTTGGAAGTTTTTCCTTTAAACATTTCTCTTAAATAACTCATTTTTGGGGCAAACTTAAAATAAATATAATAATAATAATAAATAAAGACATTTCGAACCATTTTAACCTATTTTCAGTTATTTTATGCGTAAAAATGATGTTATTTAGCATTATTTTCCATAAATTGATGCTTCACATAAACTCAACAAAAAGTATACCATATAGTTGTAAATAACATATGAAAAAACATAATAGTTATTCTCAAAATAAAATCTTAAAGTCAAAACATTACATAAATATCATATCAAAAACTTGTCAAGTTTGACATTTTCCTCAATGACATGAAATTAATCAAGAATATCATGCATACTGGAATCTAAGTTTGACATTCTCCTCGACGTCTTGAAACTAATCAAGAATATTATGCAGACCAAAATCTTCATTGAAATTGGCATTTTCTATAGCTTGGCTCTCTTCCTCGGCCTCATTGTTTTCTGCCATTGGTTCTTCTACTTGTGTGAAATGCCCAATGTGATCATTTACAAGCATCCCTTTTAATGGTGTTTGAGGCTCTTTTGACATCTTTGCCACAAGTGACTCACGAAATTCTCATTTCTTCAAACCAACTTCCTACATTTCATATGGAAGAACTTTCATAGCATTAAATATTTGCTTAATATAATTGCACTGTAGTGGATCATTATCTATGGATATGCAATTTCTTCCTTTTTGTAAGGAGCGTGTTATTGTTGTACCTAATCACCACATGCATAAAAAAATAAAGTTAAATAGCATAATTAAACATAAATTAAAATATATATATAGTATAGATATAGACTAATGACACTAGTTTCATATGTAATATCAGAAATATTACCTAATCCTGAGAACAATTCCAAAGCCCAATATCCTTCTTTTGAAAATGTATCTATGAGATAATTAATCAATGCTTGTGGTTTCTAGTAGTTGTTTGCAATCTCTCCTTTCAAATCTATTTCTTCATATCTCAACTTGTTAACCACAACATTATAAGTCAATATTTGACTATATTTTCCTTCACTCCTTTCATTGATTAAAAGAGATTCATAGGTCTCATCTTTTGTCCAACATACAAGATGTATGCTTTCAGTATCACTCATAAATGGATCATTGCTCGAGCTACGAATATTAGGCTTATGCATATAACATAATAAAAAATAATCTAATTAACTTATAGAAAAATAAATTTCATTTCTAATTTCAAATGTTTAATAACACACTACAATTATCTTACCAATACATTTGCTTCCTTGAATTTGTTTTATCCTTGAAGGTTGTTAGCACTACTCCTCCTTGTACATTTGAATGGAAAACAATAAATCTCCATAGAGGTGATGTTGTGACATCGATAAATATTGAAACCACTTTATTGAATAATTGGTAAGTATAAGGCTCACAATGATAAGTAATGTCTTTGATATTGTATCCATGGGGGATGTCTGCAATTACTAAGGAGGACTCCTTCTTAGGAACAAGATTTGCAATGTTTTCACAATCACCAACAATCACTTTATATTGCACAGTGTCCAGCCCATTCCAAATGTCATTAACAAGGGTATCATCAAGTTCGACATTTGCAAGGCGTTGCCTTCTTTGTCGTTCTATTTTGGCTCTTTGAATATGAATTTTGAAAGACTCTGGTACTAAACTCTTCTTTGGCATCTTTGAGAAAAAAATTATATGTATAAGTAAAAAATATATAAATGAATTGGTTTGCAAATAAATTAAATAGAATATATCATAAATCAACATACATTTTTGTATGCAACCAAAAAAATTCTCAACTTCTCTATGGAGCTTGAGTCTGGATAGTTGCACCTGACATCATCCCAACTCTTTTCCCCCAACATTTTAACCATATCCTCTTGTATTTTTATGTAAACTTTATGACTACACGATGTAAAAATAAATTACGTTTACAATCATATCTAATTATATAACATAATGCTTATTTAGTAAAACATACTAAACTCAAAAAATAAACTTCAAAACATAAACCGATCCACAAACTTACTTTTCAAATTCATCGCACATTTCCTCCATGGATAATTCACCTGATTTTACACATGAAAAAATTGTAGATATAAGTGGCTCATCCTTCACACCTTGCAGTGCTCTACAAGGTGTTATAGTCATATCTTCTTGGAAATTCTTGACGTTAGGGCCTCCTTGACCGCTACTCAATGCAATTGCTTTAATTTTCTTTACCTTTTGATTTTTTATGCCAATATTATCCCACATGTTAAATATCTCTTCAATTAAATCCCATATTGGCCCCATTCCAAATGCCAATTGAAAATAGTTATCTACAACTCTGAATGCATCACTTCCTTTCAAACATTTTTGTTTCAAATCGTCCTATTTAATCAGGAAACCTATTTCCATACAACATTGTTTCCAGAAATCTACATCAACTTTTGATCTATCCCCACCACATATTTGTTCAAATTCATTGTGTATAAATATGACACTTTGAATGAATGCCATGGACATCCTATTGTCACTATCTATGTTATGATCCCATGCCAATAGTTTTGCTTCCACGTCTGTTAAACCAACATAAATTATGCATTCGACTGTTTGAAAAATGGGGTATTTGAGAAACTCTTGCATCAATTCTCTTCTGGCCTCTGTAGAATGATTCCCCCCCAAAACATAGTAGCTATAATCAAAACACCTTTATTCATCAAATGCATATCTCACAGGAACATATTTCGGATCAGCAAGAGTTAGGTAGTCAACCACATGTGCACAAGGATTGAGCCTCACTAATGCTTTCAAGCTATGAACATGCAAGTGATGTGGTTTCCTAATTTGATACTTCTCTTGACCTTTCGTCGGTCTATAAATATGATTAACATTTAAATCAAGTGTATGCCCATTGTGAACCAACTTATCCCTCTGCAATCGATCCTAAATGACATTTTGTGTTGTCTTAACAGCACCATCATCTAGATCAACGCCTGGAGTGATGATTTCCCCAGAAATTTCACTTTGATTTTCAGTGCTAACATTGGATTCAACATATTGTCTCCTCCTTTTACATCTTGAAGTTGGTGTATCTAAATGAACAAATTGCTGATCATGAATGAAAGCATCATCATCCATATTTTTTTTAGAAGAGTGTTTCTTACTCTTACCATCAGAAGTAACATCCTCATCAGCAACAATTTGTTGATCAAGTTCAGTTGAGTGAGATATTTTTTTCAATGTAACCTTCTTAGGTACTTCAGTTGAATTTTGGATGTCCTTTAGGCTTTCTGTGTTTGTACTACTTCAATTTGTACATTTTTCACTTGTTTCTTCATTGGTGTTTCTCCCTTCTGAAGAGTACCATTAATGGCATCCATAGGGTTTTCTTCAGTGGAATAAATTCCATTTAGAATATGAGAAAGTGGCATGGAAAAATCCTACAGAAGAAAAACATTGTTGTATTAAAACTATTACATTGTCATATCTTCCAAATTATAAAAAAATTAAAAACATACAAAAATATAGAAACTTACACTCTTGCGCTCAATATCATGCACGACTCCCACACAAAATTTAGTGAAAATTTTGTCGACTTTATAGTTTGAAACCTTCAAACAATATCGTATTTTGACATAGGTCTTAGCTTGTTTCACTAGTGCATAAACAAAGTCTTTACCTAGCACCAAACAAATATCTCGCAATAATCCTAATGAGTGATAATCGTTTTTTAGATAAGCAACTGTCGCACAATATAAATGAATACTATATGGGTTCCCTTGATATTTCTCTTTCAAAAACCAAGAATAGTCCATTTTCTCTTCCTCTGGCGCATGTTTCCATTCCCTTGCATTTTTTGCTTTTAAATCCTCTTTGTACACGGCTTCGCCATGCGAAACATTATGTGATGACTCAATTGCTTTTTTCAACGACTTCATTGTTGATCTTCCTCCAAACATGTTTACAAACACCTTTCTTGACCCCATTCACCCTATAAAAGAAAACGAAAAAATTTACTTTATCTTCAAAAAACAACATAACTAGAATCGCACGGCCCAATCGGTTTCGCGTGACCTTTGGATGCACTGTGCTTAAATATAATGTATTTTTTTTATTTTGGGCTTGGCCATGGGTGGGCTCCCAAAATTTTTAATTTCTTTATTTTATTTTTAGGTTGGACTTTGGCGGGCACTTTGGGCGCCCGAGGGAGGAGAACAGCTCATCCCCCAGGTGCTCTTTGGGCGCCCAAAGTGGGTGCTTATCAAGGTGCGTGATTCTTTGAATCACCCGACCCTATTTAGGCACGCTTTGGGCGGATCATAGCTCCTCCCCGCTGCCCTTTGGGACACGCAAACCCCCCAAAAACATTTGTGAATTGTGGGTGCTCGCCCAAGGCCAAGCCCAAAATAAAATAAAATAAAAACATTAAATTTAACCACATTGCATCCAACAGGCACACAAAGCCGAAAAGAAAGTAAAAAATAAAAAATAACATTAAATTTAACCCTTGGGCATCCAAAGGGCATGCCAGTCTTAAATAAAATAAATTTTACATTGCACAAAAATGTAAATTAAACTAACCTTGAAAATCACCTCGGTCGTCTTTAAAAACCTTGTAGATTATTGCAATGTTTGTAATCATTTTTTTGCAAGAGGTGACTATAGAAACCAAATCACATTTATATTTCATAGATTAAGTTTAATCGGCATAGATCCAAATCCTAGGCTCTATCAAGCGCCAAGAGGGATCAAATCTTTGGAGGTGCAAACCTCTTCTTAAGTATTGCACTCAACTATCAGCTTTGGTGTGATTCAGACCAAAAGACACATCTATTTATTTAAGGTCGACATATAATATTTTTATTATTAATATTTAATACTATTTATGGCCGACATATAATATTTTTTATTATTTTTTATTTTGTTAGGAAAGAACATTACAACATCTTCCCCATACATGGTTTTAAAACCATGTGCAAGGCCCTCCTAAAACCATGGGTTGTTTAGGAGACCTTGCACATGGTCTTAAAACCATTTGCAACGACCTCCTAAACCATGTAAAATAAAATCATACGTTGCTTAGGAGGCCTTGCACATGGTTTTAAAACCATTTACAAGGCCCCCCTAAACCATGTACAATAAAACCATGGGTTGTTTAGGATGCCTTGCACATGGTTTTAAAACCATGTGCTCGACCAACCTTTTTTTTTTGGATAATTCAATTTTTTTATTTTTTATTATTTTGTTAAGTAGGAACATTACAACATCTCCCCCTATTGTGTTGTTTTTGTGGCCAACAGTTTTTTTGGCCGATAATTTTTTTTTATGGCCGACATTTATATGAGGAACGTTACAGAACACTACATAACGTTACAAGATCTCCCCCATACCAAGTTGTAGAGCACCTCTCGGCGTAATTAGCCGCTACATGAATGTGGGATTAAAAAAGAACGATAAAAGAAAGAAAAATTACCAAGGTAAAAAAATAGACAAATTTATTATAAGAAAACCAACCTTGCAAAGCACCAATAAATTGCTCCAAATTCTAATGTGGATAGAAAGAAAATGTGAATAGTAATTCACTAATGCATTATTACTAAATTTAAATAGGATGGAAGTAAATGAAATTTTACTTGTGTTATGAGTGTGGGATAAAAAAATTAATGTAGATAGAAAATATATTATTACAAAATTTATCGAGCATAGTTTACATGTGATTTAATTAATATTGTTACAAACTTTTTATATAAATATGATATTAACTTCAATAATTGTATTAATGCGTTACAGATGTGTGATTTGTTTTTGTAGCAAAATTTTGGAGGGAAATTTTTGGGGGGGAATTTTGGAGGGAAAAAATAGTTCTTTTAACTATATGATTGTTGGAGGTTGACAGTTCCACCATTTTACTTCTTGTGTGAGGAGAGTGGCACCATTATAGCTTTTAGTGAAAAGTCATGGACTCATCTGAAATTATCTCAATTTCTGAAAATGATGGAAATTTTCCTTCGAGTGAGGATTTGAGAGGCAGCGATGATGATTTTCCTCCTAGCGAGGATTTTAAAGGCAATAATGATGATGATGAATACCATCCTCCAAGTGGATATTTTGAAGGCATTGAATAAGATGATGACAATTTTCCTCCAAGCGAGGATTTTCAAGGCACCAATGATGATTTTCCTCCAAGTGAGGATTTTCAAGGCACCAATTATGATTTTCCTCCAAGAGAGGATTTTCAAGGCACCAACGACTATTTTCTTCCTAGCCAAGATTTCCCGCCAAGCGAGGATTTTCAAGGCACCAACGACGATTTTCCTCCTAGCCAAGATTTCCCTCCAAGCGAGGATTTTCAAGGCACCAAAGTTGAATTTCCGCCAAGTGAGGATTTTGATGGGACCGACGATGATTTTGGTGAGGATGAGGGAACCAATAATGATATATCTAATTTTCCTCCAAGCGAGGATTTTATTAGCACTGTTGATGATCTTCCTCCAAGTGAGGACTTCAATGGTACTGATAATGTTTCTCCGAGAAGCAAGGATTTTGATGGCACTGATGATGATTTTCCTCCAAGCAAGGATTTTAATAGGACGGAAGATGATTTTAGTGAGGATGAAGGAAATAACAATGGACCTGAAGATGATTTTCCTCCAAATGAGGATTTTGATGGCATCGATGATGATTTTCCTCCAAGTAAGGGTTTTAATTGGATAGATGATGATTTTGGTGAGGATGAAGGAACCAATAATGGTGAAGATGATTTTCCTCCAAGTGATTATTTTGATGGAACCGATGATGATTTTACTCCTAACGAGGATTTTGATGGGACATGTGATCATTTTGGTGGGGATGAAGGAAAAAAATAACGGTGAAGATGATTTTCCTCCAAGCGAAGACTTTGAGGGAACCAATGATGATTTTCCTCCAAGGGAGGATTTTAATGGGACAGATGATGATTTTGGTGAGGATGAAGGAAATAATAATGGTGAAGACAGTTTCCTCCAAGCAATGATTTTGATGCCACCGATGATGATTTTCCTCCAAGAGAGGATTTTAAAGAGAAAGATGATGATTTTGGTGAGGATGAACCTTCCAGTGGTGAAGATACCAATATTGTTGATGATGTTGATTTAACCTCAAGTGGTAAACATGATACTTATGAGGATAATCAATCTCCTACTAAATTTGGTGATGATAATCTCAATGAGAGAGATGATATTCCTCATAGTGATGAGGACCAGTCAAACGAGGACGATGAAATGGTACATGAAACACAAAGAAAAATTGTACAAATGAGCAAGATTAAATGTAGGACTAGGCCATATTATATCAATCCAAAGAATTCTAGTTATACAAGGTCTAGAAACGATTTTCTCACGATTCCAAGTTCTATTACTGATTTGATTTCAAGTAAGTGTTGCCAAAAACATTGTTTGAAACAGATGCACTACAATTGTGACTTGGACAAAAGGATAGCATATCTTTCAATGAACAAAAATATGCAAAATTCATATTTACTAGAGTGCATGATTTCCACAAAGGAAGGTTATGATTATCACATTGGAATTATTTTGCTTTGCAGAAGGAAATTCAAAAGAATTCACTCAATTGGTCATCATAGACTATCAAGAATCCAGACAAGGCTAGAAAAGGATCCCACTTTTTATTCTAAAGAATATCATGAACGAGCTAGTGGGCCAATAACAAACATTGAAAAATCATGGATGTGTGACTTCTTTTCTAAGCATGGAGAGAGCATGCCAGATAGAGAAACCATACACACTCCAGATAACTTCTCGAGGCAGGAAATATACAACTTGTACAAGGAATTTGTTCAAGAAGCCGAAGGAAATAACAATTTCATCAGATATGCATATTTTACAAGACTATGGAAAATAGAGTTCAACAATGTATGTATTCCTAAGAGGTCAAGGATGGGGGTTTGTATTATATGTGCTTCGCTTAAACAAATAAGGGATAAATTAGAAGGGATAGAAAGAGATGTGTCTCTAAAAAATTTCTTTTCTCTTATACATATCAATTATAAAATATCATCAATGATTTATTTTTATTTTATTTGTATATTTTGTTATCAAAGAACTTCAAGCACATCACAAACAACAATCAGTTGAACGAAAAATGTTATACAAACATCGCAAGAAGTGTTATGATGATCTACATCAGTATTTGGGTTTGATAATTGATAGCATGGATCAGAAAAGAAAAAAATACTTTTGCCACATTTTGTTCGTGTACCAAAGAATTTCAAGGAGGAAAATTTTATTCAATTTCGCTTGGTTGGTTGTATGGTTTTTAATGGTCAAATGTCCCCAAGGGTTTACTTTACAACTCGAAATATTCATAATGATGCAAATTTGACCATCACCATAATTCACCATGTGATTACTCATTGGTCCGGCAATCTTCCTCGAGTTCTATATCTACAATTGGACAACACTAGCGGGGAAAACAAAAATCAGATCGTGTTTGGTTATCTAAACATGCTTGTTGAATTGGAAATTTTTCGGAAAGTTAAAGTTGGTTTCCTGCTTATTGGACATGCACATGACCATATTGATCGAATGTTTATCTGTTTTGCGATGACATTGGGGAGGAAGAATGTTGGGAGGTTGCCAATATTAACTAAAATTATTAGAAAGCCATACAGTCCAGAGCCTATTGTACTAACATTGGAGGAGACTGTTGACATGCAAAGATTTATTATGGGATCGCATGGTGAAGAAAGGTGCATTGAAAAAATTAATGACATTAGCTTCCAACATCAATTTCGTATAAAAAATATTTATGGTAAAACACTAATATGGGGTAAGAAGTACTCAACAAGTGCAGAATGGGGGCCTACATCAAGTTTAACATATATGAAATTCATCCCAATTCGTCAAATTTATGCTTCAAAGTTATTGTTATTGCAACCATCTATCGAGATTAAAAATGCACGCCGACACAATAGTGATGTTGATTCTTCTCAATGCTTGGAATAAATCAAAAATTATATCAAAGATACATATGACTATTTTGATGCTGATGATACTATTTGGTGGGATTCTTTTTTCATGGAGAAAAATGACATAATTTCAAACTCTACAAATGGAGATATTTTTTTGAATACTTCATTCATTGGCCGCAAAGTATGTCAAAGGAAAATGAGGAAATAAATGTTGAACCAGAAGGTGTTGATCCTTCTTAAGAAGAAGAAAGGGAAATGTATATTGGGTCTAGAAGATCATTTGCACGACGCGAGGAAATGGAAGACCTTTACAGAGGCTCAGTACAAGATATTAAGAAAGGTTGTATGATTGCAGTGTTGGATACAAAAGATGCACGCGGTTATCCATTCTGGATTGCAAAAGTTATGAAGGTCAATAAAGAAAATGAAGAAGTTATATCCATTGAAATACATTGGTATGCAGCGGACACACACCCATTTGATGGTGTGTACAAGTCAGAGATGGTGGTTGATAAAAGGGTTTGCAAAAAGAGAAAAAGAAAGGGTCAAAATGTAAATCATCGTCGCATTGACATTTTGAAATTAGAAGATGTTGGCATACTACTTTATGACTTCCAATTAACAAAGAAATGCACTCTTCGCTCCAAGACTACAGAGATTGTCAAAAGATTGTTGGCACAAGAAATAGTTGCATCATGGGAGTCTTCTAAACCAAGGCGTAGATCGAGAAGGAATATGTCATATGAAATGTTGCGCATACATGAAGACTCAGATGATGCACTTATTGATAGTAGAGAAGAATACGAGTCATCTACATATTCATCTGATCATTCATATGAATAAAATGTAGTTTCTAATGGTGTGTCAGAATCCATGTGTTGATTTCACTATTTGCACATGAAACATTTTATCTTTTTTATTAAGATGACATTGTCTACGTGGAAACTCTAAATGAGTGTTTCAATTTTAATATGAATAGCTTCTATGTCTTATGGTTTAATATAAGATTTTATTATGAGTATTATCATAAATTCCT
Source organism: Pseudotsuga menziesii (assembly GCA_001517045.1). Lineage (NCBI taxonomy): Eukaryota > Viridiplantae > Streptophyta > Pinopsida > Pinales > Pinaceae > Pseudotsuga > Pseudotsuga menziesii. Next base: position 193,999 of record LPNX010141703.1, read on the forward strand.
TTATTTTATATGGAAAGAGTGGTCTAATAATTTCTTGAATAATTTGTATTTAATATAGTGCAAGTTTTATATAGTGTTACTAAAAGGTTTAATAAATACAATTTTAAATTATGATAAAATGGTATAATTATGCCATTTTTTAAAATAGTGTGCTACTAGTAGCATCATTTTTCAATTTGGGGCTTGATTTTAAGGTTATTGTTAATAAAATTAAGGACATGTCCACATTTTTAGCTCAAAAAAAAGTGGTGCTACCAGTAGTAACACTTTTTGATTTGGAGGTGTTTTTTGGTGTTTTTTCGGTGTTTTTTTCACAAAAATAGGAGGTTTTATGGCTAGAGTTATTGTTTTGAGTATAAAGTTCTCATCAAGTTGTATAACATGTTTTAATTGTAAGATTCTCCTTGGGGATTATGTGGTACTATGCACATTTTATGTTTTATCATCTATTGTATATGGTTGCATTGCAACAACCTCTCTTTAACGATGTAGGTTTAGGGATTATTACTTGTATGGGTGCAAGCAATATGGGAAAGAAAAATACAACTATGCTTATGCTTTCAATCTGGGACAAATAGATACAACTACAGTTCTCCGTAGAAACACATTTGGATACATTGCAAAGGAAATTGGGCCACATGATGTTCTTGCTACTTTACTAAACAACTTGAAGGTTCAAGAATGCAAGAACTGTGTATGTACAACTGTAGCTATTTCCATTGTTGTGGAGACTTGTTCTTCCTTCACTATGCTGCTAGCTCTTATGAATGAATTTTAGGTGACAAAGATGAGTGTACAAAATGGTGTTCTTAAGTACCTCACATTTATTTTTCAACATATAAGTGAGATGAGAAAGGAATGCATATATGTAGTGACACCACTACTTGAAGATGTAATCATGGATCAAGGTCTCATGCATAGGCAAGCATCAACTTTACCAATGAAACACGTGGCTTCAGGTGTTGCAAGACTTTGTTGTGAGGATTGTTTGGTCCACTTTATGAATTATGTATGACCTAATATATTTGAGACATCGCCTCGTCATAAATGTTGTTGTGGAATCCATTGAAGGGATACGTGTTGCATTAGGACCAATTGTAATTCTAAACTATTACCTCGAATGCCTATTTCACCCTAGAAGGAAAGTGCGAGAGGTATACTGGAAGATTTATAACTCATTTTCCATAGTATCGCAGGATGGTCTTGTGGCTACTTATCCTACTTTAGAATATGAGTTTAACAATATCTATAACCAACCTAAACTAGTAATGTTTATTTAAAATATAACATAAGTATAGTTGTAACTGTGTCAAAGATACTTTCAAGGTTTTTGTATTGAAATTTTCTAAGTTTCTTCATGCATTGGAGGTTAAAATTCCTATTACGGTATGCATCCATGCTCAATGCATGTTTTAGTCGATACAATGTAAGGCGTAACATCCTTATGATGATACTTGCAATTTATGGAGGATGCATCTTTGCTAAAGCAATAATTGTTATCCTCTATATCTCCCTAATGTTTTGCAATGACGCTTGATTTAAGGACACTAGAGTTGAGCATAAAGATTCAAAGAATCCTAGAGTGGATTGCACTGGAAGGATGATTGAGGGTGAATCCAAGAAGATGGATAACACATTTTGGCCAAAAGTGATGGTGAAAATTATTTTTTTTACGCATTTATTAAATCGAAGACCTCAAAAGTCATATATGTCTTGTGAATTCCAACATGTAACAAAAAAAACAAATTCTAGGGAATTATGTTGTCTTTCCACCTATATTTGTTTTAAATAATAATATTATTTAATATGCCAAAATTGCATTTTGTAAATTTCATGAAAAGTTGACTAGTGGCTTGTGTGTACATAAAATATTTTAGTGATAAATGCATACTTTTTTAATATATATATATATGTGTGTGTGTGTGTGTGTGTGTGTGTGTGTGTGTGTGTGTACACATATATATACATATATATATATGTGTGT